>CM038144.1:376187141-376691180 GCA_021437245.1 Aegilops speltoides | reverse complement strand
GTCCGTCGAGTCGCGCAAACCTCTCAAGTGGTCTGAAGACGCCCATCATCTTCGATGTTGAGGACCACCCGATCGCATCATCGCGCGGTCGGGTGCTTGCCGATGTTGGTCTCACCAACAATCCGCAACCTCAAGGTCACGAAGATGTTGGTTGACGGCGGGGCCGGCCTGAATCTGATCTCCTCCGCAGTGCTCAAGAAGCTCTAGATCCCCGAGCGGCGAAGCTCGAGAGATCGGTACCTTCAGGGGATAAATCCGGGAAGGAGCAAGCCGAAGGGGAAGATTACGCTGCCAGTGACCTTTGGCTGCGAGCTGAATTTCAGGACAGAGAAAGTCAATTTGATGTTGCCGATTTCCCATTGCCTTACAATGGGATACTAGGCCGTCCAGCGCTTGCCAAGTTCATGGCAGCATCTCACTACGCCTACAATGTGCTCAAGATGCCTCGTCCGATAAGTGTCATTTCTGTCCAAGGCGACAAGAAGGACGACTTATCTGCACCGACAAGATCTACCGGAAGCAAAGAGCAAAGCAGAAGCGCAAACCACTTGCCGCTGAAGCTCCCGGGGGGAAGAAGAAGTCCAAGTCCGGCAAGTGCAGCTCTGATGCCCACTCCGGCAAGCGCACCTCTTCGGAGCGCTGCGCTGCCGTCGAGGACGCACCATCGAGCTCCGCCGGCAAGTGTAAGAAGGCAAAGATAGCTTCACAAGAGACCATACCCAGCAAGCATAGCTCTGATGCTCACTCCGGCAAGCGCGCCTCCTCGGAGTGCTGCGCTGCCGTCGAGGATGCACCATCGAGCTAGAAGCGCAGTCGTTCTTATGTTTCTAGGTTATGTTCCTTGAACGACCGTGCCTTGTATGAAAAACCTGTGCGCAGAGGAATCGACTCGTGGCTAAGTTGCGCCCTTGATTTGTTTTCGAGTCCGCTCAACAATACAAGTGAGCTGCAACTAGTCCCGACGAGGTTTCTTGCCGGAGGCAGCACCGCCTGCGGGCTGCTGATGTTCCGCACTGAGCAAGCATGCTAGGGCCGGCAATTTCCCTCAAAGAGTAGGGTAAAAACATACAAAGGCGTGGGGTCAAGTAAAGGGCATGACATTGCAGTTGGCGTCGTTCAAAGAAGCGCAGCCTTGCCGGGACACGGACGACAGAAAAGCTAAGTTCCCCAAGTCTAAGCGTAAAGCCCAGCCAGTTTCAATTTCTTATGTTATATTCCCTGAACTGCCGCGCTTTGTATGGAAAACCTGTGCGCGGAGGAACCGGCTCGTGGCTGAGTTGCACCCTTACTTTGTTTCGAGTCCGCTCAACAAATGAAAGCGCGTTGCAACCAGCCTGACAAGGTTTCTTGCCAAGGGCAGCACCGCCAGTGGGCTGCTGACGTTCCACACTCAGCAAGCGTGCTTGCGCCGGCAAGTTCCCTAAAAGCGTAGGGTGAAGACATACAAGGAAGCGGATGTATCACGGATATAACATAGCGAGTCATTGCCATAGGCTTAATCAGTTTCAAGTCTTTAAGGTTATGTTCCCGAACGATCCGTGCCTTTGTATGAAAAACCATCTTGGCGGAGGAATCAACTCATGGCTAAGTTGCGCCTTGATTTGTTTTCGAGTCCGCTCAACAATACAAGTGAGCTGCAACTAGCCCCGACAAGGTTTCTTGTCGAAAGCAAAGCCGCCAGCCAAGGTTGCCGACGTTCAAGACTCGAAAGCGTGTTTCATAAGCAAGTTCCCTCAAAGCGTAGGGTAGAAGTATACAAGGCACCGGATCAAGTAAAGGGCATGACATAGCAAGCTTTGCTTAGAATAAAGTTATATATTACGGTAAATAACTTGCCGCGCTCTAAGAGATTGTTCCTATGACACATCTAGCAGCGGCGAGAACAAGGAAAGAGAAGAAAGGTGCGTCGGCACCTGGGCCCCGGCAAGCCAACGTCGCTGGGGGCTGCAAGTACCAAGGCTCATCCCCGGCAAGCCAGAGTTGCCGGGGGCTGCGATAATAGATAAGTTTTTCATCCCTCATCACGCATCCTTTTGTGGACTAAGGAGCGCGAAGTTATATTCCTTGAACTTCCGTGCCTTGCATGGAAAACCTGTGCGCGGAGGAATCGACTCGTGGCTAGTTTGCGCCCTTGATTTGTTTTCGAGTCCGCTCAACAATACAAGTGAGCCGCAACTAGTCCCGACAAGGTTTCTTGCCGGAGGCAGCACCGCTAGCGGACTCTTGATGTCCCAGACTCAAGAAGCGTGTTCAGGCTTGCAAGTTCCTCAAGCGTAGAGTAAAAACTTACAAGGCACGGAATCAAGTAAAGGATGTAACATAGCAAGCCTCCCCTTTTTCATTAAAAAACATCCCATTTGGGTACAGTCCATAGAGGATGAAAAACATGAAAGAGAGGATTACAAGTTTTAGATACAACTAAGGCCCGAAGGCTTACAAAGTGAAAAGATAAGTTGCCCGTAATCCTTTTCTTGTCCCCGTTCTCAGGAGGTAGGTCAAGGAGGCGAGAAGGGCAAAAGAAGCGCCTAGGTGAGCTACGGGTGCCAGAAGACACCAAGAGAACACCTCCGGGGGCCGGCCAGGAGCTTGGCGGAGACGGAGGCGCCGGAGGCAGGGCTCGAAGACGGGGCGGCAGGACGTCAAGCCTGTTGTCGAGGGCACCACGCCCTCGTTCGACTTGACGGCCTTGCCGCCAACCCTCTTCCTCTTCCGCATCCTCCCTACGCCAGCCGCCCAAGAGACGACGACCGGGAGTTCAGAGGCCGCAACCCGGATGATCGGGTCGCCGGTGGCATGAGGCGACGCCGACGCCTAGTCGGACCCGCCGTCCTCGTCGTCGCTGTCGCTTCCCCTCCTCGCCACTCTCGCCGAGGAGGAGTCTTCGCTATCGGAGGAGCTGTCCACGCAGCATCTCGCCCGGGTGCCAGAGTCCCCGAAGACCTTGACGGAGAGGAGGTCGCCATCCATTAACTTGAAATGGAGGGTAAACCCCGCCGTCAAGCTATGGATGCGGGCGAACGTCTTCCACCCTCGATCAAGATACATCACGCCGGGGGCAGGGGATACGACGCTGACTCGCGTGCCGCTGATCCCGCAGCCCCTCATGCGCAAACTCAGCGTCTCGGGCGGGTCCGGCTCCATTGCGCTCGCAAACGGAGCCGGAAGCCGAGACGACGGCGGGGTTCAGCAGCAGCTTGACGAACAACTCCTGTGGGTCATCCCCGTGTGGACCCTTGGAGGAGGAACGCCGGCGGAGGCGGCCGACGCGCCACCCCGCCGCCTCTTCCCTTGCAGCGCCTCGACCTGCGCCCTCGACTGCGCCCGCGACCGCGCCCCTTCCTCTCCCCTTGGGGCTGGTTCTGCCACCACGGGTGCGGGATAGGGAGGATGCGCTACTGGCGGCGACCCTCGCTGCCACCGATGAAGGGTTCAGGTTCCCTTCCTCCATGGCGGATGAGAGGAAGGGAGCGGAAGTTGAAGAAAGGAGAAGATGAGGAAGTGCGGGTTTCAAGCGCCCTCTCGCCCTTCTTAAAGGAGCGAGGTGGGGGCTCGGCCGCCCCGCTCGACGAATTAGAGCACAGGGAGGGCAGGGAATCGAGCCGACCTCACGCCTCCGCCCGTGGCGGCTCGGTTCCCACCTCCACGCCCACGACCCCACGCGCATGGGAACCGCGTGGCGGAGATGCTGAGCCGAGGCGGCTGGTGAGATAATCGGCCGCCACGTGATCACGGGGTGGGCGCTGTAATCGCAAGCAAGACGCCACCCACGCCTCACGGCGGCACTGGAAAGTGCAACTAATCCCGGGTGGTTTTGGTAATTAATAACAACATATATATCATTGAACTAATAGTTTCTTGAGAATCATTTCAGAAAGTTCAGTGATATGGGTATGGCAATGACCAAGAAGTGGACCCTCAAAATGCTAAGGCAAGCATTGGCAAAAGCTCAAGACTCCATTTTTGGTTTAGTGATCCAAGATCACATTGAGTCTATAGGAAAGCCAATACTATTAAAAGGGATGAGGTTATGATAATGATCTGGTTGCTCAAAGTGCTTAGTGATACATCTCCTAAACTATCAGCACCCTTCACTTCAAATATACACTCATAAGTAATCTCGGTCCCACCGATTCCATAAACTCACCACACCGAGATGAACCACCTCAGCCATATAGCCAAACCCTAGAAATTTGGATTTTCCGATTCGAACTCGGTCTCACGAAACTAGTGTTGCCAAGCTTCAGAACCTTCATCATCAAATCGGTGTCACCGAGATGATGAAGTCGGTCCCACCGAGATTGGCAAACCCTAGTCTTTGGAAGAATCGGACTCACCGAGATTGTATTTTCGGTCCCACCGAAAATCCCAACGTTCACATGATTTGAACTTTCGGTCTCACCGAGTTGTCAACTTCGGTCTGACCGAGATTGGTCAAATGTGTGTAATGGTTGGATTTTGTGTGGAGGCTATAAATACCCCTCCACCCCCTCTTCATTCGTGGAGAGAGCCATCAGAAAGAACTACCACTCCTACCTTACATTTCTGAGAAGAAAACTACCTACCCTTGTGTTGAGATCAAGTTGCTCCACTCCCACCATATGAAGCTTGATCTCTAGCCTTCCCAAGTTGCTTTCCACTCAATCCTTTCTTCCACCACAGCCAAATCAGTGAGGAGAGTTGAGTGTTGGGGAGATTATCATTTGAAGCACAAGAGCAAGGAGTTCATCATCACCAACACCATCTATTACCTTTTGGAGGGTGGTGCCTCCTAGATTGGTTAGGTGTCGCTTGGGAGCCTCCGTCAAGATGTGGAGTTGAACCAAGAAGTTTGTAAGGGCAAGGAGATCGCCTACTTCGTGAAGATCTACCCCAGTAAGGCTAGTCCTCCGTGGGTGTATGCCATGATGGCATAGACAAGGTTGCTTCTTCGTGGACCCTTCGTGGGTGGAGCCTCCGTGGACTCTCGCCGTTACCCTCTCCGTGGGTTGAAGTCTCCATCAACGTGGATTGACGATAGCACCACCTATCGGAACCACGAGAAAAATCTCCGTGTCTCCAAATTGCGTTTGCTCTTCTCCACCTCTCTTTACTACATGTGCAATTTACTTTCCGCTGCCAATACTCTAGAATTGCATGTGTAGGGTGATACTTGACTTGATCATCATTGTGAACTTGCCAAAAACTTGTCTTTATCAAAAGGCTAAATTTTTATATTGTCAAGTAGTCTAATCACCCCCCCTCTAGACATACTTTCGATCCTACAAGTGGTATCAGAGCTTTGGTCTCCATTGTATTGGTTTCCATTGCATTGGACTCCATAAGCTTGGTTTCACAACCTAGGAGAGTATGGCGTCTAGTGAGGGTAATTTTCGTAGAGGTCCTTACTTTGATGGTTCAAATTTTGCTAGTTGGAAGCATAAAATGAAAATGCATATTCTTGGACATAACCCTGCCGCATGGGGCATTATTTGTGTTGGCTTGCAAGGTGAGTTCTTCGAGGAAGGAAAAGTTCCGGATCGTGAAGCTACAGCGGATGAATTACGGATGTTGCAAAACAATGCTCAAGCTTGTGACATTCTCTTCAATGCTTTGTGTCCCGAGGAGTTCAACAAAATCAGCCGTCTTGAGAATGCAAAAGAGATTTGGGATACTTTGGTCGAAATGCACGAAGGTACCGAGTCCGTGAAGGAATCAAAGCTAGATGTTCTTCAAGGTCAACTTGACAAGTTCAAGATGAAGGAAGGTGAAGGAGTCGCTGAAATGTACTCTAGGCTTGCTCTCATCACAAATGAGATTGCCGGCTTAGGAAGCGAAGAAATGACCGACCGATTCATCATCAAGAAGATTCTCAGAGCTTTGGATGGAAAGTATGACACCGTGTGCACTTTGATCCAAATGATGCCAAACTACAAGAATCTCAAGCCTACGAAGTCATTGGAAGAATTGTTGCTCATGAGATGACACTTAAAGATAAGGAAGAGCTTCACAACAAGTCAAGTGGTGCTTACAAAGCTACAATTGATGCTCCCACAACCTCAAGTGACAAGCTAGTTTCCAATGAAGAGATAAGCCTAATGGTGAAGAACTTCAACAAATTCTAC
The DNA here is from genome assembly GCA_021437245.1 of Aegilops speltoides. Classification (NCBI taxonomy): domain Eukaryota; kingdom Viridiplantae; phylum Streptophyta; class Magnoliopsida; order Poales; family Poaceae; genus Aegilops; species Aegilops speltoides. Next base: position 376,685,079 of record CM038144.1, on the reverse strand, counting down.
AAGAGTAGAAGCAAGGAAAGAAGCTCAAAGTCTAGATCATATGATGAAAAGAGATCTTCTAGTCGTGATCGAATCTGCTACAATTGTGGAAGACCGGACACTACTCAAATGAGTGTTCGACTCCCACAAGAGAAGAGAAGAATCTCCAAGAAGAAGAAGCTCAAGAGAAGAGTCACCTCGGAAAGAGAGAAGGAGTAGAGATGATCGTTATGAGCGAAGATCCTCTCGGAGAAGCAAGGATTCGGAGAGGAAAGACAAGTCATCAAGGAGCTACACAAGAAGAAAACATCAAGCTCATGTAGGTGAATGGGTCTCGGCCCGACTCCGACAATCACTCCGAAAGAAGCTATCACTCCAACTCCGACTCTGATCAAGATGAAGGTGTTGCGGTCTTGCTCTCGTGTCCTCCAACTCCAACTCCTATGACTTATTTGATTCACCAAATGAGGGAATTGGAAGATGCTTCATGGCTAAAGGCCCCAAGGTATCACACCCTGAATTTATTGACTTTGATAGTGATGAGGATGACTTGCTTGGTGAAGATGAGCTTTTACATGATAAATCTAGTGAGCCTAGTAATGATGAACATGCTAGTAGTCTTTATAGTCGAGAAGAGTCGAATGACAATGCTATGAAGAAGATTGAGCGTCTAACTAAAGAACTAAACACTCTTAAGTTAGCTCATGAAACAACTCAAGAAGATCATAGAGAGCTCCTAAGATCTCATGAGAAGCTACGCTTCGAGAAGCTCAATCTAGAGCAAGAACATGAGTTTCTAAAAGCTATCAATGACGATCTTCGAAAGAAGAGTTCTTCATATCTTGCCAAACGACTTCTCTTGTCTAATTTCTTGCCACCTATTAAAACTAAGCATGACAAGCATAAGAAAAATTCTTCATCTAGTAGTAACAATAACCATGCTAAATCCAATGTTGTTACTTCTAGTAGTTCTCTTGATTCCACTAACAATGTTTCAAGCCAAGTTACACTTGAGCAAGAAAATAGTTTATTGAAAGGGATTTAGAGAAAGGTGTCTACAAGAGCCTTGCGGAAGCAAGAACTTTGAGGAAATTGTTACAAGCAAGGAAGGCACCGGAAGAATCAAGGAATTGGTTTTGAGCGAAAGTTCAACGCCGAGGGTGTTGAATGGGAAGAAGGTCAATATCCCACTCCAAAGTTTGTTTCTCAAAAGGAGAAGTATGATCCTACTTCTTCCAATGTGGAACAAGCTCAAGATGATCTTCCACCACAAGACCACAAGCTAAAAGGCAAGGACAAGCTTCAAGAGGAGATTGATGCATTTATTGAAGCACCTAAAGCCATGGTCAAGTGGGTTCCCAAGGAAACGTCAAGTTCTACTTCGTCAAGCTCAACTACAACCCCAAGGATTCCCATCAAGATGATGTGGATCCGAAGAAGAAGAACTAGAGAGTTCTTGAGGGTGACTCCGCCAACATACTTCACTCACATTCATTTTGGCAAAACTTGTGCAATCAACTTCCACATCTTGCACTAGTTCATGGAGTCACAAACCCTCTTGTTGGTAAGTCAAGGGACAAGGTAATCATTGCTTTCATGGACATCATCTATTGTGAACTTCAATCTATGTCCATGGATATCCTTGTTTGTTCCTTGTGGGACTAACCCATGTAGGTATTGAAAGTGCCCGAATCCAAAGGATTGCTCCCAACTCTTGATGATCTTCATCAACATTGAGCATCCACATCTTCAACATCTACATGAAGTCTTCTCGACAACCCAAGGTTAGTTTGACCCTTTAAAAGGGTTCTCACATCTAGGGGAGCTTTGCTCTAAAGAATTGAGCTAAAGCATCTTCAAATGATGTGAACACATTAATGCTTTATGTAAAAGTGGTAACCCCACTTGTGCTTAAACGATGAGTATGACCTATGATCAAATGTTCTCATTTGACTCCTAAGTCAATATACTCATATATAGATGACCTAGTCATCGACAAATTGTGTGATAGTAGCTAGAGTTTTGATTGTGCATGTTTGACACATATTTCATTTGCTATCTTATTGTGTGAGCATGTTGGATGCATAATTTTATCCATTCGAGGACATCCATTTGTTGCTTTGGTCTTTTGGATTTTTTCTGACCAAATGGATGGACAAGAATGCCTAAGTTCCTCCCCTAGCTATCTATGCTTTCTTGTCTCAAATTCTATTCATGCTTATATCACAAACTTTGAACAAGTCATTTTCGGACACACCAAGTGAGGAGCACTCGGAGCCACCGATCCGTCAAAGGCTAAACTTCCAAAACCTTCTAAGTAATTTCGGTCAGACCAACCCACTCAAACTCGGTCCAACCGAAAGCACTTGGATTGATCTAGGTTTTCACCTCGGTGAAACCGAATTGTAAATTTCGGCGTGACCGAAGTGTGTAACTGCCCAGCAGTTAACCATCTTGGTGCCACCGAGTTTTACAACTCGGTCCCACCGACAGCTAAGGGGTATATATACTCCGTGGGCAGCGCGCGTTGATTCCTACTTCAAACGCCGCCCCAAACCCCTTCTTTGCCGTCGCCGTGGTCTCCGGATCGTCTCCGTAAATGCGCTCAGGCGCCCTCGCCACAGTCTCCGTCGCCGTCAACGGACATTCTCTCCGCGCCTTTGCCGCCGAGAGGAACTCCACCAAGTTAGGGTGAGTTTTGATCCTCTCGTGCTTCAACCTCCGATTCTATGCACGATTGGTTTGTCTAGCATCTTGCCACGTTTGAGATCTTCCTATCCAGCAGATTAGTTCGTTAGAACGAAATTGAGTAAAAGTTTTAGGGTTAGGTTTCCGCGAACACATCTCGGTGAGACCGATTCTACATTCTCGGTATGACCGATTTGGCCTCTGGCCATTACCGCACTTTTCGTCCAACCGAAGTTGTGCAAATCGGTGCGACCGAAATGAGGATTTAGTGAAACCCTAGTGTTCTCGGCAAGATCGAAACCCATTTCGTCCAACCGAAAGTGGTGTGAATGGTTCTGTTTGAACACTTCGGATTCACCGAATTTTAAGACTCGGTCTGACCGAAATGCATTCTGTGAAAACCTAAAACTGAAATTTGAACTCATTTTTTTTGCAAAATCTTCTGCAGTTTGTGATAACTCTTCTATTCTGCCTACACCTTATCTATTCACAGGTTGTCAGCCATGTCAGATGCCAGTGACAGCCAGAACAGGTCTGAGTCACCAATTGCTGAGATTCCAGAGGCAGGCACTAGTCCTGAGGCCAGCAGCTTTTCAGATGATGGTGAAAGGAGCACACCAAGTGGTTTGCCTCCTGCAGCCACCAGGGCCAGAAAGAAGAGGAATTCTGATGAAGAAGACTCTGATTTTATTGCTGAGGAAGAGATCTCCTCCAAGCCAAAGAGGAAAGTTGTTGCCAAAGAGCATCAAGGGCAGCAAACCAAGAAAGGCACCAGTAAAGTGAAGAAGTCCACTGTTGCCAAGAAGCTGAGTATGGAAGAGGAAACTTCAAGCAAGGTGAAGAAAACTTCCAAGAGGAAAAGGATTGTGCATGATGAAGCAGCTGATGATGATGATGAGGAGGAAGCACCCCAGCCTCCTCCTCGAAGTCTAAGTTCATGGGTGATGCCATCGAGCAGGAGCACCTTCAAAGCCCAAGCCATCTGCTCCAAAGAAAGGCAGCTCAAGCCAAGCTCGCTGCCAAGCCCAAGAAAACTGTCAGAACATTCCAGCTTCAGAGAAGAAGAAAGATAATGTGCCACCAGCTGAGTCAGATGATGAGGCACCTGTATTGCTGAAACTTCGTCAGAAACTGCCAATTCACAATGATGCTCATCCTCGAGCTGAAAACATGAAGGAAAGAAAGGATAGAGGTCTCAGGCTATGGAGACAAGCTGATCCATATGCTGTGAGGAGAAGAACTGCTGTAGATCCAAGGTTCCACACCAGAGAGCAGCAAGACTTCTATGAGACTGTGCTAATGGACAAGAAGCCCATTGTTGCAGACACTAGATATGTTGACTGGGCATACATTGACAGTGAAGAGCACAGAGACTTCTTTCCACATGTGCATGAGAGCTTCACTGCATGTGGTGTTGCTGAGTTTGTTGGTCGAAGTCGATGATTGGAATGATGAGATGATCATGCAATTCTATGCCACACTCATTTCTATCCGATGGAAAGATCACATGGATGACTCAAGGCCAAAGATTCTCTTCTCTGTTGAAGAATGGGCAGACTGCTGAATGCTCCAGTGCAGAGAGAGGATGATGTTGATGTCTATGGAATTCCCAAGAAAAACCATGAGTCTATGAAGAACATGTACAATGAGGTACCAGCTAAGGATGTGGAAATCTAGAAGCTCGGCTCAGTGTATCATCTCCAGGCAGGTCTACCTACCACAAACACAATTCTGAGGCATACCTTGATGCCCAAGTCTGGAGATCATCGCATGATCAGAGCGTATTCTATCAACATGCTGCATATACTTGATCAGAAGGCACCTTTCAATGTGATGGACCTGATAGTTGAGACTATCAAGAGGACTGCAGCAGACCAGAAGAGGTCGTGTGGATTTGCCCGCACATTCGGATGCTTATCAATGCCAAGTTTGGCACGGGCACCTACTTGTTGGATAGACCACACTTGCCACGCATCCTCGAGCATGAGGACAATGAAGTTGTGATGGATGAGGAGGACCCAACGTCTGTTGAAGGTCAAGCAAAGAGTGAAGCTGCCAAGAAAGCTAAAGCTGAGAAGGAAGCAGCAGCAGCAGCTAAACCCAAGAGTGTTGGAGAGCAGCTCCTTGAAGCTACCAGAGGATTGAACAACGCCCGCCAGCATTGTGCGATCTCGGAGAGTCTTGAGAGGATTGTTGAAGACAAGATCCATGCTCTGGATGTCAAGTCGATCAAGTGCAAGTCATGTCAACAAGCTTGAGGCAGATATCGAGGAAGCAAAGAGGGAGAAGGAAGAGCTCATGAAGGAGATGCAGGATGACCTAGTCCAGGATGATTATGAACAGCCTGCTCCGGTTCCCACAAGACCCCGATCAGCTGCTATTCCAGTGACAGACACCAGGACTACAGCCTCAGCACCTCCCACAGCTCCAGCTCCAGCTCCAGTGACAACTCCTCCAGCTCCACAGACATCAGCTGAAGCCTTTGCAGATGCAGCCATCTCAACTCCATCAACCCAGACAGGAGCCGCCAGCAGAGTCCCTAGTGACGTTTAGCTCTATACTTTTCGAACTTTTTGGTAACTTGTTGCCAAAGGGGGAGAAATTGTATAGATCATAGGACTTCGAGAGAGAGAGTGCTTGCTTTTGCTCTTTCGTTCATTTGCGGTTTCTTTGAGATACTTTTGAGATTTTTCGAGACATTCCGTGTGTTTGATACTACGTTTGCTCTACTTTGATGAGTGCTTGATCGCATTTATGCCTTAATGTGTGCTTAATGCTTATCATATGCTATTCATATCTTGTATGATCATTTACTCATGTCTTGGTGATTGGGTGCATGCTATTCATTCTTATCATTTTGTGCGCTCCACCAAGATGTATGTGACATGGAAGAGTGACCCATGATCCTAATCGATTGTGCATTTGCATTCAAACGCAAATCTTAAATAATGCACAAATTTAGGGGGAGCTCTTGCTTATCACATACTTCTCAAAGCGACGATATTATTCATTGATTATATCCTTTGTGAGCTTTGATCTATATGTTGTCATCAATTACCAAAAAGGGGGAGATTGAAAGTGCAACTAATCCCCGGGTGGTTTTGGTAATTAATAACAACATATATATCATTGAACTAATAGTTTCTTGAGAATCATTTCAGAAAGTTCAGTGATATGGGTATGGCAATGACTGAAGAAGTGGACCCCTCAAAATGCTAAGGCAAGCATTGGCAAAAGCTCAAGACTCCATTTTTGGTTTAGTGATCCAAGATCACATTGAGTCTATAGGAAAGCCAATACTATTAAAAGGGGATGAGGTTATGATAATGATCTGGTTGCTCAAAGTGCTTAGTGATACATCTCCTAAACTATCAGCACCCTTCACTTCAAATATACACTCATAAGTAATCTCGGTCCCACCGATTCCATAAACTCAGTCACACCGAGATGAACCACCTCAGCCATATAGCCAAACCCTAGAAATTTCGGATTTTCCGATTCTGAACTCGGTCTCACGAAACTAGTGTTGCCAAGCTTCAGAATCTTCGTCATCAAATCGGTGTCACCGAGATGATAAAGTCGGTCCCACCGAGATTGGCAAACCCTAGTCTTTGGAAGAATCGGACTCACCGAGATTGTATTTTCGGTCCCACCGAAAATCCCAACGTTCACAAGATTTGAACTTTCGGTCTCACCGAGTTGTCAACTTCGGTCTGACCGAGATTGGTCAAATGTGTGTAACGGTTGGATTTTGTGTGGAGGCTATAAATACCCTCCACCCCCTCTTCATTCGTGGAGAGAGCCATCGAAAGAACTACCACTCCTACCTTACATTTACGAGAAGAAAACTACCTACCCTTGTGTTGAGATCAAGTTGCTCCACTCCCACCATATGAAGCTTGATCTCTAGCCTTCCCAAGTTGCTTTCCACTCAATCCTTTCTTCCACCACAGCCAAATCAGTGAGGAGAGTTGAGTGTTGGGGAGATTATCATTTGAAGCACAAGAGCAAGGAGTTCATCATCACCAACACCATCTATTACCTTTTGGAGGGTGGTGCCTCCTAGATTGGTTAGGTGTCGCTTGGGAGCCTCCGTCAAGATGTGGAGTTGAACCAAGAAGTTTGTAAGGGCAAGGAGATCGCCTACTTCGTGAAGATCTACCCGAGTAAGGCTAGCCCTCCGTGGGCGTATGCCATGATGGCATAGACAAGGTTGCTTCTTCGTGGACCCTTCGTGGGTGGAGCCCTCCGTGGACTCTCGCAGCCGTTACCCTCCGTGGGTTGAAGTCTCCATCAACGTGGATTGACGATAGCACCACCTATCGGAACCACGAGAAAAAATCTCCGTGTCTCCAAATTGCGTTTGCTCTTCTCCACCTCTCTTTACTACATGTGCAATTTACTTTACGCTGCCAATACTCTAGAATTGCATGTGTAGGGTGATACTTGACTTGATCATCATTGTGAACTTGCCAAAAACTTGTCTTTATCTAAAGGCTAAATTTTTATATTGTCAAGTAGTCTAATCACCCCCCCTCTAGACATACTTTCGATCCTACAGCCGCAATTGACGCGTGCCGTTGCGAGAGGACGCGGTGGACACGGAGTCCGATTGTGTGTGGACCCAGGCCGCACGTGCCGTGCAATCGCTTTGGGCTGGCCCAACAAAGCTTCGGCACCGTGTATGGCCCAGAGCCCGGGGCTCTGTTGGTGAGCTAAAGTGGGGGTACCTTAGTACCCGAACTTGTGCACGGGCGTCGCAGCACCCGTGGTAAGGCTTGTCAAGGCGTCCTCCAAGACCCTCCGCATTTCCTATTACTGCCATTCCAGAACAAAGTGTCAACCAAGTAGACAAGGCCCCGGCAAGAGGAGCTTGCCGGGAAGGACAAAGACCCCGGCAAGGGGAGCTTGCCGGGAAGGCCAACCAAGGCGCCTCCAGAAGACTTGTCGCGACGCCCCGCGCGTCCCGGCAAGGCCCGGCGACCGCAAGCTTGCCGGCGCGGCAAGAAAAGGGCCGCGGCAAGGCGCTTGCCGTGGCAAGGCTGCCGCCATGCACTCAAACTCCAGCGCATCCAGCGACGTGTCACCCCAGGGCCATCCCAGGAGCACGTGGCGAGGCGCTGCGCAGCCATGCGGAGCGAGGTGGCAAGTGGAGCTGACAAGGAGGCCATCGTGGCGATCGATGGCGCCTCTAACGGTCGTTTCCTCACACTGTTGGGGCGACCGGACGGGCATTAAATGCCCTTGTCCCCCGCCGTCAGAGTTAGGTAGGGGACACTATTGAACACTGTTGTACCAACCCGCGTTTTTACTCTTTTACCCCCTCTTCCTACGCTGCCACCTGTTGGTGCCCCCTTCAGACTATAAAAGGGAGGCCCATGCGCACGTAGAAGGGGTTCGGAACTTTTCCACACTGGGGTTCGGTTCATTCGACACATCCAACACCACCCCACGCTCGCGCTCTCGAGCAAGAACAAATACAAACACAAAGCAGCAGTAGGAGTTTTATCTCTCCGGAGAGCTCCGAAGCTCGGTAAAAATCGCCCGTTTCCCCCACGCGCTCGACCTCGATCTGCTCTGCGTGCGCCCTCCGCTCCCTTGCCGGACCAGAAGGGGCCCCCAGCCCCATAGGTGCTCGTGCCCCGCAGAAGCGCACGACATCGCGCTGGCGCCTGACGGAGCGGGTTTCGCCCAGGGGCCGCGTGCCTTGGGGCCAGGGCGCCTTCTTGAGGAGGAGGCGGCTGAGGTGCCCCAGGAGCTTCATTACCCGCGCAGGGCGGGGCCCGGTGCAGCGAGAAGGACGGCGCGGGAGAGCCCCCGGCGGCGCGGACGAGCTCGGCGACTCGGTCGAGCCACTCTTCGTAGACGTCGTCGATGGGGCGGTAGCGCAGGAGCTCGTTTGCTGCGATGAGCGCAGCTCGGGCCTCCATGGCCGCGTGGGGCGCGCGTGACGAAGAACTAGCAGGGGTGAGCGAGGGTGTGGCAGTGCGGCCGACCAGCCTCATGGATGGATGTTGGGACGACGCTTGCTGTTTGTTCCCCGCCAGGCCGGTGGCGGCGTTGACGGCAGGTGACGGGGAACGACGAGGGCGCCCGCCGACGGGAGCCGTCTGGGCGACGTGGGAAGCGAGGGCGGCTCGGCGCTCGGCGTGAGCCCGACGAGCGTCAGACATGGATGCGGTGGTCGGAGAAGAACAAGACGACGGAAGGCAAATTCTGGCGCACCCCTACCTGGCGCGCCAAATGTCGGATTTTGGGTTCCGGCAGACCCTTGAGGTTCGAGCACTGGGGCGCACGCGGAGATTTAACCCTCTGCCTGCCTGCTCCTCGCCGAATTGCTAGGATCTAAACTACCGAACAGAACAACGCAAGAGACACAAGATTTATACTGGTTTAGGCCACCATTGTGGTGTAATACCCTTCTCCAGTGTGTGGTGTGGTGGATTGTCTCTTGGGTTGATGATGAACAATACAAGGAAGAACAGCCTCGTGAGGGTCGGGCTTGGTCAAAAGCGATTTAACTGCTAGGAGGAGTTCAATCGCTCTATCTACTGGTTTCTTGGTGAGGATCCAGATTCTAGATCAGGTCCAGATGCCTCTACCCTGGGGGTGGCTAGTCCTATTTATAGGCAAAGGCCCTGGGCCTCTTCCCAAATATTGAGCGGGAAGGGCGCCAACAATTGGCCATTTTGAAGGGGAACAGCGGGTACACTTATCCTGACCAAAGTTGGTCCTCGCCTGTCAAAGGCTCTGGTGGTGACGCCTGCTTGGGCTCCACAATGACTTCTTCCCTGCCGTTGGGCTGGTCTTGGTCTTGTTGCACGGAAATGGATGCCTTTGCTTGATGCTCTCGCCTGCGCTTGCTCCCTTTGCACCAAAGAGGAAAGGAGGACCCTGCACGGGCTGGCGCCCAACTGGCGCCCTTGGTCATCATGGCTTGCGTCATGGGAACCTCGCGAGGTACCCCGCCTTGAACTCTCCGCCTCCTCGCGAGCCCACCTGATGAGGTCGTGCCTAAGGAAGCTCCTTGTCGTCCGCCCCGCGAGGCTTGGCCCCTCACGAGGGTCTTGAATTTGTGTTGATGAAGATGGGATGTGCTGGGCCTCCCTTGAGCCACGCCGCAGGCCGCAGCGTGCAAGTCTGGGACCCCATTCCCGTAACGCCGACAAGAGTAGCCCTGCCCCTGGCGCACCCGGACTTGGCCGAGCAGAGAGGCGAAGGGCAAGTCTGGGCGTCATGGGCCCTAACAGCCTACAGCCTTGGGCGCCGCATGGCGGTTGATTGGACGTGGGCGCCTCTGCTTCCCCATGACGCCTTGGTAACCGCACGGATTCGATAAATCCCTGCATGTAAAGCGGGTCATGATTACCTGCGATCGTGGAGGTCGACGGTTGGCCTTCGCTGGCTATAAGTACGGAACGGCGCGCGCCCTTCCAGTCTACTCCCTCTGCTTCTCCTCCTTCCTGGGCCTTGCTCCGTCTTGCTGCAATGGCTCCGACCCGCCGGTTCTCCATGGAAGAGAAGGGAAAAGCTCCCCAAGAGGATCCTAACCCGCTTCCCCCGAAGAAGCGGCTTGCTCTCTGGCATCAGGGCGAGGGCATTCGCCAGGAAGCGTCAAGACCCTGGTGTGAGCGGCCACCACCAGGGTTCCCACTTCCCTTGTACGCACATATCAGTGGCTCTGAAGGAGCCGATGCCGAACGCCACGGGCGGCGCCGCCGTCGGCGCCGGCGGGTCACGAAGGTGTGCGTCTTCCCCCCTAGAGTCCACGCCGAGGGTTCCTGCCGAGAGTTCGTGCTTCGCGCCGCCACGCCTCCTAAGTCTTAGATTCATCTTCCCCCTTTTTTCGCCTCCTTCATCGGGCAGGGGGAACCCCTGGGGCTTTGGCTGCAGCACGCCGGCTGCAGCACCCTTGCGACCGGGGCAGAGGTCGCGATCGTTGCCCCGGGCGAGGTCTTCATGACTCGAGGCTGGGGCAAGGTCGCCCGGGTCTACAGGACAAGGGGCGCCCTCGCGATCCACCTGGAGTATGACGGTGCTTCGGTGATGTCATTCAAGGTCTTCGATGCGGAGGGGCGCCGGCTGGAATTCTGCCCCGGAAGAGGCGGTCGGGACCCTGCCGCGGCGAGACAGAGGCCAGCCAACCGCTCCCCCGGCAGCTCTCCAGGCGGTGGAGGCGCCGATGGATCCAGCGACTCCGCCGAGCTCTTTGCGACTCCAGAGACGAGCGACGACAGCTAGGAGCCCCCGAGCCTGCGCCGCTCCCGGAGCAGGGCGGGCTCGTCAGGCCACTGCCGCCCCTGATCTGGATGGGGTTGGCGCCGGTGCTGGGCGGCCCACTGTTGATGATGGCGTCCGCCGCGTTGGCCTCTATAGCTAGGACTCCTTAGGATCCACGTCTTTTGTTCCTGCGAGGAGCCAAGAATGTATCCCGTGGGGGCTTGTAAGATGTTTGCAGCTCCGTTTGTCAATATGATCCTCATTGCGAAGCAGTGCGAGATGCTTATTCTATTTTAGCTTAGTTTCCTCCTTTCAGACCTCGTGAGGGCTTGATGCTCACTACCGACGTGTCCCAGATCCCAAGGCGGCTTCAGCCGTCGCTGGTATGCTAGGTCGCGATGCCGTGGTCAAGGCCAGGAGGTGAGCGGCCCGAGGTACGGTAAGAGCCCCTGAGTCGCGATGCTCAGGAGGTCCCCCTTAGCACTCAAGCAGCCATCATTCGGTGAGAAAGGAGAGCGACGTTGCTAACACGGGATTGCACTTGGTTCGGGGACGGTGCTGCGATAACCAGTGTTTCCGGAGAGTGACTTATCTCGAGGGTCAGGAAACGCTTCCTGGTGCGGCGCTAGATCTGTGCCTTGGCTAATGAGGGGTTGCTTGGCGAGGTCCTCACGTGCTCCCCCCCTCTCGCCTTCGCTCCCCTTTCTGCTCTACGTCCTCGGGTCCTGGCCCTCGAGCGAGTCTCAGCCGTCGCTGGCTTGCCAGGTCGCGATGCCGTGGGCAAGGCCAGAGGGTGAGCGCTGGAGAGCCGGTAGGAGCCCTGAGTCGCGATGCCCAGGCACCCCCTCTTTAACGTGCAAGCGGTTTGCACGGACGAGAGTGAAGAAGGCACCGTGAGGGCCTCGCCTGGCGATGCTCCTTGGAGGGACCCTGCAGGCTCATCACAAAAGGAACGAGAGTTCGTCGTGGCAATCGACAGTCAGCCGTTAGTTGCTTTGGAGAGGCGACGAGGCACGAAAGGCCTGGCGAGGCGTATTGGGGCACCCGTGAGCCTGCGCGGGACTCACGGGGCCCTACCTCAAGGCGGGTTGCGCCTGGCTCTGGGCCTTATCTTGGAGTGTGTTCCTGCAAATTTGGCCAGATGTCGGTGCTCTACGTCCTCGGGTCCCGGCTCTTGAGCTGGTCTCAGCCGTCGCTGGCATGCCAGGTCGCGATGCCATGGACAAGACTAGAGGGTGAGGGCTGGAGAGCCGGTAGGAGCCCTGAGTCGCGATGCTCGTGCACCCCCCTTTAACGCAGCGCAAGTTGGGTTAGATGTCGAAACTCTACGTCCTCGGGTCCCGGCTCTCGAGCTGGTCTCAGCCGTCGCTGGCATGCCAGGTCGCGATGCCATGGACAAGACCAGAGGGTGAGGGCTGGAGAGCCGGTAGGAGCCCTGAGTCGCAATGCTCAGGCACCCCCCTTTAACACGCAAGCTGGGTTAGATGTCGAAACTCTACGTCCTCGGGTCCCGGCTCTTGAGCTGGTCTTAGCCGTCGCTGGCATGCCAGGTCGCGATGCCATGGACAAGACCAGAGGGTGAGGGCTGGAGAGCCAGTAGGAGCCCTGAGTCACGATGCTCAGGCACCCCCCCTTTAACGCCCAAGATTCCGACACCCAGGAGGAAAAGGCACCAAATAACAAGCATGATGGGTCGAAAGCATAGCCCTAAGGTAAACGCAAGAAGGGTACACGCCGCTGGGTCAGGCCCGAGCGACTTGGGGATGATGCAGCCCGAGGGGCGCCCCCAATAAGGTAAGCTAAGAAAATGAAATAAAAGGGATACACGCCGTAGGGACGGACCCACGCGGCCTGGGAATAATGCTGCCCTGAGGGTGCTCCTAGCCGGAAATGAAACTTGAAAGATGTCACCTGATGATGTTGGGGACGAAGGGGTGTTGGTGTAGCAGACTCGGCGGGCTGCGGGAGCTGATCCTCATGAGCCCCCAGGCCCAGGGGCCTCAAGAGGCTCCGGAGGCGCTGGTGGCTCCTCGCGAGCCATCTCCATCTCCACCAGGGCTGCGGAACGCCTGACCTCTTGAGCCTCCAGGATGGCCCTCATGAGGCGCTGGTGCGCAGCAGCCACGTTCGGCAAGCCATAAGGCATGCGAACGTAGCTGTGGGGCGGACCCTCGCAGCGTCCCACTTGCGAGGGCCAGAGGCACTCCTAAGACGCGGCTCGGTTGAGCCCCGGTATGTCGATGCAGACGCGTATCCCACCATCCTCGCCTGGATGGGGGGCCATAGCCAGTAAGCGGCGGCTGCCTCTCATGACCCTTGACTCCTGTAGCTCCTGAATGGCCTTGCTGGCGAACTCCTGAAGGTTTGACCCTCCTTGCCTTGCTCCTTCTTGAGGGAAACGTGCTTTGAAACACGCCTCCACGTGGTGCCCGAGCGCCTCCCTCGTGACCTTGGCGAGGTCGGCGGCCCTCCAGGGGAGAGCCCCCGAGCCCTGCCTGAGGAGGGTGCCGGGCGCGCTTCCCTATGCGATGGAAGGAGGTTCCCCCTGAGGAGGCGCGGGCCCTGAGGGGCCTGCCTCCTGAGGGGTCGCGCCGGTCGATGTCTTCTTCTTCTTGGGGGCGGCCTCGGGAAGCCTCCTGCTTCCGCGGTCTGGGTCTTCCAGTGATGCGGCCTGAAAGGCTCGCTCCAGGGAGCACACTGCGTCTCTCTCTTCGCAGGGCACCGTGATGACCCCGCCACTTCCTGGCATCTTGAGGATGTTGTAGCCGTGGTGGGTTACGGCCATGAACTTGGCCAGCGCCGGGTACCCGAGGATGGCGTTGTACGGCAGGCAAATGTGGGCGACGTCGAAGTCGATGAGCTCGGTGCGGTAGTTGTCACGTGCCCCAAAGGTGACGGGAAGGCGGACCTGCCCAATCAGGACTGTGGAGCCGTCGGTGACTCCAGAGAAAGGCTTGGTTGGCTGAAGCTAGCTGTAGGGTACTTGGAGATTGTTGAACGTTTCCATGGACAGGACGTTGAGCCCTGCCCCGCCGTCGATGAGGGTCCTGGTGACTAGCATGTTGCTGATGATTGGGGAACAAAGCATCGGGAGGACTCCGGCTGTGGCCGCGCACTTGAGCTGATCCGCTGAGCTGAACGTGATGGCGCATGCTGACCACCTGAGAAGCGCGTGGCCTCGAGCTTGGGGAGGACTGCATTCACTTCTCGGGTGAACTGCTTGAAGATGCGCTGAGAGGCTGGGGCTTGAGCTCCACCCAGGATGCAGGCGATTGCACGTGGTTCCTGGAAGCCCCCAGCCCCCTCGTCCTGATGATGGTCTTCATTTCTCCTTGGCTGCAGCGGCAGCGGAGGGAGGCCTGTGTTCCCTTGCGGGCGATCCTCGCGAGGCTGATCCCGAGAGCTTCCCTCACGAGTCGGGTCCTGCCAGCGATCCTCGCGGGGTTGGTCGCGCCACCCTAGGCGTGGGCGGCGGTCTTCCCAACATCCTGCATTCCTTCCTCCTCCTCGGCCGTAGCCCCGGTCGCTGCAGTCGGGACGTCTGCCGACCCTTCCTTCACGCACGGCCCAGAGCTCTTGGCATTCATTGGTGTTGTGGGTGTGGAGGTCGTGGTACACGCAGTACCGACTGCCCTTGGAGGATTTGGGCTGATCTCGCCCACTTGGTGTCTGGCTCGCCACGCAGTATGGCAGCCCCTTGCGCTTCACGCCCTGGCCTTGGGCTTCTTCTCTCCGGGTCCGTGGCGGGCAGCTCGAGGAGGAGAGGCGCCCCTCCTCAGCCTGGCGCACTTGGTCGCCAAGTTGAATAGCTCCAAGGAGGTGCAGGTCTTCATGCATCGCCACTCCTCCTTCATCTTGACATCGCGACACCGTCGGAGAAGGCCGAGATGATGGCCTCCTCCGACGCCTTTGGGATCTTGGAGGCGCGTTGTTGAAGCGCTGGATGTACTTTTGCGTGGTTTCCGGTTGCTGCTTGATCTGGCGCATGTCGCTCACGGCGGTGGCGGTCGCGAGTACCTCGAAGTTGGCGATGAAGTGGGTGTGCATCTCGTCCCAGGAGGAGATCGTGCATGGGGCCAGATTCAGGAGCCAGGTGCGGGCTCCGTCCTTGAGCGCCATGGGAAACCAGTTTGCCATGACCTTTTCGTCTCCGTTGGCAGCCTTGATGCCCAACTCGTAGAGCTGGAGGAACTCGCAGGTCACCGTGCCGTCGTAGCGAGGAGGCAGGTCTGGCTTGAACTTGCCGGGCCACGCGATGCTGCGCAGCTCGGAGGTGAAGGCGCGGCAGCCCGCTGTGGCCACAGGAGGCCTTGGGCGAGAAGGGCTTGGTCCTGCGGGTCCCCATTCGCCGCGGCTAGGGGCAACGCAGGGTCTTGACGTGCTGGAGCAGGGAGCGCTCGGGCAGCTTCTCGAGGGCGAGGGACTTCTTGGCAGCTCTGCTCTTGCCGCGCTGGCGCCTGACGAAGCGGGTTCCGCCTAGGGGCCTCGCGCCTCGGGGCCAGGGCGCCTTCTTGAGGAGGAGGCGGCTGAGGCTCCCTAGGAGCTTCATTGCCCGCGCAGGGCGGGGCGCGGTGCAGCGAGAAGGACGGCGTGGGAGAGCCCCGGCGGCCCCGGTGGTGTGGTGGATTGCCTCTTGGGCTGATGATGAACAATACAAGGAAGAACAGCCTTGCGAGGGTCTGTTCTTGGCTGGTGCGACGAACTGCTAGGAGGAGTTCAATCGCTCTATCTACTGGTTTCTTGGTGAGGATCCAGATTCTAGATCAGGTCCAGATGCCTCTACCCTGGGGGTGGCTAGTCCTATTTATAGGCAAAGGTCCTGGGCCTCTTCCCAAATATTGAGCGGGAAGGGCGCCAAAAATTGGCCATTTCGAAGGGGAATAGCGGGTACACTTATCCTGACCAAAGTTGGTCCTCGTGTAACACCCTCGATGCGGCTATATCTCCCATGTGTCGAAGCACGACTTAGAGGCATAACCGCATTGAAAGCAATGTCGCAAGTGAGGTAATCTTCGCACAATCCATGTAATACATAAGGGAAAGAGGTACATAGTTGGCTTACAGTCGCCACTTCACACAAAACATAAATAAACATCCATCATTCAGTTTACACTCAAGGTCCGACTACGGAACCAAAATAAAAGAAGAATACCCCACATGCAACACAGATCCCCGATCGCCCCAACTGGGCTCCACTACTAATCGTCTGGAAATGAAACATAGTATCGACCAAGGTGTTGACACACGAACACGTCACGTGTACCCTCGACGCCGGGGGTGATGCACCGCAGCTCACGTCGAAGGAGACCCGACCGACAGCGCGATACGCAAGACAGTCGACGGGCGCTTTGTAGACCGAAACCCCACACCCGGGAGGGACCCCGTCAGGGAGTGCGGCGGCTATGGACTGCCCTAGGTCGATTCGCTCGCCCCTAGAGCCTCGTGGATCGCTGCCCTCCAACGCGAAGAACGAACGAAGAACGAGAAAGAAAGATACAAGGGAGAGATAAAAAGTAGATAAACACGAAAAAGTAGTAGATTGATTTGTTCGATTGTGTGTTGTTCAATCGGCCGTCACCCCCAACATATATAAGAGGCGGCTGGACTTCCCGTACAAATAAAGGATTCATCTAGGCTTTTCTTACAAGAAAAATTACATCAATTCGCGTCCTAGAGTCCTAGTTCTATTCCAACTCGGATCCAGTCTGAATCTGGCCCAACTTCTGTCTTCCTCCTTGTGCAGGCCGCCGAGCCTCCATATGACCTCCGATCAAGATGGACCAAATATCAAACTTGTGTGCCTCGACGATACGAACAACTCTCATGTTGATCACTTTTTCAAATAAGGCCATCTTGAATACTTTTCGAGGTCATCTTTACCTTCCAGTCGGACTCGGTCTTGCGGTAGACTGAATTATCCGAGTCTTGTAGTGAATTTGCAGGACATATACTATCTCTGATGACAATGACTCCAATAGCAAAGTTTACCGTCTTGACGATACGCACAACTTCTGTATTGAACACTTCTTCATCCGAGATCATCTTGACAAAACTTTTGGGCACATGTTCAGTTTCACTCGGATTTGAGCTCATCCACTCGGATTTTAGAGTCTTTCGCTCGGATGGTCCGACTGGACTTTTTCACTCGGATGACTATATTTTCACTCGGAAGACAATCAATCGGCAGGTTTTCACTCGACCTTTTACTCGATCGGTAGGTTTTCACTTGACCTTTTACTCGATCGGTAGGTTTTCACTCGACCTTTTACTCGATCGGTAGGTTTTCACTCGACCTTGGACTCGATCGGTAAATTTTCACTCGACCGGTGACTCGATCGGTAGGTTTCCACTCGACCTTGGATCGATCGGTAGATTTTCACTCGACCGGTGACTCGATCGGTAGATTTTCACTCGACCGGTGACTCGATCGGTAGGTTTTCACTCGACCGGTGAGTTTTCACTCGGATGGTAAGCTTTCACTCGACCAAAAACATAGCCTGATCTTGATTTGCCTCTCCAGGTTACATACGACCTTGGATTGAGACGAATTATATATGAAAATCGATCGGCTCGACGAGACGAAACTTTTTCGTGTTGAAGGTTTTTCGATTCAAGGACTTCTTAAGGGCCTAATTCCTCGCGCGACCCACCAGACATGGCGTCTGGTACTTTGCGCCAGATTTCCACTCAGCTTCGGCCTGCAGTGTATTGCCTCTAACTTTTGCATATGAACTCGGATTGAGATGATTTTTTATATCAAAATCGCCTCGACGATACGAAGACAATTCCTTTAGAATACTTCTTCATCCGAGGTCGTCTTGAAGGCAAGACTGGCCGAAAACCACTCGGAATGTTTGAATTTTGTCACTCGGAGTACAACTTCGGCCACCGATATAAAGTCGAATGGCGATAAATTAAACATCAAAGTTATTCCACTCGTCGACCTGAAACTTTGCATGCCAAAAACTCTTTTACTTGAGGCCATCTTACTTGCCTTTTGTACCTTGCCAAAATCCGATGTCAACACATGCCCCCCTATTTTTCGGCAAAGCTTGCACGCCGAAAAATAATATGCACGGTGTTTGTTCTAAGGACGATGTCAACACTCCATCGGCCATTTATTTTCCTCAGGGCGATAATTATGTATCGTCCATGTTTGTGCTAAGGGCGATAATCGTATATCGGCCATTGCCTACTCAGGCTTCCTGCCACACACTCGGGTGGTACTTCTTCAAATATTTTCCGTTGAGAGCTCGGGGTAACAATGCCCCTTGTATTGATTCTACCAAATATGAATTTCCAGGAACAACCCTTGTAATCCTAAAAGGACATTCCCAACTTGGAGACCACTTTCCGAATTTTCTATCTCTTGAACCAATCGGTAGAATCACTTTCCAGACGAGTTCACCAACTTGAAAATTCTTCAACTTAACTTTCTTATTGTAAGCTCTTGCAACCCTCAACTTGTCTCTCTCTATGGACTCCAAAGCAACCAAACGTTTATCGGCAACTTCATCAATATTGTCCATCATCAAGTTATAAAAGTCTCTGCCGATAAATCATTTTGTTTGGCTATTCTCAAAGCATTCAAATTTACCTCCTTTGGTAAAACAGCCTCGACCATATACTAGCTCATATGGAGTCACCTTTGTAGCACCATGCCTTGAAATTCTGTGTGCCCATAAAGCTTCAGACAACAACTCATGCCATCTCCTCGGATTATCCTCAATCTTCTTTTTGATGAGCTTGATTAGAATTTTATTGCTAGACTCAGCTTGTCCATTAGCTTGGGCATAATATGGAGAGGAATTGAGCAACTTTATATTATAAGATTCGGCAAACTCTCTGACTTGGTGTGACATAAAAGATGAACCTTGATCTGTAGTTAACGTTTGAGGAATACCGAATCTATGAATAATGTGCTCGGTTATGAATTGAATTACCTCCGTATGTGTCATGTTCTTGAGAGGTACTGCTTCAGACCATTTAGTGAAATAATCAGTTGCCACCAATACGAACCGATGCTCTTTTGAGGAAGATGGGTGGATTTGTCCAATGAAATCTAAACCCCAACCTCTGAAAGGCCACGGTTTGATAATAGGATGTAGCATAGCAGCAGGAGCCAATTGAATATCACCAAACTTTTGACAAGCTTCACACCCTTTATAATATCTGAAGCAATCATTTATCATAGTCGGCCAATAAAACCCAAAGACGTCATAATAACCATTTCATTTTGGGAGCCGACTGGTGAGTGCCACAAATGCCTTCATGTACTTCTCCCATAGCAACTCTGGCCTGGTCTTCATCCAAACACTTTAGAAGAACATCATCGACTGTTCGGCGATAAAGACCATCATCTCTCATTGTATACTTGAAAGCCATACGCTGAACAGCCCTGTCCACCCTTTCACTCGGATTGCACAAGTAATCAACAATGAGCTTTCTCGATGGAATTATCACCGCACTAGATTTTTTGTTAATGGCGAATCGGTGGGTTCAGTTGGCCTCTCCCATATTGGCAAGACAAGACATCGGTCTTTGAGAGATATGAAACATGCCATGATCAACATGATATCCAGATGCTTCTTGTGCCAACTCATTTGCTTTCCAGTTGTCATGTCTAGATATATGTGCGATGCTAAAACAATCCAAAGTAGAAATTATATCTAGACATTTATCAAGATAAACATTAAGTGATTAGTCAAAACCTTTGAAAGACTCTAGATATTTGCTGCACCACTAGTAACGAATCACCGTAAGCCTCAATATGTGTAACACCTATAGCAAGTAACATCTCTAGACCGAATAACAATGCTTCATATTCGGCTTGATTGTTTGTGCAAAAATATTCTAAGCGGCATGAGGCTTCAAAAACAGCACCATGAGGAGATATATAAACAATGCCAACACCTTGGCCATTGCTACAAACTGAACCATCAAAGTACAATCTCCATGGCACTAATGAAACAAGGTTCATATCAACATCATGCTTGTCATTAATCCGATGCTCAACAATGAAATTAGCAACAATTTGGCCTTTCATGGATTTTAGAGATTCATAAGCCAAATCATACTCAATCAAAGCATAAGCCCACTTGCCAATTCTACCACTAAGAATTGGCCTATGCAACATGTACTTAATGACATCGGTTTGACAAGCTACTACACAAGCACTCGGCACTAGGTAATGTCTCAATTTTGTGCAAGCGTAATATAAACATAGACATAGTTTTTCAATAAATGTATACCTTGTCTCGGCG
Source organism: Aegilops speltoides (assembly GCA_021437245.1). Taxonomy (NCBI): domain Eukaryota; kingdom Viridiplantae; phylum Streptophyta; class Magnoliopsida; order Poales; family Poaceae; genus Aegilops; species Aegilops speltoides. The sequence continues at coordinate 376,664,929 of CM038144.1, read as the reverse complement.
TCCAATAAACGTCTGCTCAAATATGTAATGGCATGCTCTTTTCCTTCGGTATCTTGAGTCAAAACAGCACCAATAACACCTTCCTCTGCTGCGATATAAAGTTTAAAAGGCTCTCTATGTTTGGGTGCTTTCATCACCGGAGGAGTGCACAAATAATTCTTGATCATATCAAAGGCTTCTTGCTGTTTTGCCCCCCAAGTGAAATCAACATCATTCTTTAACCGAAGGATAGGAGTGAATGCATCTAGTTTCACTGGCAGATTAGCTATGAACCTTCTCAAATAATTGACCTTGCCAAGGAACTTTTGCATATCTCTCTTGCATGTTGGAGCCTCCACTTTCTGTATGGCCTCTATCTTTTTGGGATCGATTTTGATGCCATCTTCATGAATAATGAAACCTAAGAATTTGCCAGCTGACACGCCGAATGCACACTTCAAAGGATTCATCTTCAATCCATACTTTTTCATCCTTTCAAAAGCTAAACGCAAATCGGCCAAGTGAGACTCAAAAGCATCCGATTTGACAACAATATCATCAATATAAACTTCAAGTATGACACCGAGTAAATCATGAAAAATCAAATTCATAGCCCTTTGATATGTGGCCCAAAGATTTTTCAATCCGAATGTCATCACCGCCCACTCGAATAAACCAAGGAAACCAGGACATCGGAAAGCTGTTTTGTACATGTCCTCTTGACCATAAAATTTGATTGTATCCGGCATTACCATCTAGAAAGCTAATAACCTTATGTCCGAAGCATCATTAATAAGCATATCGGCTATTGGCATGGGATACTCATCTTTGGGTGTAGCCCTATTCACATCTCTGAAGTCAATGCACACCCTCAACTTGCCGGATCCCTTCTTCTCCTTTCGACAATGTTAGAAATCCACTCGGCATACCCGCAAGGTCGAATGAATTTAGCTTCAAGCAGTCGACCGATCTCTTCCTTGATCCGGTCATATGTTTTCGGATTAAACTTTCTGGCCGACTGTTTATAAGGTCTAAAACCGGACTTTATAGGCAACCGATGCTCCACTAGCTCTCGGCTTAGCCCTGGCATCTCATGATATTCCCATGCAAAGCAACAAACATATTCTTTCAATAGCTCGATTAACTTAGCCTTACAACCGGCTTTCAAATTTTTGTTTATAAATGTCGGTCGAGTGACTGAACCATCTCCAATATCTACCTCTTCTAACGGATCGGCTGATGTAAAACCTTGTCCAAGTTTATCCATGTCATCCAACTCCTCTATAGACTCATACATATCGTTCTCACTCGACCGATACTTTACAAGACGTTTTTGTAACCACTCGGAATTAGGATCCATTTAAACATATCATACCTTGGAGCCGATTGCATTCAGTCGGCTTTAAAGACACGGGCACAAAACCATTCTTGGTCGCACTGAGAAAATCAAACTCTGATAAGTCACGCCCCGTCAAGCAAGTAGCATTGGGATGTTGCCAATCCACCGATGCATCGGCCAAAGCAACACAGACTGAGTTATCCGCATGAATGACTTCCACTTCATCATCAACCCACTGAATCAAAAACTGGTGCATAGTGGATGGCACGCCTTTGGTTTGCATGAACCCAATCACGGCCTAGTATAACGTTGTAGTTACCTTGCACCTCAGCGACAAAGAATGCAGTGGCCAAAGTTTTGCTTCCGACTGTAAGCTCCACATACATTACACCTTTGGCTTCAGTTTTCTCTTTGCCTTCAAACCCGTTGAGCACCATATTGGTCTTGATCAATTCTTCATCAGGCAAACCCAATTTCTTGAAGACCGAATAAGGCATAAGATTTACCACAGCACCACCATCAACAAGCATACGACTAAGTGGCAATCCATTGATATGACCTCTGAGATACAACGGTTTCAAATGTGTTACTAGTTCTTTTGGCTTCTCGAATATTGCGTTTTTAGGGCCAAAATCTAGCTGAGCAACTTCCCCTTCCTCATCTACAGCACGAAACTCAGCAGGTAAGTAATACACCATATTGATATCCATACCTTCATGAACCGGTGTAGATTCATAGTCCAACATATCAACCTCTTCTCCAACTGGATCGACCGATTCTGGAATCTGGCCGAGTGAAGGAGAAGTAAGAAGTGTCATGAGCGATGTAATAGCCATCACATCGTCCTCCTTGGGTGGTGTAGGCACTTTGTGATAGATGTAGAAGCTGATGTATCTTGTATTTGTTTTGGCCTCCACACTTGTTTTGCTGGAACCATGGGCGAGTGTCATTGAACAACTTATCACTTTGCTTCTCGGCCTCTGCTCCGCCATCTCTCGACTCCTTAACCTCTGTAGTTTCCTCTTCTATGTCTTTGTTAGCCAGGAGGACACCACTTTGGTCGAGTGTATTTAGCATCTCTCACCTTTACTGGCTGGTGCTTGCTTCATGGTCATTAGCCGAGTGCTTTGGCGCGATAGAAAGTATCGGCTCAGTCGAGTGGTTATGCACAGTCGGCTGCTGTATGGGGAATGTTTCGGTGCCCAGGATAAGTGAGTCGACATCCATTTTCTCCTTGCCTTTTCCTGATTCAACTGCTGCAACACTCGGTGACTTAACACGCCATTCTTTTCGACTTTCCTGATGCATGAAATTTCCACTCGGGCGCACCTTTTTACTTGGATGGAATCCACTCGGATGGATGTCACTCGGATGGAATCCACTCGGATGGAATCCACTTGACCACATTTTTTCACTTGGATAGCTTCCACAGGTGCATTCTTACACTAGGATAGTTTCCTCGGTGCATATGTTGACCAGCCGGTGATAGTTACCAATGTTCGATCGGCCATTATATGAGTAATCAAGTCGATTCCACACAGATTGCCTCTGCTCTTCTCGAAATAGCGCCCTTGGTCCACTCGGTTTTGCATATCGACTAAACATATCATCTGATGGTGACCTTGGTCGCTTCAAGTGTGATGGCGGTCGAGCTGGGACCAGCCGATTGATTAGCATATTTGGATAGCAACATATCAAAAGTTGGCTTGATCCGCTTGCGTTGCACTTTAGCTTCATTCCTCTTCCATTTGCCAACTTCTGGACTCTTGGGCTTGACAAATTTAACTCGAGTGTCCTGCTGCACTGTGTTTGCCCCAGTGTAGGATTCTTGATGGTGATCTTGATTACTTCCTTGCCATCGGGTTGCTTATCAAGCACAACATGTCTCCCAAGACCTTGTCGCCTCCTTGTCTTTCTGGGCTCACCAACAATGACATTAGCTTTATTAGCAGATTCGCTACCTCCGGCCGAATGAGTAACTTCTTCCTTCTAAATCCATGGTGTTCATTGGAAAGGGCTGTTTATCAATTTGCATCTCGGAAAAGTTCAATCGTCCATCATTAATGGCCGATTGTATCTGTCGTCGAAAAACATTGCAATCATTAGTAGCATGAGAAAAGAGTTATGATACTTGCAATAAGCACGCCGCTTCAGCTCTTCAAACGGCGGTAAAGTATGAGATATTCTAATAATCTTAGCCTGCAGCAAAGCATCAAATATTTTATCACACTTAGCAATGTTAAAAGTAAACTTCATCTCTTCATCACGATTCTTATGAATCGGTTTCAGATCATTGTAAGTAAAGGGTTTGGCCTTAGATGGCCAAACAAATTCAGTAGCAAAAACATCACCCTCATCGTCCGAGTGATCACTATCATATTCCACCATATTCATCTTTGGTCGATCGGATTTGTATCTATGCACTTCTTTGTGATCTTTGCTTCGGCTTTCCTGAGCCAAAGCCCTTTGTAAGACTTGGTTGATATTTAAAAACTCATAGCCTTCTAGCTTTTCTCCAATGGGAGTGCTCAAACCACTCAGCACTAGGTCTGCCAAGTCTCTCTCGATTATCACCAAACTAAAACACCGGTTTTTCGTTTCTCTGAATCTCTTGACGTAATCGGAGACCGATTCATCATGCTTCTGCTTAACCGATGTTAGATGTGACAACTTGAGTTCATTGTCGCTGCTATAAAAGTGATCATGAAATTTCTGCTCTAGCTGCGACCAAACTCGAATGGAACCATGTGGCAAAGAAGAAAACCATGAAAATGCGGTACCGATTAATGACAAAGGAAATAAACGCACTTTCAACTCATTCAATGAGCCTGCCTCACCCAATTGTGCTAAGTATTGACTAACATGCTCCCATGTGGTTTTTGTGCCTTCTCCATTAAACTTAACAAAATCTGGAATTTTATATCACGGAGGGCTTTGGATGGCATCAAAGTACTCAAGTGCGGCTTTTAGTAAATCTGATTCGAGGTAACTCAACTCCAAAATTCTCTCGAAGCATCTTAGCCATCTCCTCTCTAAGATTAGCTAAACCATCATCCATAGTGGACGATGAAGCTTGTGGCGTGGCATAGGAGGAGTAGGGTTACTAGCTGTAGGTAGGAATTGTGGCGGTATGTCGACCCATAATTTGCTAGTGGTCGAGTGGTTGTAGCTGTAGGTAGGGTTTGGTTGGCGTCACCACCGAACCTGGCATGCTCATAATAGGATTAATGGGTGCAGCCACAATCTGATTTGTTTGGGTAGGATAATAAGTCATCGGCACGGGGAGGCGCCGATGAGATAGGTAAAGCAGATTAGGGTTTTGCACACTAGCAGCTACACCATCATTACCACTAGTCGATTGAGATGTATTCTTACGAGCATTAGTATTTTCTATGAAAGTTTGATAGACTAGATTGTTACCATCAGCAATACGACTTTCAATCTCAGCTTTGCTTTCGGGAGAAAAGGCAAGATTTACAGAGGGTTTAACACGCTTGGCTTGCAAAGGAGGAACTTGATTTCTTCAATCGGAGTGATGTTGCCTTGGCGATCCTTCTTGAACTTTGCAAGGAACTCCTGCAAGTCCTTCTCCTCGCGCCTTCTTGTACTCCTCATAGACTTGGCGATGATCGGCGATATCTCATCAAGACTGGGCTTAATGATGTTATCGGCGTCTACCTCGATGGCTTGGGAAGATCGGACATGGTGGATGATGATGATTGATCTTGAGTCCCCAGCGGAGTCGCCAAAAGTGTGTTGACACACGAACACGCCGTGTACCCTCGGCGCCGGGGTGATGCACCGCAGCTCACGTCGAAGGAGACCCGACCGACAATGGCGACACGCAAGGCAATCGACGGGCGCTTTGCAGACCGAAAACCCCACACCCGGGAGGGACCCGTCGGAGTGCGGCTATGGGCTGCCCTAGGTCGATCGCTCGCCCCTAGAGCCTCGTGGATCGCTGCCTCCAACGCGAAGAACGAGCGAAGAACGAGAAAGAAAGATAGAAGGGAGAGATAAAAAGTAGATAAACACGAAAAAGTAGTAGATTGATTTGTTCGATTGTGTGTTGTTCAATCGGCCGTCACCCCCAACATATATAAGAGGCGGCTGGACTTCCCGTACAAGTAAAGGATTCATCTAGGCTTTCCTTACAAGAAAAATTACATCAATTCGCGTCCTAGAGTCCTAGTTCTATTCCAACTCGGATCGATCTGAATCTGGCCCAACTTCTGTCTTCCTCCTTGTGCAGGCCGCCGAGCCTCCATATGACCTCCGATCAAGATGGCCCAAATATCAAACTTGTGCGCCTCGGCGATACTGAACAACTCTCATGTTGATCACTTTTTCAAATAAGGCCATCTTGAATACTTTTCGAGGTCATCTTTACCTTCCAGTCGGACTCGGTATTGCGGTAGACTGAATTATCCGAGTCTTGTAGTGAATTTGCAGGACATATACTATCTCTGATGACGATGACTCCAATAGCAAAGTTTACCGTCTTGACGATACGCACAACTTCTGTATTGAACACTTCTTCATCCGAGATCATCTTGATAAACTTTTGGGCACATGTTCAGTTTCACTCGGATTTGAGCTCATCCACTCGGATTTTAGAGTCTTTCGCTCGGATGGTCCATTGGACTTTTCACTCGGATGACTATATTTTCACTCGGAAGACAATCAATCGGCAGGTTTTCACTCGACCTTTACTCGATCGGTAGGTTTTCACTTGACCTTTTACTCGATCGGTAGGTTTTCACTGGACCTTTTACTCGATCGGTAGGTTTTCACTCGACCTTGGACTCGATCGGTAAATTTTCACTCGACCGGTGACTCGATCGGTAGGTTTCCACTCGACCTTGGATCGATCGGTAGATTTTCACTCGACCGGTGACTCGATCGGTAGATTTTCACTCGACCGGTGACTCGATCGGTAGGTTTTCACTCGACCGGTGAGTTTTCACTCGGATGGTAAGCTTTCACTCGACCAAAAACATAACCTGATCTTGATTTGCCTCTCCAGGTTACATACGACCTTGGATTGAGACGAATTATATATGAAAATCGATCGGCTCGACGAGACGAAACTTTTTCGTGTTGAAGGTTTTTCGATTCAAGGACTTCTTAAGGGCCTAATTGCTCGCGCGACCCACCAGACATGGCGTCTAGTACTTTGCGCCAGATTTCCACTCAGCTTCGGCCTGCAGTGTATTGCCTCTAACTTTTGCATATGAACTCGGATTGAGATGATTTATATATCAAAATCGATCGCCTCGACGAGATGAAGACAATTACTTTAGAATACTTCTTCATCCGAGGTCGTCTTGAAGGCAAGATTGGCCGAAAACCACTCGGAATGTTTGAATTTTGTCACTCGGAGTACAACTTCGGCCACCCATATAAAGTCGAATGGCGATAAATTAAACATCAAAGTTATTCCACTCGTCGACCTGAAACTTTGCATGCCAAAAACTCTTTTACTTGAGGCCATCTTACTTGCCTTTTGTACCTTGCCAAAATCCGATGTCAACACAAGGGCCTCATCAAATTCCCACTTCAGCTCAGTTGCACCATCTGCGCTGGCATCACCGGTACCTGCATCTATTTTGGTAGAATCTGTGAGCCACGGGGACTCAGCAATCTCACACCCGCGAGATCAAGACTATTTAAGCTTAAGGGAAGGCTGGTGTAACAAGGAGGAGCTGCAGCAAGCGACTAGCATATATGGTGGCTACATCGCAAAAGAGAGCGAGAAGAGAAGCAAAGCACGGTCGCGAAGCTAGTAGTGATCAAGAAGTGATCCTAAACAACCTGCGTCAAACATAACTCCAACACCGTGTTCACTTCCCGGACTCTGCCAAGAAGAGACCATCACGGTTACATACACGGTTGATGTATTTTAATTAAGGTCAACTTCGGGTTTTCTACAACGGACATTAACAAATTCCCATCTGCCTCATAACATGGGCACGGCTTTGAAAGATAATACCTGCAGGGGTGTCCCAACAGCCCATAACAAGCTCTCGCGATCAAGCGAAGGAATAAACCTTCACCCGGAAGACCCGATCAGTCTCGGAATCCGGTACATCAAGACATTTCGACAATGGTAAAACAAGACCAGCAAAGCCGCCCGATCGCCGACAATCCCGATAGGAGCTGCACATATCTCGTTCTCGTGGCAACACGGATGAGACAGGCTCGAGTAAAACCAGCCCTCGAGTTGCCACGAGGTGGCCCATGAGGCGGACTCGGTTCGGACCAACACTTAGACAAGCACCGCCGGGGGCTAAAATAAAGATGACCCTTGGGTTGGCCGACCCAAGGGAAAGGGATAGGTGGTGGTGAGGCAAATGGTAAAACCAAGGTTGGACCTTGCTGGACAAGTTTTATTCAAAGCGAACTGTCAGGGGGGTCCCATAAATCACCCGACCGCGTAAGGGATGCAAAATTCGGGAACATAACACCGGTATGACGGAAACTAGGGTGGCAAGAGTGGAACAAAACACCAGGCCTAAGGCCGAGCCTTCCACCCTTTACCAAGTATATAGATGCATTAATTAAAACAATAGATATTGTGATATCCCAAAATATCCGTGTTCCAACAAGGAACAAACTTCATCTTCACCGCAACTATCAACGCTATAAGAGGGCTGGCGAAGCGGTAACATAGCCAATCAGCGGTTTGCTAGGACATGGATGGTTAGAGGTTGACATGGCAATATGGGTGACAATATATAGCAAGTGGTAGGTATCGCAGCATAGGCATAGCAAAAGAGCGAGCATCTAGCAAGCAAAGATAGAAGTGATATCGAAGGTATGGTCATCTTGCCTGCAAGGTTCTCGTGAGTTGTCGAAGGTGGATCCTCGAGGCGTTCTCAACAGGTTCCTCGTTCACGTACTCGTCTCCGGCTCTACCCAAAGCAAGAACACAAGCAACGGAACCACAATCAAAACAAGGAACAATGCACAAGCAATATGATGCAATACATGACATGCTATGCGAGATGTGATATGCAATGCATATGTATGCTCCGGAAGGAAAATGATGAACGGGCATCAACTTGGCAAACCAAGTATGCCGCTGGAAAGATGGGGTGATTTCGGTTGAAATCGATATAAAGATCACCGAATCGGATGCCTTTGTTTGCAAATGACAAGCAAAACAAGAATAGCGCAAATCTGCGTTTAACAGCCCGATGCTACTTAGCACGCAACAAGAAACTATGCTACTGACACCCCAACATACAAACAAAGCATATGGCAGCGATCTCGGAGATGCTTAACAAAAGAGGAACACTGAGCTACGGCTAAATCACATCATAACATGTTCAAACAAGCATGGAGAAAGTGCTAAAAATATCAGGTTCACAGACTTAGTGAAAATACTAACATGCCAGGAATTAACATCAGGAAGGCATGTTTAAAGCAAGCAAACAACATGCTACAGGAACTTATAATAGCAAAAGAAGGCATGACATGATATGAGATGCATGACATGAACAAAATGCAAAACGAAAACAAAACCCAACCACGGAGGGAAATATCATAGCACATATCCGAAAATGGCAAGAGTTGGAGTTGCAAAAACGGAAAGTTACATCCGCGGTGTTACAACACTCCACCACTACAAGAGGATCTCGTCCCGAGATCTAGGATGGCACCGGAGGGAAAAGGAAGAGGAAGATAAGTGGTAAAACTAAGTTGCTTCTTTGACGAACGAGTGAAACCATGAACCTTGAGAGGTTGAACACATTGAAAGAAACTAAATAACGGAGATGACCAAGATTACAAACAATCCTTAGAAAAGAGGGACAAGGAACATTACGAGAACTTGAAGGTTGAAAGACATGGAAATAAGAGCTTCACGAACGAAAAGAATATGACCACATCGGTATAATGAGATAGCCAAGGAACAAGAATTTCAGAATTTGGACAGCACTCCGGTAGAAAAGAGAAGAAAACTTGATGAGATGAAAAGATATTGAAGAGATGATACAACACTCCGGTTAAATGGATAAGCAAGAAAAGAACACGATCCTCAAAAAAAACGAGGTGATGGGTGAAGAGCACAACACCACAATGCTTCCGGAATAACGAAAAGAAGATAGATCATTGGAATAAAAAAATGGAGAAGAAAATGACAACTTCTTCCACGAATGAGCTTGGAAAGCACCCTTGCAAGAAGGTTAGAACGGAGTTGTTGGAAAACCAACAACGAAAAGAACAAGCTTGTAGTGGGCTTATGGAAACATCTCAAAATGATGAGGTGACAACCGCCCACTAGTGGAAACAATTGATTGGTTGAGATCAATGAAGATAAGAGAAACTTCTTCCACCAAGAGGATAGGAGAAAACTTGGATCATTGATAAACACCATAATCGCAACATTCCTTAGGGAAGGCTTTAGGTGAAATCTTTACCAAGATAACTCCAACGAAGAGATTGATGGATGACAAGATCTCTTGAACAAAGAGAAAATGATGGATTTAACTATGTCACTCTTGAGAACTTGTGAATCATGAAACGCGAAGGGAAATGTCAAGAATGATATAACGCCACCTCAAAATATAAGGTAGAAAGAATTGCACTCTGGATTACCATATGAAGAAAGCTTGAGCTCCTTAGGAAAAAATCTCGATGAAAACTTTGAGAAGGGAATTAAATCCTTGATGAACTATCATGTAGAACCTCCAGTATTAAAAGGATGGTGGAAAGAAGGAGAAGTTGAAAACCCAAGGTGAAGCCTTGCAATGATTTAGATGGATCTCCGTGATAATGAGAGCTTGGAACTCCGGGAAAAGAAAAGATGAAACACTAGAGCCGAGAATTACTTCATCATGAACAATCTCCGGAAGAAAAGAATTTAATCACCTCGAGGAAATGAGAATAAGATTTATTGTATGTTTATCCTTCATCAAAATAAATTGATGACAAGCAATGGATTTGGCATACTGCTTATTCTCGTTGAAAAAGGATTAAGAAAGATATAGCGTAAACTTGAGAAGGTATTGATGGAGTCACCGGTAGGATTGGAAACGACGAATGAAATGATACGGTAGAAAAGGAAGAGGAATCTCGAACGAACCACCGTAAGAATTGAAAATGAACATAGCAAAGGCACAATTCACCGGGAAGAATTGGAAAACGAATGGAGATATTTGAGGGGATTTAGATACATGAGAACGAAGAGAACATGAACTGATTAGAGGATATTTGAATGAATCACCGGTAAGATAGGAGAAAGATAACTGACAGCTGAGAATGAATAAACCTGAATTGATGGACTCCGGATGACAAACTGAGAAGACTCTTGAATATCTCCTGATGGGTGAAAAAGATTCTCACAATATAAAACAATTATGAGAGGATGGCAACAAGCTAGCACCATGAATCTTGAAGAGAATAGAGCAAGATTAAAGAGAAATTCTTCTTCGGTCTTCAAATGATGACAACGAGAAACACCACCAAGAATTATTGAGGCACACCGGAAGAATCAAAAGCGAAGAGGTTGAGCCAACTATGAAAAGAATTTGAAATATCTTGGAGAAAAGCATTTGGTGATGATAACTCATTCTTCGCCAAACTTGGAGAAGAATTTAGGATAGCTCACGGGAAAATAGAAGAGTCAGGTAAGATCCTGGGAAAAGACCTGTGGGTTAGGGCCCACTCAAAAGAACACCGTTGAAAAGATTTAAAAGAGATGTTGCACCAGTTGACTTAAATGACTTGAATGAGATACCAATCTCGAAAGAGCTTGAACGAATGCAGAGTGGAAACACGAATCTTCGAGATATCTTGAGCACTCCGGAATAACAAATAGCGAGAAGTAGAATGATAATGAGGTGCATCGGTATGAGAAAGCATTAGAAACGAGGAAAGGAATATGATGAATGTCGAAAGCTTGAATAGGATCCACCGGAGAAGAAACAACAATGAAGGATGATGAACTTGAAACTGTTGAGCATCTTCATGGGAAATCACCGGGTAAGAACATCGATTGAAAAGAATGAAGAGACTTCACATGAATAAATGGATACTTGATTAAGAAATCTGTGTCCTTGAAGAAAAAGGGTGGGAGGGCGGGAAAACAAAGGCAACTTGGGATGAACGAAACAAACACCGTTGAGAAAACATAGAATTTATCTTGCAGATGGGGAGAATGATGGGATCATCTCGAAGAGAAGCGCGCCGGTAGGAAAAGAATTAACATGACAACCTCAATGATCAAGAAGGATTAGTATTCACATAGCAATATGAGAACACCGTTTAGGAAAAGGTATGGATTCAACATTTGACTTCGAAGCAACTCGAATACCACAAATAAAACAAAACAAAGGATTTGGCTTGCAGAATAAGCCGGAACAAATACATATGATAGAGATTTACCCAATCCCATATCATGCATCTGTCAAAAAGATATTCTAGGAGCTACTTGAATTCCCACCTATGAAACTCCCGAAACTTTCTGGTTATGCAATCTGGTGTTGGGGATACAGGGGAAGCAATATATCTCACCCAAACTAACAATACCTACATCCAAGCTGTATCCATCCGTCAACACATAACCAAGAAACCTTCGGAAATCGTCTACCTCAACCTTCGAAAAGCATCCGTTATACGAGTCATGGCAATACTCCCGTACTCACCTCAGTACTGGGTTAGCGGGGTTATGTCACCAACAACTGCATAAAAGAGATTTTCGATGTCGGCGTACTAAACTCAGGTATTCCAGAACTGCAATGATAAAATTATGACGACAACACCTCGGAGCTCGGAGATTGGCTTGTGGATATCAACAAGCATTTCGAATGCAGCAATGTCAGACCTGAGGACTACGTCAAGTTCGCGTCTTTTCAGCTCAAGGATCAAGCTGATGATTGGTTCCAGCAATACAAGGATTCCAGAGGTGGTCGAGTGATTACTTGGACTGATTTCTGTCGGGACTTTAAAGCTCACCACATTCCTACCAGTGTTGTTGAGAGCAAGCGTGAGGTGTTCCGCAATCTCAAGCAAGGAAACATGTCAGTGTACGAATACAACATACAGTTTCAGAAACTTGCTCGATTCGCTAAACAAGATGTTCCTGATGAGAAAAGTATGATCTATCAGTTCAGAGGTGGCCTTAGAGAGGATCTGCAGTTAGCTCTTGTTCTTTCTGAGCCTACTCAGTTTGATCAATTCTACAATATGGCACTCAAGCTAGAAGGTGCTCAGCTCAAGTGTGAGACTTCAAAGAATAGAATCAGGGATGCAGTTCAGTCTTCTTCTTCCTCTCAAGTGGCAGCAAAGCAGCAAAAGTTCTACCTTCCTCCTCCTCCGTTCCGTCAGCCTTATCAACAGAAGAACTCAGGTGGTCATGGATCTTCCCACCCACCCAACCCAAGCTACCAGAACAAGTCTCAGCCTCAAGCTCCAAGGTCAAGTGCTCCTTATCACCGTCCGCTCTCAGAGGTGACCTGCAACAAGTGCCAGCAGAAGGGTCACTATGCGAACAAATGCCATAACCAAAGGCGCCTTCCTCCTCCTCCTCCTGTGAGGTCTTCAAGCAATGCAGTGGTCAAGCATAATCCCAAGTCTGCAAAGGTGAACATGATGAATGCAGCGCAAGCAGAGGATTCTTCTGATGTGATAATGGGTAATCTTCCAGTTAATGATATTCCTGCAAAAGTTTTATTTGATACTGGTGCATCGCATTCTTTCATGTCATATCCTTTTGCATCGAAGCACAATTTTGACACAGAGGAATTACCTAGAGCAATGCAAGTTATTTCTCCGGCTAAGCGTTTGAGGTCTACCTTATTGGTTCCAAATGTCGGTATCAAGATGGGCGACTATAGATTTCTGGCTAAACCAATTGTTCTTGGTGACTCTGATATTGATCTAATTCTCGGGATGGACTGGCTTTCTCAGCACAAGGCTCACTTGATTGTCTTTGCCAGCAGATTCAATTGACACACCCTTCCGAGGATGTTATCATCTATGCGCTCGTGATGAAACCATTCGGTTGTTTTCTCTCAATGAGAAGGAGAGTTGGATGCTATCTCTCGATTCGATCGTTTAGAGTACCAAGATGTCTTTCGGAAGAGCTTAGGGTATGCCTCCTCATCGGCGGTCGAATTTGTTATCGATCTTGAGCCCGCATGAACCCGTTTACAAGAGTCCTTACAAGCTTGGACCCAAGGAGCTGAAAGAATTGAAGAAGCAGCTCGATGAACAAGAGCGTCTGGTTTGATCGGATCGAGTTCATCTCCATGGGGATGTGGAGTTCTTTTGTCGAGAAGAAGGGTGGCACGGACCGACTTTGCGTCGATTACCGTCCATTGAAAAGAAGACAATCAAGAACAAGTATCCACTTCCCAACATCAATGAGCTATTCGAGCAACTCAAAGGTGCTAAAGTATTCTCAAGCTTGACCTCCGTATGGGTTATCATTAGATTCGTGATTCGTGAACAAGATATTCCCAAGACAGCGTTCAGAACAAGCTTTGGTTCTTATGAATATACTGTCATGTCTTTCGGCCTTGTCAATGCTCCTCCAACTTTCTCTCGCGTGATGAACTTTATCTTCAACCCCTACACCAATGATTTCGTCTTGGTGTATCTCGATGATATTTTGGTCTTCTCCAAGAACAAGCAGGATCATGCCAAACATTTGCGATTGGTGCTCGACAAGCTCAGAGAGCATCAATTCTATGCAATTTTCCAAATGTGAGTTCTGGCTTGATGAAGTTCTTTATCTTGGTCATATCATCTCAGCCAAGGGCATCGCTGTTAATCCCGAGAAGGTGTCTTCAGTTCTGAATTGGGAGCTCCGCAGTTTTCTCGGTCTTGCAAGCTATTGCCGAAGATTCGTTGAGAATTTCTCTAAGATTGCAAAGCCTCTTTCCAACCTCCTCCAGAAGCATGTCAAGTATGTCCGACGCCTTTGAGTGTGGCGTCGCTTTCAACACCCTCAAAGAGAAGCTAGTCACAACTCCTGTCTTGACTCCTCCTGATGAATCCAAGCCATTCGAAGTTTTCTGTGATGCTTCCTTGCAAGGTCTCGGTGCTGTGTTAATGCAAGAGAAGAAAGTTGTGGCCTATACCTCTCGTCAGTTGAAGCCCAACGAAAAGAACTACCCCACTCACGATCTCGAGTTTGCGGCAGTTGTCCATGCATTGATAACGTGGAGACATCTCTTGTTGGGAAGGAAAGTGGACATATTCACCGATCACAAGAGTCTCAAGTATATCTTCACTCAACCAAACCTCAACCTCAGACAAACTCGATGGGTCGAAATGATTCAAGAGTACAATCCAAGTATTGAATATACTCCTGGCAAGGCGAATGTGATTGCAGATGCCTTGAGCAGAAAGGCTTATTACAATGACTTAATTCTCAAGCCCTTCCAACGGATCTTTGTGAAGCTTTCCGCAAGCTGAATCTTCAAGTTGTTCCTCAAGGCTTTCTTGCCAACCTCATAGTCTCTCCTACTTTGGAAGATCAAATTCGTGAGGCACAACTCCTGGATGCCATGGTGAAGAAGGTGAAACGTGGTATTGACAAGGGCATTTCCAAATACAAGTGCTATCGCTTGGATGACAAAGACACTCTTTTCTTTGAGGATCGTATTGTGGTTCCTAAAGGCGATCTGAGAAAAGTCATCATGAATGAGGCACACAATTCCCTCCTATCCATTCATCCTGGAAGTACGAAGATGTACCATGACCTCAAGTAGTCATATTGGTGGACTCGAATGAAGCGAGAAATTGCTCAATTCGTAAATGAATGTGATGTCTGCAGAAGAGTGAAAGCAGAACACCAAAGACCAGCTGGTCTCCTCCAACCTCTTGCTATTCCAGAATGGAAATTTGATCATATTGAGATGGACTTCGTGACTGGTTTTCCAAAGTCCAAGCGTGGAAATGATGCTATCTTCGTTGTCATTGACAAGCTTACTAAAGTGGCTCATTTTCTTCCTGTCAAAGAATCTATCACAGCAGCTCGGTGGCGAGCATTACACCTCGAATTGTCTCCTTGCGGTATTCCGCAATTGATCTCTTGAGACCGTGGAAGCATCTTCACTTCTAAGTTCGGGACTCCTTTCGAAGGCCATGGGCACCAACATTCGTTTCAAAGACAGCTTTTCATCCTCAAACTAGTGGCCAAGTCGAGCGAGTCAATCAAATCCTTGAAGATATGCTCAGGGCTTGTGTCATCTCCTTTGGCATGAAGTGGGAAGAATGTCTTCCATATGCCGAGTTCTCCTACAACAACAGACTTCCAAGTGAGTTGGGCAAGGCCCCATTGAAATTCTCTATGGCGAAAGTGCGTACTCCTCTCAATTGGTCCGAGACGGTGAACGCCAACTTCTTGGCAGCGACTTGATCACGAAGCGAAGAAATGTGCAAAGTCATTTGTGAGAATCTCAAAAGCATAATCGCGCGGAAGGGCTCTTATGATGACAAGCACCGTGATGTGGCTTTTGAAATCGGAGACCATGTCTACCTCCGTCTCTCAATGAAAGGTACTGTAAACCCGGTATCAAAGGAAGCTTGCCCTAAATCGTGGGTCCTTTCAAGATCATTGGCAAAAGAGGCGATCTCGCCTATCAACTTGAGCTTCCATCCAACTTTGCAAAAGTGCACGATGTGTTTCACGTGTCACAGCTCATAAGTGCTTCAAGATTCTGGCGCACTATCAACTTTGAAGAAATTGACCTCCAAGAAGATCTCTCTTATCATGAGCACCCGTTGCTATTCTTGAAGAAACCGGCGCAAGACTCGCAACAAGTCAATCAAATTCTTGAAAGTAAAGTGGTCACACCATTCACCGAGAAGCCACCTGGGAGCGCGAGGATCACCTCCGTTCCGAATATCCGGAGTTCTTTCAGTCCTAGATCTCGGGATGAGATCCTCTTGTAGTAGTGGAGCCCAGTTGGGGTCGATCGGGGACCTTTTGTCGCATTTGGGGTTCTTCTTTTATTTTGGTTCCGTAGTCGGACCTTGTTTGCATCTGGATGATGTAATGCTTTATTCATGTAATTGTGTGAAGTGGCGAT
The DNA here is from genome assembly GCA_021437245.1 of Aegilops speltoides. Lineage (NCBI taxonomy): Eukaryota > Viridiplantae > Streptophyta > Magnoliopsida > Poales > Poaceae > Aegilops > Aegilops speltoides. The sequence continues at coordinate 376,648,567 of CM038144.1, read as the reverse complement.
TGTAAGCCAACTATGTATCTCTTTCCCTTATGTATTACATGGGTTGTGTGAAGATTACCTCACTTGCGACATTGCTTCCAATGCGGTTATGCCTCTAAGTCGTGCTTCGACACGTGGGAGATATAGCCGCATCGAGGGCGTTACACCTCGCCTGTCAAAGGTTCTGGTGGTGACGCCTGCTTGGGGTCCACAATGACTTCTTCCCTGCCGTTGGGCTGGTCTTGGTCTTGTTGCACCAAAATGGATGCCTTTGCTTGATGCTCTCGCCTGCGCTTGCTCCCTTTGCACGAAAGAGGAAAGGAGGACATCTGCGGGCTGGCGCCCGACTGGCGCCCTTGGTCGTCATGGCTTGCGTCATGGGCACCTCGCGAGGTACCCCGCCTTGAACTCTCCGCCTCCTCGCGAGCCCACCTGATGAGGCCATGCCTGAGGAAGCTCCTTGTTGTCCGCCCCGCGAGGCTTGGCCCCTCACGAGGGTCTTGAATTTGTGTTGATGAAGATGGGCTGTGCTGGGCCTCCCTTGAGCCACGCCGCAGGCCGCAGGCAGGCAAGTCTGGGGACCCCCATTCCCAGAACGCCGACAGAGACTTTTTGCGCCTTTTGTCACACATATATGATAGTGTCCCTAGCATCCATAGGACAAGGAGCCCGGGCTGACATGGCTAGTCGTGAACCCAAAGTGGCGCTAACTTACAGGGACAGGCATACATGACCCAGCAACAAATGTGTCGGTCATCAGCGAGTGAATCCGGGCTGTAGCAGTTGGGCTAGCAGGACTTCGGAGAATTCGGGCTATAGCAGGTGTAAGGGCATATTTATCCCTAAGTGTTTTGGTGATTGATGACAATGCTTGTGCGGACTAATCGTGTGCGTTGAGTCCATCAGATACTTCATCATTAGGCACAAGACGATTGGTGCCCCTCGAGATCTATTGAAGCCGGCGTTGTCCTCGTTTCTCTTTGGTGGAGTTGAGTCGAGGAGAGCCGTACTATTAAGAGGGGTCCGTGTCGAAAGGTAGGGTGGAATCACACGTACACTTGTCCCTCCTTTCCTTGCACTTTGGAGCTACCGTCGTTATCTTGGTTGTGTGGAAAATCGGCGACTCTTGCTGTACTTGCGGTAGTACCGCAGTACAAGCGGTAGTACCGCTTGGCGATATCACGGTAGTACCGCCCCTTGGTGCGGTAGTACCGCGGCACCATGGCCTAGTGCCGCTCGGTGCGGTAGTAGGGTGGATGTAATTTTTACATCCGCGCCACGATAATACCGCTTCGCCAGACCGCGGAAATATCGCGGGGCCCACGGTAATCTGCTCCCTAGGAGTTGTAGTACCGTGCCCCTTCGACCTAGTACCGCTTGATGTCGCGGTAGTAAACGCGGATGTAATTTTTACATCGCGCCGACCACGGTAGCAGCGCCTCTCAGCGGTAGTACCGCGTCGGTTTTGCACCACCCTAGTTTCTGCGGAAGTAGGCACGGATGTAATTTATTTCATCGCGCCCTTCCCGAGCCGTGACCCTCTTGCCTTGCGGTAGTACCGCAAGGGGAGCGGTAATACAGCGCCAGCGGTAATCTCGCTCTTCGTCGAGCCTGTTCGGCTCAGTCGATTACCACGGTAGTACCGTGGTCGTCCATGGTAGTACCGCGTTGCCTCGCGGTAGTACCGCTTCCTTGGAGCAGTAGTACCGTGAGTCGCGGGCAGAACATGTGGATAACGGTTGGATTTTTTCCACGACTATATAAGGGATGTCTTCTACCTCTAGTTGACTACCTCTTCCACCTCTAAGCTCCATTGTTGCTCCAAGCTCCATTTTCGCCCGATCTCTCTCCCTAGCCAATCAAACTTGTTGATTTGCTCGGGATTGGGTGACAAGGGCCCGATCTACACTTCCACCAAAGGATATTTGATTCCCCACTTATCCCTTGCGGATCTTGTTACTCTTGGGTGTTGAGCACCCTAGGCAGTTGAGGTCACCGAAGCCATACTCCATTGTGGTGAAGCTTCGTGGTGTTGTTGTTGTTGGGAGCCTCCGATTGTTGTGGAGATTGCCCCAACCTTGCTTGTAAAGGTTGATCGCCGCCTTCAAGGGCACCAATAGTGGAATCACGGCATCTCGCATCGTGTGAGGCGTGAGGATATCTGGTGGCCCTAGTGGCTTCTTGGGGAGCATTGTGCCTCCACACCGCTCTAATGGAGACGCACTTCCCTTAAAAGGAAGGAACTCCGGTAACACATCCTCGTCTCCACCGCTCCACTCTTGGTTATTTCGTGCCTTTACTTTGCAAGCTTACTTATTGTTACATCTCTTGCTTGCTTGCGTGCTAGTTGTTATTGCATCATATAGGTTGCTCACTTAGTTGCATATCTAGACAACCTATTTGTTGCAAAGTTTAATTTGTCAAAGAAAAGCTTAAAAATTGTTAGTTGCCTATTCACCCCCCCTCTAGTCAACGATATCGATCCTTTCATTTGGTATCAGAGCCTCGTCTCTTTATTAAGGACTTTGCCGTCCAAAGAGTATGATTGACACCAACGATGGTGCGGACGAACACTCCGGTGTAAATCCCATCTCGTCTTCGGCCGAAGGGGGAACCTCGGTCTCTCATGAGGAATTCAATGTGGCTTTAGACACATTGAAAACCTCCATGACGGCCGAGGTTAAAAGCATGTTTAATGATTTTCTAGAGGGACTTAAACTATCTACCGCGCCTATGAAAGTGGGTGATCCTACTAACAAGGTGACGGATGCTATCTCCGACAAGGGGGAAGCTAACAATGAAAAGAGTCCTTCTACTAGTGGTAGAAATGGCACCGGCATCTTTGCCCATGTGGAACCCCCGGTCTATAAAGGGCCAATCCCCTCCACTCATTTGAATCATGCCGGTCCACCTCCTAAATATGAGAAACATGAAGATTTTGATAATTGGGTCTATCGCTTTAAGCGTCATTTGAAACATGTGAATACTAACCTTTGGAGAATCATTGAAGAAGGTTTTTACCCTCATGACCCAAGCAACTTCACCCCTCGAGAAGACGTGGACAATCAATTCAATGAGAGTGCTCTCTTCATAATCCAAGATGCAATTCTTCCCGAAGATCTCCCTCATCTTCGACCCCATGTCGTGGCTAAAGAAGCATGGAAATGTGTTGAGGGTCTCTACCGTGGAAGTGCTAGCATTCAACGCTCCAACTATGAAGTGGTGCAAGATGAAGCCGATGAGTTTGCAATGAAAGAAGATGAAGAAACCCGTGAGCTCTTCCGAAGAGTGACCAAACTTCATGGTCGCACCGAGATCATGGAAGCAAGGACACGGATGACAATTGGATCAGCGGAAGTTCCTCAAGGCCATGATGCCCTACAACAAGGCCATGTCCTCTCGTCATTCGTCAACGACGGACTTCACACCATGACCTCAAGTGAAGTGTTGGATGAGTTCGTTGCAATGAGCATCTTGGACAAGACCGCCGACAATGCGGTGCTCCGTTCTCAAAGAGCAAAGAAGCCTAACCTTGCTTTGAAGGCCAAGGTTACTATGGAAGAAGAGGAAGAAGTGGAAGATGAGGAAAGCAACCCCGAAGACACCAAGTTTGACTATCATGAGCACATGGCCCTTGCTTCAAGACAATTTTGGAGCAAGAAGAGCTCAAGACCCAACTTCAACAAAAACAACTCAAGTGGCGTCAAGGGCAAGCAACGAGTTAGAACTTGCTTCAACTGTGGCAATGTGAGCCATTTCGTTGCGGATTGTCCTTACGAGAAGCGGGAAGACAATGGTGGCAAGTTCATTCGGAAAGACAAAGCCAAGTCCTTCCCCAACAAGAACAACTTCGCCAAGAAGACTCCCTCTCGTGGGTTGGTGGTTCAAGAAGAATACCAAGAGGATGACGATGATGATGAGAATGAAGAAGCAACGGCCATGGCGTCCATTGCCATTGCTACTCCCCGGGTGTCTCTCTTCGAATCACCCAACGAAAACATCACCGCTAGATGCCTCATGGCTAAGGCTTCAAACAAGGTAACCCCCAACATCACAACCACCATCATTACTAATCCCTCCGTGGAGGATTGCATTGATGGACATGTTGAGTCTAATGAGGAAGTGAATGAATTTGAGTCTTTTATGAGTAAGCTCAAGGGAAAGTCCAAGAAGCACTTTGTTGCTCTCTTGGAACAACTTGGTGAGGCCAATGACATGATCGAGGCTCACGAAGAAACCATCTCCAAGATGGAAGGTCATAGTCGTGACTATGCCGATGAGATATCGGATCTCTCTAATGCTCTTGAGGAAGAGCGTGTGCATCGTTTGACTCTTGAGGAGTCACACAATGATGACCATGCTAAGTTAAAGAAAGATCTTGATCATGCTCTTGTCATGTCTCGTGTGCTAACCTCCGAGAAGGCTAAACTTGGGGTTGATCATGCTAGACTCAAAGAGGAGTTTGAGATACTTGACAAGGCCCACAAGGTCTTGAAGGGTACTCATGCTAGCCTCAAAGAGTCTCATGCTCAACTCCAAGTTAAGCTAATCAAGGAAAAGGCCACCTTTCCTCATATGGTATTAATTGATAATGCATGTGCTACTAACCCTTGTTGTGAGCATGTGCATCTTGTGGAGGAAAATGCCAAGTTGAAGGATCAACTTGAGAAAGGTCTCGTGACATGCATTCAAGGTGAGAAAAACCTCAACGACCTTTTGAGCAATCAAAAGGAAGTTGTGGCCAAAGAAGGAATTGGGTTTGCACCCAAGTCCAAGATCAAGAAGAAGAAGAACAACAAGGCCAATCGTCCTCCTCCCCTCAAACAAACGTTCATGAAAGAGGGAGAGGGTGCTTCTAAGAAGAAGAAGGGGAAAGTGAAGGAAGTTGTTGTCCAAAAGGGCAAAAGCATTTCCTCAAACAAAGTCGGCGACTTTAACCCTTCATATGTATTGTGTCGTGCTAGTGATGGACATGTTTATGCTAGATTTGTTGGTTCTTCTTATGAGTACATTGAATGGTCTATTTGGGTTCCCAAGACCCTTGTTACTAACATCAAAGGACCCATTACTAAATGGGTACCTAAAACCAAGCATTGATCTCGTGTAGGTGTTTGCTTCCGGTGGGGTCATATGACCGGGAGCAAGGACTTGGTGGTGGACGTGCAAGAGATTCCATCTATGCCCACCAATGTCGAGTGGGGTGATGCATCACATTCTAAGGTATTGGGTCTCAGTAAGGTTGTCATTTCTCATGATCTAACGATCGAGAAAGTCATGCTTGTTGAGTCCCTTGCATTCAATTTACTTTCCATCGTCAACTTGCACTCATGGGCTTTGCTACATTCTTTGATACTGATACCGTGGCCCTCTTGTGGAGCAAGACTCTTAAAGTAGCCTTTGTTGGGCATGTCGAGAACGGCCTCTATGTGGTTAACTTTTGGAGCAACCCACTAAGACCGCGACATGCCTAATGGCTAAAGTTGACATGGGATGGCTTTGGCATCGCCGTTTAATACGTCAATATGAGATCTTTGCAAAGTCTTCTCAAGGGGGACCATGTTCGTGGACTAACAAATGTTAGTTTTGCCAAAGATCGTGCTTGCAGTGCTTGTATCGAAGGAAAGCTTCATGAAAAGGCTCACCCTCCCTCAACCATCATCTACTCAAAGAGACCCTTGGAGCTCCTTCACATGGATCTATTTGGGTCTCCATCTTTTGATAGTCTTGGAGGAAGGAAGTATTGCTTGGTGATTGTGGATGATTATTCAAGATACAGTTGGGTATACTTCTTCAAGAGGAAGAGTGAGACCCAACAAACCGTCATCAACTTTGCAAATGAAGCTCAACGTCAACATGATGCAAAGATCTTGACAATAAGAAGCGACAACGGCACCGAGTTCAAGAACTACACCTTGGATGAGTTTCTTAGTGATGAGGGGATCAAGCATCAATATGCGGCTCCTTATACCCCTCAACAAAATGGTGCTGCGGAGAGGAAGAACCGGACGTTGATGGATGCGGCAAGGACCATGAAGGCGGAGTTCAAGTCTCCGTACAACTTTTGGGCTGAAGCCATCAACACCGCATGTCATGCATCCAATCGGCTCTATCTTCGCAAAGGCTTGAACAAGACTCCTTATGAGATCCTCTCCGGCAACAAGCCCAACCTCAAGTACTTCTGGGTGTTCGGTTCTAAGTGTTTCATTCTCAAGAAAGGTGTTCGATTGTCTAAATTTGAGGCTAGAGCTCATGAGGGCATATTTGTTGGTTATGCTACAAACTCTCATGCTTACCGTGTCCTCAACAAGTCCACGGACTCATTGAGGAGATGTGTAACGTGGAGTTTGGCCAAAATCTTGGCTCCCAAGTGGAGCAAAGTGGTACTTGTGATATAGGTGATGAAATTCCTCCCAAGCCATAAGAAGAATGGGTATTGGTCAAATCCTACCCATTGAGGAACCCCTTGTGGCGAAGGAGAAGGACAATGCTCTACTCAAGTAGAGCCATCACCTCATCAAGACCCACACGCTTAGAAGAACAAAGTGAAGGCCCTCAACCTCGTGAACAAGACCAAGGGCAAGATCTACCTCAAGGCGGTGGTGAACCTCTAAATGATGCCCAAGGTCAAGTTCTCCCCCTCGGCGAGTTCAAGATCAAGAGCAACCTCAAGATCAAGAACAAGCTCAAGGCAGCGCTCAAAATGATCAAGTCAACCCTCCTCTTTCCACACCCGAGGAGGAATTAGAGCGTCGTGCCGCGAAGATCGCTTCCAAGCTCACCACCCAAGGCCATCTCATGGAAAATGTGGTTGGAAGCCTAAGAAAGGGGGTGAACACTCATAGACAATTGGCAAAATATTGTGAACATCATGCGTTTGTGTCGGAGTAATGGGCCACGGGTAGGCCCACCCGGGACCCAGGATCTTTCAAGACATCGGGGCAAGCCACGCCCTTCTGACCGCATCCCAGCTAGCGACCTTCGGGGAGGCCGAGTCCCAGCTGGCGACCTTCGGAGAAGCCGAGTCCTAGACGGCGACACTAAAGCGAGCCGACTCTGGGCTCGCGACCTTTGGGGGCCGACTATGGGAGTCGGCCCGCGACCTTTCTCGAAGACCAATGCAGGGTACGGCCCCGATGTGGCCGTCCCCTCTGACCCATGATGGGTGGGCATGGCTCTGATGAGCCGTATCGTTGGAAGATCTCCGGTGGGGCGGCACTGTGCCATGCCTCCCGACCTCAGCCACAGTCTGCGAGCCTTTGTGCCCACAACGGCTGACTGTCTGGCCCGAAGATCGCCGGGGCCTGTCATTGGGAGAGTAGAAGATGGCCAGGCGCTTGGAGTCGGCCTGTGGGAGTCGGCCTCCCCGGAGTCGGCTGCCTCCTCGCCAGGGCCCCGCAAGCCATAAACCAGATTAGACGGGGAATGGCGACAGTGATCGCCTGACAGGCGGCGGCATTGTTCCCACGACCCCATGACCAAGCCTGCGTCATCAGAGCGTCGCACAGTGCTCGGCCTGTCCGCGGGGCCCACCAGTCGGCGGGCCCCAGAAGCCGGCAGGAAAGGCGGCGGCGTGAGAGACAGAGCGGCGGGGCCACACCGGTCAGATTACTCTTGTACCCCGGGGTAGGCTATCTAAACCCGGGACACCCATGCAAAGGTTGACCTTGGATAGATTTAGACACATAACAAGCGGGGAGAGCCAGCCTTGCTCCCTCTTGCCTCCGAAACAGCTCAAGGAGCACCTTTGTATTATCACCCCATAGTGATCATGCGGAGACCCATGAGCAGCGATGGGGTGTTATCTCCCGGAGAGCCGAAGCTGGGTATGATTCGCCGGCGCGCATGTCTGCGCCTCATCCCGTTTTCAGGCACCGGCGACGTTCTACTCGCCCCAACCATGATAAGCCACCCGTTGGCATATGTCGCATCCAACCCTCGACATTTGGCGCCCACCGTGGGGCGAGGTGCACCGTCGTCCGGAGATCTGCTCTGGACGGGAACCCTCTTCCTCCCTGGCGAGCGCAGCCAGCCCGGCTCGCCAGATGGAGTCTGCATCGACCGCGCTGCGTGGCGTCGAAGCGCTGCTGCTGCGGCAGCCTCGCCGAACTCATCGGCGAGTGTCGCCTCTCCGACAAACCTGCACCAAGTGCAGGCGCGGGTGGCCCCGAGAGCCTTCTCGCGGGCCTCCTCGACCAACTCCACGTCGCTGGCGAGCCCGCCGTAGATTTGGAGTCCGTAGGCTCCTCCGACCCGATGTTGGTCGACTCGGCGCCGTGTCGCTCGATATCTTCCCCACCAGCGTGGTGGTCTCTGACGAGCGCTTCCGTGCGAGGAGAGTGGCGGAAGCGCCGTCACGGAGGTGCTCGTCATCGCCACGGCGAGCACTCCGGCAAAAACGCCGGGACTCGCTGCCGGTGACCGCAAGACGACCGCGCCCATTCCAGAGGGCCTTGAGACTGGCGAGACGCTGGAAAAACGCCGCCTTCAGATCGCCGAAGGCGCCAAGAGTTAGCAAGCATGAGGCGGCAGTCGAAGCATACCGGCGAGGTGGATCGCGTAGGCGCTCGCCGCTCCGGCAGGCGAGCCGTCTAGGTGCGGTCGAGAGCGTGGCGCAGCCATCGCCGACTTGCTCGGTAAGCGCCCGTGTCGCCACCCAGCGGAGAACATCCGCGCCGCCCAAGCAGCAACCGAGAGCTGAAGAACTTTGAAAGCGAAAAGCGCCGTGTAATGGCGGAGCGAGTCAGCAGCTCCTCGATGCGGTTGCTGCGCAAAAAGCGCAGCGGCGACGCTGTGAGCAGCGCTGCGGCAGCCAAACGACGACTTACCCCTCGCCGAGATCAAAGCGCGACCTCCGGACGCCCATTGGCGGAGTCGCGGAAGAAAGAAGAAGGAGCCGGCTGTCGATCATAGCGGACTCGCATCACCATCAGCGCGACCAGGGCGGTCGCCCAAAGCGATGGAGCGGCGAGGTGATTATCTGCCTCCTCCACTCCGAAGAAGCGGCGGGTTTCTCCGCCGCTGTTGAGCATCCGACTCTCGGAGTCGCCTTGGCCGCCGAGAGAGTCGGAAGAATAGCGCCCGCCATCGGATCTACCGACTCCACCGATCCTGGCGTTAGAAGAAGAAGATGAGTTGGGTCCGCCTTGCTTTGGGCCCGCGATCGAGACAAGCACTTCCCAAAGGGTTCACGCTTCCCGAGACACACCCAAGTACACCGGCTCCGTGAAGCGGGAGGACTGGTGATGAACTACTCCAAAGCCGTCAACATAGCAAGCGGCAACAAGCGAGTCGCCGTGAAGTATGTTCCCCTCATGCTCGAGAGCACGGCCGGACATGGCTGAACAACTGAAGCCCCGCAGAATCAATAGCTGGGTCGACTTCACGAAGCCTTCATTAAGTAACTTCACCGGCCGTACAAGCGACCTCCCAAGCGCGCCCGGCTCTCCTTGTGCGTGCAAGGCCACGAAGAATCAACACGCGACTACCTCACGCGTTGGGCGAACCGAAACTCCTGCGAGGCGTGCACGGTGCATGCCATCGAGTACTTCACGGCCGGGTGCCGGAGGCACCCTCCTCAAGCACAAGCTCCTCTGCGATGAGCGAAACCCTCGACGAAGCGCTAGTCATAGCGGACAAATCACGCCACGGCCGACTCTTCTATGAAGGCGGAGATTCAAGTCAGCCTTGGTGGCAAGGTGATTCCCCATGCCCCAGAACCCCGGTGGGGGCATGACCAGCGGCAGCAGCAGAAATGATAACAAGCGCCAAAGCCCCCGGCCGACTTCCAGCGATCGGCGGTCGCAGTGTTGAAGATCGGCAGCCGGAGGTCAGCCTCGGCCAAGCGGCGAAAAGCGGCAAGTCAAGCTGGTTGCGGCTTTCTCCTATGAGCGAACTTTGGATGGACCTTGCAAGTTCCACATGGCGCTTGAAGCCGTCGAACCACACCACAAGAAAGTGCCAGCGGCTCGCCGGGATCGCCAAGGAGGCGGCCTTGCCCCTCCGCCGCTGCAGGGCCGCCGCCTCCGCCGCCGCCTCGGGCCGGCGGCTCGGCCGATCGGCGCGGTCTAAGACGAGTTCCCGAAGAACCGGAGCCTCGTAGTGTTCACCAGCATGGCGGATGACCGGCGCGGCGGCGCCAACAACAACAAGAAGTCAACGCGATAGCAGCGGATGTCGAGTTCATGCATTGGTCAGAAGCCTATCATTGGAGTCGGGCGGATCATCGAAGTGATGCGAGTCCGGGCTCCTCGCCCTGGTCCTAAGCGCGACCTTAGCCTTGATAGGCGGGCGCTCATTTCTCGCGTAGTCTGATAGGCGGAGGCAGCAGCATAAACATCTGTACAAGGACACAATGGGAAGCTTCGGAATCGGCAAAGGCATTGCTTGAGCAGCCGCAAAAGTATTCCATGGAATTGTACCCGGCCTCTCTGCTCACCAATCGGCAAGATTCGATAGGCGTCCTCTTGGAGACAAAGACCACTTCCGCCGAGAGCGGTCTGGTTCGGTGGTGGACTTGGAGAGCCCGTACCACATACTGCTTGGCGGCCTGCCTTGGCCAAGTTCATGGCGGTTCCTCACTCGCCTACCTCAAGATGAAGATGCCGAGTTCAAGGGATCCTGACCATTGCGGCGACTACAAGAAAGTCGTCGCTTGCGCAACGAGAAGCGATCGGCTGGCGAGTCTTTGGTGATCGCGGAGAAGCGGCTCCTTGACCGTGTCGTGGCAATGGCGGAGGAAGCAGCGGAGATGTCGCTGACCCCAAGGAGTCGGAGCGGAAGGATCATTCAAGCGGTCAAAGAAACCAAGAAGATACCCTTGGACCCGAGCACCCGGAGAAATCGCTGTCATAGGCACAAGCCTTGATAGCAAATAGAAAAGCGAGCTCGTCGATTTCCTCCGTGAGAATCGGGACATCTTCGCATGGTCCCCAAGGACATGCGGGTGTACCGATGGAATTCGCCGAGCACAAGCTACGTCGGGCCGGATGTGAAGCCCGTCGGGCAGCCCTTGCGCCGCTGTCGAAGAAGAAAGAAGAGTCGTTGGAGAAGAGATGGCCCGGCTCGGCGGCGGATTCATCATGGAAGTGTTTTTCCGGAGTGGTTAGCAAACCCGATCTTGGTATTGAAGAAAAACAAGCGTTGGCGGATGTGTATCGACTACACCAGCCTCAATAAAGCCTGCCGAAGGACCCGTTTGCTCTGCCAAGGATTGATCGGTGATAGACTCCACGGCGGATGCGAGCTGTTGAGTTTCCTAAACGCATACTCGGGATATCACGGATCAAGCTGAATCCAGCGAGCAGGCGAAGACCGTCTTCATCCGCCATTTGGAATATACGCTGCGACAATGGCGTTCGGCGAGGAATGCGGCGCCACCTTTCAGCGTTGCATGCGAAGTGCCTCCTCAAGCAACTTCGGCGAAGCATACGTTTATGTGGATGATGTGGTGGTGAAGGCGAAGCGTGGGGCGCTCTTGGAAGACCTCAAAGAGACCTTTGAAAATTTGCGCGATTCGGATCAAGCTCAACCACGAGAAGTGCGTGTTGGTCCCGGCCAGCCAGCTCCTCGGCTTTTGGTCTCGAGCAGCGGCATAGAGTGCAACCTGTGAAGATCAAGGCCATTGAGAGAATGGAGGTACCCAGCCGACTATTGGATGTGAAGTTCACGGCTGCTGGCATCCATCGGCCGATTCATCGATCGGTTTGGGAAAGCTCGCCCTTGTACCAACTGATGAAGAAGACCACCTTTTTGAGTGGAACCACAAAGGCGGATGAGGCATTTCTCCAAGCGAAGAAGATCTTGGTGACTCCCCTGTCTTTGGCGGCTCCGACTCCCAAAGAGCCCATGCTCTTGTACATCGCCGCCACCAGCCGGGTAGTCGGCATAGTCATTGTAGTTGGCGCAAGGAGGAAGGCAAAGCGCTTCGGTCCGAGACCGGTGTATTACCTAAGCGAGTCTTGTCGACCTCCAAGCGAACTACCCTCACTATGAGAAGATGTGCTCTGGCGTGCATTTTGCTGCCAAGAAGCTGAAGCCCTACTTTCAAGAGCATCCAATCACTTTGTGGTTTGCACGCTCCACTCGCCGAGATCATTGGGCCGAGGCGCCTCGGCCGAGTGGCCAAGTGGGCTATCGACCTAGCCCCTTACACCATCTACTACCAACCTCGCACCGCCATCAAATCGCAGCGCTGGCCGACTTCCTCGTCATTGGGCGAGACCCGATACTGCCTGCCGCCCGGCCTTGACTCTACTCATTGGCGGCTGCGCCGGCAGCTCCAAGATGCGCACCGGCCTTGGAGCGGCGTCGTCCACCTCCCCAAAGGCGACAAGCTCAAGTACGTGCTGCAAATCCGCCGCCGCCTCCAACAACGTCGCCCGAATATGAAGCGCTCATCCACGGACTCGGCTTGCCAAAGAACTCGGCATTCGCGGATCTATGCTATGGTGACTCGACTTGGTGGTTCGGCAATCATCTGGCGGTGGGGCGCCAAAAGCATAAACATGGCGAGCTACCGCTTCTGGTGCAGCAACTCAGCGGATACTTTGAGGGTGCGAATTCCTTCACGTGCCAAGAAACAACAACGATCAAGCGAGCGCCTTGGCACGAGTCGGCTCCACTCGCCGAGCAATACCTTCGGCGTCGCCCTTGGCGCCTCCTCAAGCCGTCTATCAAGCCTTCACGAGAATCCGACTCCATCTTCGTGTCGGCTCCGCCAAAATAGTCGGATCCGACTCAAGCCCCCCGAAATAGTCGGACCTCAAAGCCACACTTGAAACAAGCCGGGGCTGCGCCCGATCGTGGGGACTCCGAGCCCGGCCGGGACTGCGCCCGGTCGGCCGGGGACTTCAAGCCTAGCCGGGGGCTGCGCCCGGTCGGACGGTGAAGCTGCCCAACCAGCCCGAGATTCCCTCGATCCGCAAGCGGCGGCGAGACTCCAACCCGCCGCCTCCCAGCCCACCACCCTTGTCCAAGTTGTTGTGGTAGCGGTTGAAGAGATAGCAGCACCTTCATGGGCACAGCCCATCCTCAAGTTCCTAGTGAACAGGAATTACCAGCGAGACGAGACCTGGCTCGGCAAGTGCAACGCCGAGCAGCAGCCTACACCATAGTCAGCAGAGAGCTAGTCGGTAGCGGTGTCCTGGTGTCCACCGGTAGCTGCGTAGAGTCAAAGCAAGGCCAAGCGATCCTCAAAGACATCCACCAGGGCGAGTGCGGCCACCACGCAGCTTCAAGGGCACTCGTGGCCAAAGCCTTTCGACCACGGTTTCTTTTGGCCGACTGCCACGGAAGAAGCTAAAGAGCTAGTCAAAAAATGCAAGGGTGCGGATGTTCCGCTCCAAGCCCCTTGATCCGGCTTCATGGCGAAGACAATCCCCATTGCTGGCCCTTCGCGGTTTGGGGCACGGACATGGTGGGACCATTCAAGGCGGCCCGGCGGCCTAACTCATTTGCTTGTCGCGGTGGACAAGTTCACCAAGTGGGTAAAGCAAAGCCCATCAAGAAATTAAGCGGGCCTACAGCGGTGACCTTCATTGCCGACATCACGGTGCGATGCGGCATACCGCAGCATCATCACTGAACAACGGCACCAACCGCCAAAGGCGCCTTGGCTCGTTCTGCGTGACGCGAGGGCATCAAACTGGACTTAGCGTCCGTTGCCCATCCATGATCAAGCGGCGGGTGGAGCGAACCAATGGCCTCATCTGTCCGGCATCAAGCCTCGATTGGTCGAACCACTCGGCGCTTCGGCGGCTGTTGGGTCGAAGAGCTGCTGCCGTCCTCTGGAGTCTGCGCACAACCCCAAACAAGTCAATCGGCTTCACGGCTTTCTTCCTCGTCTCTGGTGCGAATCCGTCATCCCAGCGGATATAGAGTTCGACTCTCCGCGAGTCTCCATGTACACGAAGAGGAGGCTGAAGAAGCCGACGCCAAGGCGGCGTCGTCTGTTGGAAGAGGGCCATTGTTGGCACTCGGTCGATCCGGCATCTACCAGAGTCTGCGCCGATACTACAATCGCAAGGTCAAGCCAAGATCGTTCAAGAGGCGACCTTGTGCTCCGGCTGATTCGAGAGAACAGCCGGCCAGCACAAGTTATCGGCACCTTGGGAAGGTCCTTCATCATAAGCAAGGTGCTAAGGAGCAGCGCCTACTATTTGATCGATGCTCGAAGCCCGAGCATGCAAGAGGGGCGACTCGGCAAAAGCAGGCGCGCCGTGGAGCGAATCTTCTCGAAGATTTTACGATTGATGCGGTATGTATCGCGCCACCCTCTTTTGTATTAAAGTACTAAGACCTTAGGCCCCCCGGGACGAGCTCGGGGACTGCCTTTTTGATTATCTGTATGATAAGGATTATGCTTCCGAATATGTTGTTCCCTTTTATCATACTATCTAGCACGGGTCCGACTAGTTCGTCCGGGGACTACCAAATCTTGCACTATGAAATGCTTCCTGCGGTCAGACAAGTAATGTGTCGCGCTCAGAGCCATCTCCTGCCGAAAGCCACGATTCGCGAGGCGACTAGCCGGTGTGCGAGGGGCAAGCAAACGAGCGCACATATGAAAAATGGCTAGGGACTAAAGAGCTACGCGTAGCCCAAGCCAGCTACCAGCCCCCCCTTACCGAGCCGACTCGCGAGCAGTCGGCTCGCCGTCTCAATTCTCATCAAGGATAGCCGACTCTCGAATAGTCGGCATGTCGTTTTCTAGCCAACTTGCTGAGATATTCTAAACGACTAAGTACTTGCCTCCCTAAAGTAGCTAAGCACTTGATCCGGCGGCGATCCATGAGCTGCCCTGCCCTGGCGGCAAAAATGGCAAGCGAAGGAAAGCGGCAAAGAAAAAGTCTAAAGAACAAAAAGCAAGGAAAGGCGGAAATTAGATAAATATTTACATAAGGCCCTTGGCGAATACACCCGTGGGTGGAATTGTTCGAACGACAAGTTTTTTAAAAGAACAACAAAAGACAGGATAAGCAGAAGCACTCTAGGGGCGGCCTCCGGCCGGAGGTCGGAGGTGGCAGCGGTGTCGGATGCAGGCGGTCGGTTGGGCGATCTCAGCTTGAGTCGCCTCGGCGTGATCGCTTATCCTTGTGCGGCTCATTCTTTGGGCCTTGATCGGGCTGAGGCTGGCCGCTGCCTCGTCCTCTGGCGCCTCCTCCTTGCTTCCGTCCTCCGACTCATCCTCCTCCTGGCTGGAGCCGATCACCTCCGCCGAGTCCTCCTCATACTCGGGTGCATCCCGAACCACTCGGCGGTACCTCCTCGCCGCCTTGGTCCTTTCGGGCACAAAGACACTGGTGTTCGTGTACTCGGCGATAGCCGCCAGCATCTCGACAAGGCGCCTTCTATAGCCTCCAGCTCGGCACTGGGCCTCGGCCGGAGCGTGGCAGACGGTCAGTCAGCCAGATACCACCCTTTGACAAACTCCAAGGCTCGGCGTGCTCGGCCCGAGCGAGCCCCTCAAGCCTCGAAGCGTGGCGGCGACCTCCGGCCGGTCGGCCGTCCGGCTGGCGGTCGCGAAGAGTCGGCACTTCCGACCACAAAGGCGGCAACCACTTGGCGCCCGGCGCGTTGAAAACGGCGCAGCGAGCGATGAAAGCGGGGCGAAGCGAACCCGATGCTCGAAGCTGCTTGTCGATGGTTCGGGGCGTTAGCGGCAATCGCCGCCCCGCCCGCCGCTCCTCCCGAGCCGCCTCGATGGCGGAGGGGCGGCTTGCGAGTGGCGGGAAAGAAGTCTGCCAAAGCGAGAAAAGAGACGATTAAAAAAAAAGAAATCAGCCCGACACGAGTCGGAAGACCAAAGAAGAAAAAAAGATTTACCGTCGGCGATGTCCTCGAGCTCGTGGTAGCGGTCGGCGATCGCCTCCCGGTCGGTCTGGCGGGCCTTCGACCTCGAACTTCGGCTATGAGGCATCTTCCGCAACTTAGCGTCTTCTGCGCCTTCGGAGCAGCTCTTCTGCTTTCGGCCAGCTGCGTCGCCCGGCGGTCGCGCTCTTGGACGAGCTTGTTGCACTCCTCCTCCTTGGCGCGGCGTCGCGGTGTTAGCCTCGCCCAGCTGCTCTGGAGGGTGGCGTTGGCGCTGAAGATCGAAGAAAAAAGACAAAACGTCATTATTAAGGAAGGTCGCCGGGAGATCCGGCCCGACTACTCGTGATCGGCCGAATCTCGGGGACTACACCCTTGGTATGGGCCGCCCTGCGGAGAAGAAGGAAGATAGATCGCCGGGGAGATCCGCCCATTGCTCAGTGATCGGCCGAATTCGGGGACTACAGCCCATGAGCGCATGCGCCCCTGAAGAAGGAAGAATTAGCTCACCTCGGCTTTCCGTCGGATCGGTGATCCGCTTCTTGACTCTTCAACATTGCGGTTGAAAGCGGTGGCGCGAGATTGTGGTATTCCTGCAAAGCCGGCAAAGCAAAGTTAGTCTTGGAGCTCACGGAAGGAGTTCGAGCCGCTGCTTAGCGGCCGGCCCGAACTCGGGGACTACACCCGTGGGGTGTTGCGCGCCCCGAAAAATCTGAAATCAAAAGGAGAAATGAAAGCGTGCGGACGGAGGTCCGCAAGGCGAATCGCCTGGTACGAGTTGGGCGTCGCCCTCTTCGCGGCTTCATTTGGGCGTCGAAGGGCCTGGTTCAGCGGGCGGTGCCGCCTTCATGCAGCCGGCCGGTGGGCGCGGCGCGAGGCCTCGGCGTCGGTTCGCCCGATCTTGCGGCGCCGGTTTCCGAGCTCGCGGCGCTGAGCTCGTCCTCTCAAGCGTGGCGCGCCTTGCATGGTGACTGAAAAAGCGATTTAGCGTCGGCGTCGTCCCGATCGGAGGACCTGCGGGTCCACCGGCTGTTTGCCATCTGACCTCGAAAGCGAGGCGGCGGAGGCGGCGGTGGTGGTGCGTGAGTATCCAAGCACGAGACGTCGCCGCCCTCCTCCGCGAGAAGGTTGCGGTGCCGACCTCCCGGTCTGCCCGTGAACTTCGAGGCAGCGGCGCCGACAACAGCGGGGACAAGCATCGCCCGATCGGCGACGCTCGACCTCCTCAGCACGCCGTTTCGCTGCGGCCGCAGTCTCGGCCTCCTCTAGGCGTCGCTGGGCGTTGGCCGCCGCCTTCTCAGCCTCTGCCTTCTCCAGGCGGTCGGCCTCCTCCTCCTCGCGCTTCTCTCGCGCGTTCCGTTCCATCGCCTCCCAAAAGGTGGTGGCGGGATCAATCCGCCCGAGTGTTGGTGAGGCGTCTCCACCGACCCCATAGCCGGAGGGGCGGCGGCTCTCTCAAGGAGAGGGAGCTCTGGAGAAGATTGGAGGAAAATCTGAAAAGACTCAAATAAGATCCAACAAAGAATAAGCGAGTAAGGAGACTCACGAAGAAACTAGCGGCGGCCTTCTCACTTCCTTTGGAGCGGTTGGCCTTGGCCGCCTCCTCCCGTTTGGTTGCGGCGGCGGCTCCTTGAACTTCTTTGACTTGCCGCGGGCGCCTCGGCCGGCGTGGCGCCTCTTCGCGCTGGCTTGGCGGAGGGGCGGCTCTCGGTGGCGCGGGGCGACTTCAGCGTCGGCGTCGTCCTCGGGTCGATCGGCGAAAGGTCGCCCGGCAGTCTAAAGCCGCCGTCTGCCCCTCTCCGCCGCCGTCGGTGTCGGCCTCAACGCCGCCGCCCCAAGTCGGGGTCGTCAGCGTCGGCCTCACGATCTGGGGCGTGGTCGCGAGGCTCTCTTGTGGCGCCCGGTTCGGGCGCCGTGAGGGTTCTACTCGAAGATGCCAGCGAAGATTAGAGCTGAAGTCGGGCGCAAACAAGATCGAACTACTGAGCGGATCGACTTACCATTGGAAGGGGTTGTTGCGCGAGTCACGGCTCTTTGCGAACTGCCCGATCCTCCGTGAACCCGCGATGGGCGATGTGGTTCACCAAGTTCGCCACCTCCCCCGCGGCATGTCCTTGGTGCACCGGCTCGGATCGTGGCGGCCGCTCATCTGGCGAGATGAGGTGAGGCCGCCACAGGGCGGAAGAACCCGGCAGCGCCCGAAGGCGGCGGAAGATCGGAGGCGGCAGGCCCCTCCGGCTGCAGCATGACTTCGGTCGCGCCACGGCGCCCGGCTCCGGAGGTCAAAGTGATTTTGACCGATGGGACCAATGGCCAGCCGGCGGTCGAGGCTTCGAGGTCGGCGGCGGCAGATTGACCCGATGCGCCATCGGTGGAGATGTTCTTCTCGTAGAAGTAGGACTTCTGCCACATCTTCACCGACTTCACCCGCGGGATGGGCGGAAAAAGGTTGTCGGCCATCGTCGCCGCTACCTTGATATAGGTGCTTGACCGAGCGGCGTGTCGGCGGCTTTGAGTGCGAGTTTTGAAGAAGAACTCCCCCACAGCTCGAGGTGGGGAGAAGCGCTGATGTAGCCTTCGCACGTGAGTGGCGGCGGCGGCGGAAGCACCACCGCGTTAGGGGTGAGTGGTGCGGCTGCAGCTTGTGGAACTTCGAAAGCAGCGGAAGAATCCGCTTCGCCGGAAGCCCAGCCAGCGCATAAGATGCGAGCGGAAGATGACCCGCTCGCCCTCCTCCGGCGCAGGCCGGATCTCTCCCGCCGGCGCGGGACGGGCGTGCACCAGTCCATGTTGGGGAGGCAGCGAGGTCGGCGAAGAACTTCGATGTCCTCCGCCTCCACGTCCGAGCCATCCCACGCCGGGCCTTGAGTGAAGCGCGGTGGAAGAAGAACTCATCGCGGCGAGGAAGAATGCCTTGGCTCATGGCGGAGGAAGAATGCCGTGGCTCGCGGCGAAGGAAGGAAAAGCGGGAGAGAGCGGGGAGAGTGCGCGTGCAGTGCCGCCCGCTCCTCCCCGCCTACTTATAGCCCTACGGGCTGAGAAGCCGAGGGGGCGACGTGGGGATTAACTGCGCCCAAGGCCCCACGCCGCCACGATTAATCTCACGAAAGTTCTTGCGCGCGATAACGGCGTGGGGATATAACCGTCATGACCACAGCGGATCCGCTCGGGGGCCGTGGCGCGGTAATGGCGGGCCCCACCTGACGGCCCGTCCCGTCACGCGCGTGGGTAGGCAGACTATCGCCTCCACATGGCGCCACACGATGGGACCGTCTCGATAATGGCAGGGAAGCATGACCGATACGCCGCCCGTTTTCCCGCCGCGACTTGCGAACAAGCGGCCCCTCGCTGAACGAGTCCGATTTCGGCAAGGCGGCCCAAAGCAACAGCGGCCGAGTCTCAGAGTCGGCACTAGGAGAATTGAAACTGTTGAAGCCCCTCGAGGCGGCGCCCGGGCTTCACCAGCTTCGGGGACTACTGTCGGAGTAATGGGCCACGGGTAGGCCGACCCGGGACCCAGGATCTTTCAAGACATCGGGGCAAGCCGCGCCCTTTTGACCGCATCCCAGCTGGCGACCTTCGGGGAGGCCGAGTCTCAGCTGGCGACCTTGGGAGAAGCCGAGTCCCAGACGGCGACACTAAAGCGAGCCGACTCTGGGCTCATGACCTTTGGGGGCCGACTATGGGAGTCGGCCCGCGACCTTTCTTGAAGACCGATGCAGTCTGGCCCGGCGTGGCCGTCCCTCGACCCACGATGGGTGGGCATGGCTCTGATGAGCCGTCTCGCGGAAGATCTCCGGCAAAGCGCAGCACTGTTGCCATCCTCCCTAACCTCAGCCCGCAGTCTGCGAGCCTTTGTGCCTGACAATGGCTGTCTCGGCCCGAAGATCGCCGGGCCTTGTCGGTGGGAGAGTAGAAAACGGCGAGGCGCTGGAGTCGGCCTGTGGGAGTCGGCCTCCCAGTCGGCCGCCTCCTCGCTGGGCCCCGCAAGCCATAAACCAGTTAGACGGGGAATGGCGGCGGTGATCGCTGAGACAGACAGGGCAGCACTTGTTCCCACGACCCCATGACCAAGCTGCGTCATCGGGAAGCGTCTGTGCTCGGCATGTCATGAGGCCCACCATCGGTGGGCCCCGAAGCCAGCAGGAAGGCGGCGGCGTGAGAGACAGACAGCTGGGGGCCACACCCGGTCGGTTTACTATTGTACCCCGGGGTAGGCCTACTCTAAACCCAGGACACCCATGCAAAGGGTTCGGCCTTGGATAGATTTAGACACATAGCAAGCGGGGGAGAGAGCCAGCCTTGCTCCCTCCTGCCTCCCAAAACAGCTCAAGGAGCACCTTCGTATTATCACCCCATAGTGATCATGCGGAGACCCCGCAGAGCAGCAGTAGGGGTGTTATCTCCCCGGAGAGCCCCGAAGCTGGGTAAGATTCGCCGGCGTGCATGTCTGCGCCTCATCCCGTTTCCAGGCACCGGCGACGTTCTACTCGCCCCCACCATGATAAGCCACCCGTTGGCATATGTCGCATCCAACCCCCGACAGTTTGTCTCTTGTGTTGAACCCCAAAAGGTCTATGAGGCGCTCGAAGACTCGGATTGGCTCAATGCCATGCATGAAGAAATCAACAACTTCGAGTACAACAAGGTGTGGAGATTGGTGCCAAGACCATCCGGGAACCACAACGTCATTGGAACCAAGTGGATCTTCAAGAACAAGCAAGATGCTCATGGGAACATCATTCGCAACAAGGCAAGATTGGTAGCACAAGGCTACTCCCAAGTCGAGGTATCGACTACGGTGAAACCTTTGCTCCCGTTGCTCGCCTTGAATCCATTCGCTTGTTGATTGCTTATGCTTCCCATCACAACTTTAAGTTGCAACAAATGGATGTGAAAAGTGCTTTTCTTAATGGTCCTATTAATGAGTTGGTCTATGTCAAGCAACCCCGGTTCGAGGATCCCTACTTTCCGGATCATGTGTATCAACTCGATAAGGCACTCTATGGCCTTAAACAAGCCCCACGTGCGTGGTATGACCACCTTACCAAGTTGTTACAAGATCGTGGATTTGAAGTAGGGCTAATCGACCCCACTCTTTTCACTAAGAAGGTCAACGGGGAGTTGTTTGTATGCCAACTATATGTTGATGATATTATCTTTGGTTCCCCTAACAAAGCTTTCAATGAAGAATTTGCCGCTCTCATGACCAAGTTTAAGATGTCTTCGATGGGAGAGTTGAAGTTCTTCCTTGGTTTTGACATCAAACAAAGAAGAGAAGGAACCTTCATCAACCAAGCCAAATACACTCAAGACATGCTTAAAAGATTCAAGCTAAGTGATGTCAAGCCGGCTACTACACCAATGCCTACCAAGTGCCAACTTGACATCGATCCCAATGGTAAAGCGGTGGATCAAAAGGTATATCACTCCATGATTGGCTCCTTGCTTTACCTTTGTGCATCTAGACCAGATATCATGTTGAGTGTGGGGATGTGTGCACGTTTTCAAGCTGCACCAAAGGAAAGTCACTTTGTGGCGGTCAAGCGAATCTTTCGATATTTGGCTCATACCCCAAACTTTGGCTTATGGTACCCAAGAGGAGCAAACTTCAAGCTTGAAGGTTTCACGGATTCCGATTGGGCGGGAGACAAAGTGGATAGGAAGTCCACTTCCGGAGGGTCCAATTTCTTGGTTGCTCCTTGGTAAGTTGGTTTTCCAAGAAGCAAAGTTCTGTGTCTCTCTCGTCCACCGAAGCAGAGTATGTGGCGGCCGGTAGTTGTTGTGCTCAACTCCTATGGATGAGGCAAACTTTAAAGGAGTACGGTGTCATTTGTGACAAAGTGCCTCTTTGGTGTGATAATGAAAGTGCCATCAAGATTTCTCTCAACCCGGTGCAACACTTCAAGACGAAGCACATTGAGATTCGGTATCACTTCATCCGGGATCACATTAGGCGAGGAGAGATCGAGCTCAAGTATGTCAACACTCATGATAACCTTGCAGATATATTCACGAAGCCCTTGGATGAAGCAAGATTTCGTGAGTTAAGGCATGAGCTAAATATCATTGATTTGAGCAATGTGACTTGAACCCGTGCACCCCCCACCACACTCAACTTGTTTTCTAGTTTAGGTGTAGGCATGGACATAGGGGGAGTGTTGTTCTCTCAATGAACTCTCCCTCCCCCCATTATGCATAAATAGATCACCTCTTTCACATTAGCCATTTTTTATGGTACTTGTGCTTCAAAGACGAGTTTGGTCATGGGCCCAAGGATAATTCTTCGCGGTGCCATACCATCCAACTCAAACATAGGTGGCTTCGGCCACCGCCCTCTCTCCTCGAGAGGCTTTGTCACTTAGGGATTTCCTGTTGTTCCCTTGGTATGTGCTTGTTTTTGTAGTTTTGGGTGTGTGTCTGTTTTTCCGTGCAAAGGCGTTTTTTTTCTTTTGTTTGAAACCTTCGGTGTCGTGAGCTCACGGTACTACCGCGGTCGGCCACGGTACTACCGCGGCCAACCACGGTACTACCGCTGATGGGAGCACGGTGCTACCGTCCCCAAGCGGCAGTAATTTTTATCGCCGCTTTGGTTGAGCGGTACTACCGCCTCGGCGCTGCATTTTCCGCCTCGAAGCGGTACTACGCGATGACCCAGGTACTACCGCTACCGGTTCGAAAGCGTGGGGATAAGGCGGGCAGGGGAGTTCTAACTCCCCATACCCATTCGTCCTCTTTCTCTCCATGTCGTCTCTTCCTCTCCGTGCTCACGAACGGAGCTGGCGTTCTCGCGGATCTCCTCCACCGCTGCCCTCCCGTGATTCCGCTCGGTGGGATCGCTCTCACCACGTGCTCTTGCTATGGACCAAGGTTTTCCCCAAATCCTTCTCCTTTTGATTGTGTTTTGGTTCTTCTAGGTTTTGGGGAGGCTTGTATGTTCTTGAGATTCCTAGACTAAATCTCTGCAAGAGTAGGATGAAGGAGTGTGGTATTGCATAGGATTTACACTTGTATTGTTGTCTTGCGCTAGATCTGATCACCGTAGCACCGCCATGGCTTCGCGGTTCTTTTGATTCAAATCTGTTAGATCGACGCGACGCGGTACTACGCCCGTGAGGAGCGGTACTACCGCCGCACGGTACTATCGCTTCTAGGGCGCGGTACTATCACAGACCGTCTTGATACTAAAGTTTACTACTGCCCCAGCCACGGTACTACCGTGACCCCGCATGGTACTACCGCGTCTGGAGCTGTACTAAGCCTTTAGTACCACAAACCATGGCAGATCTACCGTGGCTCACATCTATCGCATGCCAACTTTCTCGTTTATCTTCTATGGGTTTCATGTGCTGTCTTATGGCCTTTGAATTGATTCTTTTCGCCTTTTGTTTTGGTGCTTTGCGTGTGTGTCTCAGGTGGTGGCTCTCGCTGGTCCAATCCCATTCGTGACCTTGGCTCCAAGCGTCTGCGCACCCGGAGAAGTTTCGAGGGGTCATCTGCGTCCAAGCGCAATGTCAAGACCACCGCTAGCAAGCACAAGGAGCCCGCCAGGGGTATGGATGAGATAGGCCCTACAGAGTATGTCCGTCTCAGGCAGCTTCACCCTTATGTGACCCCACGCCCTTTGCCGAGGGTGTGAACTGTTCGAACAAGACCCAAACCCAAATCTATTTGGATGTCATCAAGAATAAGCAGAATACCTATGTGGAAGTGAAGTGGATTGATATGCACCACATGAGGAAGGACAAGTTCCGTGACTACTTTGGGGAGGCTCTGGACTTGGTGGAGCAGTTTGGCATTGAGCATGTGATCTCTTTCCACCTGGACTATGACCCTGAGATCATATGTCAGTTCTTTGCTTCAGTGTACTTTCACTCCAATGAAGAAAGAAGGATGACCTGGATGACCAATGGCCGCAAGCTGTCTGCTACCTGGAAGGAGTTCATGGATTTGCTTCAAGTTGCCGATGATGGACTTGACACTCCTGTGGGTGTTCGCCCTCATGGCAATGCTTGACTCTGCCGACAAGGACAAGCTCACCCTGCTCATGGTTGAGAAGACGCCGCCAATAGCAAGACAATTTTGGTTCTCAACCCCTTTACGGATATCATGTACCGCATCTTCCGCAACTCCTTGTTCCCACGATCGGTGACAAAGACAAGGTTCATGCCTATATGGTGGACATGATGCTTATTTGCCAGAGGCTCGCTCGTCTCTGACTCAGCCACTTGATGTCTCTCACATCATGTGGTGTGAGCTTCGGTTTGTTGTGTTCAACCGCAAGGTGCCTATTTATGGGCCCTACCTGTTTCGTTGATTTCAAAGACTTGGGAGAAGATGTACCACGAGGAGGAGTTCACGGCTCCAGATGGATTCGCCATGAGCCCATTTGTTCATGGGTCAAACCCAATCGGGCTAACACCGCTACTCGTCGAGGGCGTCTGCTACTAGGGCTGCTGCGGTTGATGAGGATGTTGTTGGCGCCGAGGGCCGCTCTGCTAGGCCCTCTCGAGTGACTCTAGGCCATCTTGGGCCAAGAAGTTGAAGGATAAGATGAAGTCTCTTTTCTGCATGCAAGCCAAGGGCCAAGACAGGCTCACGTGGAGTCCAAGAAGAGTCGTCGCCCGGCACAACAAGGTCTTGCAGCTCTATGGCGAGGATGTGTCATGGTCTGAGGAGCACATCACTCCCGAGACCGAGTGGATGGAGAAGCAAGGATACTGGTGGACTGATTCTCGAGGAGGAGGTCGAGGAGTCCATTCCAGTGCAGAGGCGTCGACGAAGAGGCTTGGGACGACTTCTCCGCTTGAGCCACCTCTGTGTGTGTAGGTGTCCTCTCTGCCTTTTGGCGCCTCGATGCCAAAGGGGAGAGAGTGTAGGATTTATTGAGTTTTGAGTCGTGTGTTTGTTGCTTTCTCAGCTTGAACTCTTTGCTGTTTTTTCTCGCTTGAACCTTGGTTATCTTACTTCGTATGGTGTAAGACATATGCACTCTATCTATCCTAGCAAGCTTGTATTATATTGTGCTATCTTCATGCTTTGCTATGCTTATTATCATGTCTTGGTCTCTAAAATATAGGGGGAGTGTTGATCCTAGTTTGTGTGCCATGCAGTCCAAAGCATTCATCTAAAGTGCACACATCTAGGGGGAGCCTGTCTATATTTTAGAGAGGTGGGGTTTGCCCCCGCTCTAAATTATCTTATCTTTGTGCAAATCCCGTGTTGTCATCAATCCACCAAAAAGGGGGAGATTGTAAGGGCATATTTATCCCTAAGTGTTTTGGTGATTGATGACAATGCTTGTGCGGACTAATCGTGTGCCTTGAGTCCATCAGATACTTCATCATTAGGCACAAGACGATTCGGTGCCCCTCGGAGACTGTTGAAGTCGGCGTTGTCCTACATTTCTCTTTGGTGGAGTTGAGTCATAGGAGAGCCGTACTATTAAGAGGGGGTCCGCGTCGGAAAGGTAGGGTGGAATCACACGTACACTTGTCCCTCCTTTCCTTGCACTTTGGAGCTACCGTCGTTATCTTGGTTGTGTGGAAAATCGGCGACTCATCGCTGTACTTGCGATAGTACCGCAGGTACAAGCGGTAGTACCATGGCGTGTCGCGGTAGTACCGCCCTTCGGTCTTGATAGTATCGCGGCACCTGCCTAGTGCCGCCCGGTGCTTGATAGTAGGGGCGGATGTAATTTTACATCCGCGCCCCTGATAATACCGCCACCAGCGGTAGTACTGGGGCCCACGGTAGTACCGCTCCCTAGGAGTTGTAGTACCGTGCCCCTTCGACCTAGTACCGCAGTGTCGCGGTAGTAGGCGCGGATGTAATTTTTTACATCCGCGCCGACCACGGTAGTACCACGCCTCTCAAGCGGTAATACCGCGTTCGGTTTTTGCACCATCCTAGTTTCTGTGGAAGTAGGCACGGATGTAATTTATTTCATCGCGCCCTTCCTGTGCCGTGACCCTCCGCCTTGCGGTAGTACCGCAAGGGGAGCGGTAGTACAGCCGCCAGTGTAATATGCTCCTTTGTCGCCTGTTCGGCTGTCGCGATTGCCACGGTAGTACCGTGGTCGTCCACGGTAGTACCGCGTTGCCTCGCGGTAGTACCGCTTCCTTGGAGCGATAGTACCGTGAGTCGCGGGCAGAACATGTGGATAACGGTTGGATTTTTTCCACGACTATATAAGGGATGTCTTCTACCTCTAGTTGACTACCTCTTCCACCTCTAAGCTCCATTGTTGCTCCAAGCTCCATTTTCGCCGATCTCTCCCTAGCCAATCAAACTTGTTGATTTGCTCGGGATTGGGTGACAAGGGCCCGATCTACACTTCCACCAAAGGATATTTGATTCCCCACTTATCCCTTGCGGATCTTGTTACTCTTGGGTGTTGAGCACCCTAGACGGTTGAGGTCACCACGAAGCCATACTCCATTGTGGTGAAGCTTCGTGGTGTTGTTGTTGTTGGGAGCCTCCGATTGTTGTGGAGATTGCCCCAACCTTGCTTGTAAAGGTTCGGTCGCCGCCTTCAAGGGCACCAATAGTGGAATCACGGCATCTCGCATCGTGTGAGAGCGTGAGGAGAATACGGTGGCCCTAGTGGCTTCTTGGGGAGCATTGTGCCTCCACACCGCTCTAACGGAGACGTACTTCCCCTTAAAAGGAAGGAACTCCGGTAACACATCCTCGTCTCCACCGGCTCCACTCTTGGTTATTTCGTGCCTTTATGTTCGCAAGCTTACTTATTGTTACATCTCTTGCTTGCTTGCGTGCTAGTTGTTATTGCATCATATAGGTTGCTCACTTAGTTGCATATCTAGACAACCTATTTGTTGCAAAGTTTAATTTGGTAAAGAAAAGCTTAAAAATTGTTAGTTGCCTATTCACCCCCCCTCTAGTCAACCATATCGATCCTTTCAGCAGGCTAATAGGACTTCGGTAGACACCGCATGACATTTCCCCGAAGTGACAGACACAAGATTGAAGAAGGACACATGCCGGCCAGCCTAAGTGTTCCGGAGCAGTAGCAAGCTACCAAGGCTCAGTGGAAGCACTAGGAGACATTTCCCGGTAAGTGAGGCTACCAAGGATAAACAACTAGGTAGTCATATCCCACACATACCAAGCATTTCAATAGCATACACACAATTTGCTCGATATGTGCAAATACAACATGGCATCACAACATGACTCTACAACTCAAGTATTTATTCAATAGGCTCCGAGGAGCGAGATATTTTAAACATGGGTCTCATGACCCAACATTCAGAGCATACAAGTCAAAGCACATACGGAAGCTTAACATGTCTGAGTACAGACATCTACAAATGAAAAAGGCTGAGAAGCCTGACTATCTACAAGATCCTGCTGAGGGAACAAGATCGTAGCTGAGGTAACAAGCTAAACGTCGAAGCCCACGTGGAACTACTAGTGAGACTAAAGTCTCTCTGCAAAAACATAAATTAAGCAACATGAGTACAAATGTACCCAACAAGACTTACATCAGAACTAACTACATATGCACCATTATCAACAAAGGGGTGGTGGGGTATAACCGTAGCAAGCGAGGTTCAACTCGGTGGCTATCTTGAACTACGACTGCAAGTAACTCTTTTGAGGTGGCGCACACGAGTCCACATATTCACCATATCAATACACCACTATGGATCCGCTACCGTCTCCATACGAGAACGCCATCCATAGCACTCACGCTTATCTTGCGTATTTTAGAGTATCCACATTCACTTGTCTATGAACTGTATAGGCAACCCAGAGGTCCTTTACCGCGGACGCGGCTATTCGAATAGATCATATTAACCATGCAGGGGTGTACTTCTTCACACACACTCTCGCCACTTACCGCCATGTACACGTCATGTATCTCGACAACCTTCAAGCGGAAGCCAGGCGAGGGTGTCGGCCATGACCTGACTAACCACACAAGTCTCTAGTCCATGTTTATCGCCTATTCGGGTTCCATCCGCAAGGAGATTTGGCTGGGGTGTCACTCACAGCCCCAAATGATGTGAGCAGGATTCCCAAGCCCACCATCCGGGTGTCACTTGGTACACCGTGCCACTTCACGTAGTCTGTCCCAAGCCCACCTGTACCGGGTGCCACTTGGTAGACTACTAGCACTACCTACAAACACCAGAAACTATTTGCAACTCCTGGACAGAGATCGAGTTGATTAATAAGTCGAGAGGGGAACTTAACCATTCCAATGCGTGGTAGTAGCTGTTCATGGATCACAAACACAGAACTCAGTTCCTGAGGACGGCTTCAATGAGATAACCCACCATGTACTCCTACATGGCCTCTCACCGCTACCTTTACAAAATCGTGTTCACACATTTAGCTCACGCATAGTAGGACATGCTCACACACCTCCAATTCATCACCGATGAATCAGACCGGACTCAACTCTAAGCAGTAGCAGGCATGACAACAAGCATGAATGATTAGGCACATCAGGGCTCAAACAACTCCTACTCATGCTAGTGGGTTTCATCTATTTACTGTGGCAATGACAGGTCATGCAGAGGAAAGGGGTTCAACTACCGCAACATGTAATAGTTGAATCGTTGTTGTCCTAATGCAGTAAAAGAGAGCAGGAGCGAGAGAGTGCGATTGTATCGGAATGAACAAGGGGTTTTTGCTTGCCTCACACTTCTGAAGATAGTATAGCACTTCATCGATGTCATTGAACTCATCGTCGGTACGTCGTCTATTGAGAGGGGGCAAACACCGGCAATCAAGGAAGAACACGATCAATGCAATGCACAATATGATGCATGATCATGACATGGCAATATGCTATGGTTTGAGCTAATGCAACTAGCAGCAGGTTAAAAGGAGTTGGTTTGAATCTAAGATTCAAATTCAAACTCCATATATGACATTTCAAATGCCATTAATTCAAATTGTCATATACAGTATCTTTAGGTTGCTCAAACATGCATGAAAATGCCGTAAACAGATTCTTTGGATTTTTCTGATAATTTTTCATATGTAATTTGTTTCATTTGGAGTTACGGTTGATTTTGTATGATTTTTAGAAGTTTTGGATATTTTTTGAAATAAATAAATCATTTTTGATTTATTTTAATTCCAGAAAGGCTTTACTGCATCAGCACTGCGTCACTATGACGTCAGCGAGTCAACTGCATTGACCCAGGTCAAACCTGACCTGTGGGTCCCATATGTCGATGTAATAAATGTCGAAGCAGAGGTGACCGGTGGGGCAGTCAACGCTGAGGTGGCAAGGTCAAACTGACCGGTGGGGCCACGGGAATTAGCTTAAATTAAACAGGGAATAACCCTGTGGTTAATTAAGGGGGTGGGACCCGTCTGTCAATGACCCTGGGGTTAACTGATCGGTGGTTAGCTCTAATTAAGCCTGGGCCACGTCACCAACTCTGGTGGCTAATAGCTGGCATAAACAGGGCAAGGCGAGGTCGCTCGTCCGGCCAGCTCCAGCGACGGGTGGTCGTGTGGTTGGGCTCTACGGATGTAGCGCGTCGAGGCGCATCGGGTGGTGGCCGTGGGCGGTGCCGGGGAGGACTACAGCGGCGACGGCAAGGGCGATAGCGGAAGTCAGAGCTCCGGGGAGCTTGGGGTCGAGGCTACAGCGGCCTTGGCGATGCGGGGTTAGGACCTACGGCGTCTACGCGGTGCAGCGAGGACGTTGGACGCATGCCCAGGACCAAATGGTCACCGGAGTGTCATCGCCGGTGAGCTTTGGCGGCGGCGCTGTCGGGTGAGAGAGGCGCGGCGGCTATGGCATGCTAGAGAGAAAACGGAGAGGGGAAGGAAGATCAGGAGCTCACGAAGAACACGAGGAGCGGGTCGGCCGGCTCGAGGGAGGCCGGAGCTAAGCAGGGCAGCAAAGACGATCTCGGACGCCCAAGGTTGAAGACGAGGGCGATACAGGCGCTTTGGTGCGTCTCCGGTTGCGTGGGGCGTCGAGGTGGATGACGAAGCTGAGGCGGTTCTCCTGGACAAGCTGGGTGGACTAGGAAGGGCCGGTGGCCATGGCTACGGTGAGCGCCGGTGACGGTGGCGCTCGGGTGGTTGTGTGCGGGAGGGATAAAGGAGGGGAGAGGCGATGGGAGAGGTCGAGGGGTTTCCAGGGGTGTCGTGGCATCCTCAGGGCGACGGGGAGCCAGGCAGGCAGGGTGGAGATGGCTGGGGGCGTGCGTGTCGGTGGCCATGCCACGTCTTTGTGCCCTCTTGGCACAGGGAAGAAGGCGACGAGAGCCTGTGGGCTGGGCCGGCCAGGTAAGTCTCTCTCTCTCTCTCTCTCTCTCTCTCTCTCTCTTTTATTTCTCTTTTCTATTATTCTGTAAATTGCTTAATTTATTAAAAATACTTAAACAGATCCAAAAATCATAAAACTGCTCAATGTCACTGTTTTGAATATAACCAACAACGAACATTTTAGTTTATGATTATTTGGGCATTTAAAATATTTATAAGATTTAAATGCCCCAATTCAAATACAATATGAGTTGATTCAAAAATCCAGAAATGACCTATAAATATGTTCATCATTTTTGGCAGAGGTTTTTACCTTTATCAGAAATGATGAACATTTCCAAAGGGCATTTTGGGTTCATTGAAAATATTTCATGGTGATCCTAGTTGGATTTCATTTGGTGCTAGGGTTTGAACATCCCCATTTCAAGTTTAGGCAAAATTTAAACATGATGCACACATGTAGCTAGCCTAGTGCATTGCGAGAAGCTAGGGATGTGACAACTCACCCCCACTAAACGAGAATCTCGTCCCGAGATTCAAACGTAGGGTAAGATGAAGGGGGAGCGCAAGCTAACACAATCTTCACGATCTAGGTTGCACTTCATAAGAACATTGATTCGATCACCATCATTGTCTCCATGTCTTGCTCTGAGAGCTCTACTACATGACAACAAGAGGAAAAGAAGAACTCTAGAAGGATCGGTCTTCTTGAAGATCGAACAACTCAGGATCAACTCACGGGGTGAGTCATTGAAACCTCTCTCGAGCTGTGACACGAGGCATACATCTAGAGGGATGGAGTGAAACAGACGACGAAGGTTCACTAGGTAGACAACAATTTCACACTTAAGAAAGTGGTGAATGGTTGTCAATATAGCGAGGAGTTGAGTTGGCATGATATCATAACGAGACATCTTGGAGGAGGTGACTCGCTGAAATATCCCCTTAAGTGGCAAAAAGAATTACCTTTGATTTAGAGATCGCTAAGATTCTTTATACCAGCCTAAGGCAATTCACCAGCAATCGTTTGGCGAGGATACAAAGGGATGGCATACCCAGACTAGAATGGATGATGTGGATTACCTTGTTGAAGACAATGCAAGGAATGATTTTAGCTTATCATCAGAAATGGATGGAACCCATGGTAGGATGGCACAAGGGCGGTGCAAGCTGGGAACAAAATGCAAATGCTGGGAATGATTCCAGTGACTGGGGAAAAACTCGACAGATGAGAGTGATTCCACTGTTGGAATGGTTATGGCATAACCGAAGAAAACTGGCAGGAATCCCAACTAATGTCGGCGATAAAACCTAGTGCTTGCGCGTGCCCTCAAGAACTTGAGCATTTCCATATTCATCAAGGTTTTACCAATATCCGTGTCAAAGATCCTGGCAACACAACATACTACCATGATGAATGGTGATGGACGATGCAGATGCAAAAGAAGATAACACCTTCTCAGATTTCACCTTGGCGAGGCCAAGGAAACAAAATCTGGATGATCGACCAAGAGACATTTAGCCCTCTGCTTCTAATGTTCTCGTTGATATGCTAGCGTAATCCATCCATAGATATGGTTTGATATCTAGAACATCAAGTAAAAGGTCGGACTTCGAAAACACCAAATCCATAAGGAACAACT
Organism: Aegilops speltoides; assembly: GCA_021437245.1. Lineage (NCBI taxonomy): Eukaryota > Viridiplantae > Streptophyta > Magnoliopsida > Poales > Poaceae > Aegilops > Aegilops speltoides. Next base: position 376,616,873 of record CM038144.1, on the reverse strand, counting down.
TCTAGGGAAAATCCTACGAAATCCTTATGGGGAGGTGGCCAACTTTCTCAATCAAGATGCTACAATAGTAGGTCTTCCGGTTGGGTGTGTTGGCCACGACATCCACTTTACCGGTTATAGAGAGACCAATATTATAGTTCTTGGGAAACGTTCCAACCATCATATCTGCCTGAGACTCAGATCTGGTTGGTGTCAGAATATTCCAGACTCATCAAGTCTAGAAGGAAAAACGAAAGCTTGCAACACAAATCGACGAGACGGTGTTGCGAGATTCTCGGGAAATGAACTATGATAGTAAGCTCCAAAACATGAGCTGGTTCTGCTACATACATGTGAACACGCTGTCCCAGACAAGCATGACCACATACTAGTCTTATAATAAAGCACTACCGCGTTCAAGTGGGGAACCACCATCGAGGACATCGAAGTCCTTGTACACTTATCGACGAACTTCTTATCCTTGAACAAATCAATCAGTGGCTTGGTGTGCGAAGGACACATCTAGAATGAAGGTTGCAAGTCTCCAAACCACAGAGTACTTCGCACGTATGTATGATCGATTTGGGATGATTTCAAAGAAAGCAACATTAACTTTCTCGAATCCACGGCGGCAACTTGCCTCAGATGCACGTGAATTAGGGGAAGTCACATCTTTCATCCAGACATATGCTTCATGAACAGAACATGAAGATAATGCTTATAAAAGTTTCCAATACTAGCTAGATGTTCAACATGAATCATGGAGAAAATGACAATGTTGCTGATGGGCTCAACAACAATTCATCCAGGCTTCCATATAAATGGAATTCCACAATTATGTGAACACAGTGATAGCATTGGTCAGACCAAAAGATATAATGGAGTATGCTCGAGGAATCAACCACGAGTAAGACAACATTACGAATATCGTTGGTTCTGATTTGAGTTGAGGATAGCTACACCCAAAACAAAGTTTTGATAAGATAATAGGTCCAACAACTGATCACAAGGACCAATCGATGAAGATATCTTCTTTCTTCAACACACACAAATATATCCCTTGAAATGAACTAATCTAGGAAAGCTTTTATCTTCCAACTCTCCAAGTTATTGTTTAGCTTAACCAACTAGCTCAGGGTATCCGACACGGATTCTTGGGGAAAGGGTGGTTACAAGAAAACCAACTTGATCACGAACTCAACATAGCGGTCAGGTGACGACCTGGTGATACTTCCGAGAAGGTATTCGGAAAATCACGAACCACCGGTATGTTACTAAGCTCGAGAACAATCTTGCTTCTAAGGGCAAGACAAAATGATCAAATAAGCAAGAGATTGGCATAGCCCTAACTCATTGATTGAAGGGTGCACCGAAAATAAGGACTAGGTAGCACGATCAACCTTAGGGTGATGATTCAATAATCAACACGCTAAAAATGAGGTTATTATCTTTTAACTACCAAGCAACAGGGTTGCTAGGAGTATTGATTTCACGCATCATAGTTCACCTATCGGCATTCCGGTTGCAACAACACAGAAAACCGAGGAATGAGCAATGATGGCAAGAAGTATCACTGTGTCAAGAATTCATACGAGATGATGCTATTCTCATGACGATCCTGACATGAAGAGGGTAACACTCCCAGGTAGAACAGAACAAAAGCTGGGTTGGCATTTTGATCTACGAGATACAACTACTTTGACCCAATCCTGGATATGGAAGAGGTACTGGAGCTTGTTTCTCCTAGTCATTCCAGAATAGAATGGCTTGATAGACCACAAGAATAATAGGCATCGATGAACGAATGCGCGCATACTCTTGACTATCAATTGATATACGAAGGAGAAGACAACTAAGCAGGGACAACTCGAAAGAACATACGATTTACTGAGTTGTGGATGCATGGATTAGCATGTCGAACGAGTTCAACATATTTCTTCCGGATAACCCATGCAGATAGGTAGAATTGGCAGAGTAACATCATAGAATCGAGAACTTATCAAGAGCACTCTGGTTGTGGTTTTTCGATCAGCGAGGAACTTCCGCCATAAGCAGATCATGGTATTTGGAGGAAGGAAATACCACGCACCTCGAGGACTATCACAAAGGTTACTAATAACCTAAAGGAACTAGCAAACACTAACAACATGAAGTAGGTAGAGTGAATCTCGGGTTCAAGACCCAGGAGTAGAATACCTACTACTAAGTGGCATCACGGGATGCTTTCGAGAACGATGGCCAGAATCATCACACTGGGAACACAAAGCATGGCTAGATTAATAGGTGATACTCTAAACACCTAGGGTCATAATAATAGCTCCAAACGATATACCGAGGCAATAGAATACCTCAACTCAGCAATTAGTGCAATTAACCTGGCCCAAAAGAACATCAAAACCAGAGAGAAAGGATTTGCAAGTGCATCAGATTGTTTAGAAACCTGGGATGACTCGGACAGCATAACGACTGTAAATGCTTAAGAGGATTTAAGACATGCTGCAAAATGGTGGCATAGCCACTCGATCGTCACAATATCAAGGTTCCGAGATCAATTATGAACACGCAGAGGTAGTAGAAACTGAACTGGGGCTTAATCTATGAATCCTATAAGTCTACAGATTAGTAACACCTGATCCTAAAAGAAAGAAGAGAAAGCCTAGTTCCTTAACCCCGTAGGAAACATAAGATGACTCGGATCAGAGGGCATGAGGTATAAGGAGTAAAAAGAGCCTTACGTTCCATCCCACAATCAATTCCCCTACATATAACTAAAGCATTTCTAGACTCAACTTCGACCAGTTTGGCTTGGTAATCCTACAGGCAGTCAGGCTCTGATACCAAAGCTATCAGGACCCTGACTCAATGCCACACCGATCTAGCATGTAACACCTCATATCACTTTGCGGCCTCATGCACGGTATTCCCACGGGTGACGCCTTACCAGGCCCGAGACCGTTTGCGCCTTTTGGCACACGTATATCATAGTGTTGCTAGCATCCATATGACAAGGAGCCCGGGCTGACATGGCTAGTCGTGAACTCAAAGTGGCGCTAACTTATAGGGACAGGCACACATGACCCAGCAAAGAACGTGTCGGTCATCAGCGAGTGAATCCGGGCTGTAGCAGCTGGGCTAGCAGGACTCCGGAGAATCCAGGCTGTAGCAGGCTAACAGGACTCCTGTAGACACCGCGTGACATTTCCCCGAAGGGACAGATACATGATCAAAGAAAGACACATGCCGGCCAGCCTAAGTGTTCCGGAGCAGTAGCAAGCTACCATGGCTCAGTGGAAGCACTAGGAGACATTTCCCGGTAAGAGAGGCTACCAAGGATAAACAACTAGATAGTCAGATCCCACACATACCAAGCATTTCAATAGCATACACACAATTTGCTCGATATGTGCAAATACAACATGGCATCACAACATGACTCTACTATTAATCAATAGGCTCCGAGGAGCGAGATATTACAAACATGGGTATCATGACCCAACATTCAAAGCATACAAGTCAAAGCACATGTGGAAGCTTAACATGTCTGAGTACGGACATCTACAAATGAAAAAGGCTGAGAAGCCTGACTATCTACCAGATCCTGCCAGGGGCACAAGATCGTAGCTGGGGTAACAAGCTAAACGTCGAAGCCCACGTGGAACTACTAGTGAGACTGAAGTCTCTCTCCAAAAAGATAAATTAAGCAACGTGAGTACAAATGTACCCAGCAAGACTTACATCAGAACTAACTACATATGCACCATTATCAACAAAGGGGTGGTGGGGTTTAACTGCAGCAAGCCAGCTTTGACTCGGTGGCTATCCTGAACTACGACTGCAAGTAACTCTTTTGAGGTGGCGCACACGAGTCCACATATTCACCATATCAATACATCACTATGGATCCGCTCCCATCTCCCTACAAGAACGCCATCCATAGCACTCACACTTATCTTGCGAATTTTAGAGTATCCACTTTCACTTGTCTATGAACTATATAGGCAACCCAGAGGTCCTTTACCGCGAACGTGGCTATTCGAATAGATCATATTAACCCTGCAGGGGTGTACTTCTTCACACACGCTCTCGCCACTTACCTCCATGTACACGTCATGTATCTCGGCAACCTTCAAGCGGAAGCCTGGCGAGGGTGTCGGCCACGACCTGACTAACCACACAAGTCTCTAGTCCAGGTTTATCGCCTATTCGGGTTCCATCGCAAGGAGATCTGGTCGGGGTGTCGCTCACGGCCCCAAACAATGTGAGCAGGGTTCCCAAGCCCACCATTCAGGTGCCACTTGGCACACTGTGCCACTGCAACTAGTCTGTCCCAAGCCCACCTGCACCGGGTGCCACTTGGTAGACTACTAGCACTACCTACAAACACCAGAAACTAGTTGCAACTCCTGGACAGAGATCGAGTTGATTAATAAGTTGAGAGGGGCACTTAAGCATTCCAATGCATGGTAGTAGTTGTTCATGGATCACAAACTTGAACTCAGTTCCTGAGGACGGCTTCAATGAGACAACCCTCCATGTACTCCTAAATGGCCTCTCGCCGCTACCTTTACCAAATCGTGTTCACACATTTAGCTCACACACAGTAGGACATGCTCACACACCTCCAATTCATCCCCGATGAATCATACCGGACTCAACTCTAAGCAGTAGAAGGCATGACAACAAGCATGAATGAGTAGGCACATCAGGGCTCAAACAACTCCTACTCATGCTAGTGGGTTTCATCTATTTACTGTGGCAATGATAGGTCATGCAGAGGAAAGGGGTTCAACTACCGTAGCATGTAGTAAAAGAGAGCAGGAGTGAGAGAGTGGGATTGTATCGGAATGAACAAGGGGGTTTTGCTTGCCTGGCACTTCTGAAGATAGTATAGCTCTTCATCCGTGTCATCGAACTCATCGTCGATACGTCGTCTACTGAGAGGGGGCAAACACCGGCAATCAAGGAAGAACACAATCAATGCGATGCACAATATGATGCATGATCATGACATGGCAATATGCTGTGGTTTGAGCTAATGCAACTAGCTGCAGGTTAAATGGAGTTGGTTTGAATCTAAGATTCAAATTCAAACTCCATATATGACATTTCAAATGCCATTAATTAAAATTGTCATATCCAGTTGCTTTAGGTTACTCAAACATGCATGGAAATGCCATAAACAGATTCTTTGGATTTTTCTGATAATTGTTCATATATAATTTGTTTCATTTGGAGTTACGGTTGATTTTATATGGTTTTTAGAAGTTTTGGATAATTTCTTAAATAAATAAATCATTTTTGATTTATTTTAATTCTAGAAAGGCTTTACTATGTCAGCACTGCATCACTATGACGTCAGCGAGTCAACTGCATTGACCAGGTCAAACCTGACCTGTGGGTCCCGCATGTCAGTGTAACAGTGTCAGCAGCAGAGGCTGACTAGTGGGGCCAGGTCAACGCTGAGGTGACAAGGTCAAACTGACCGGTGGGGCCACGGGCATTAGCTTAAATTAAACAGGGAATAACCCTGTGGTTAATTAAGGGGGTGGGACCCGTCTGTCAATGACACTGGGTTTAACTAATCGGTGGTCAGCGCTAATTAAGCCTGGGTCACGTCATCAACTCCGGCGGCTAATCGCCGGCGTAAACAGGGCACGGCGGGGTCGCTCATCCGGCCAGCTCCGACGATGGGAGGTCGCGTGGTTGGGCTCTACAGATGCAGCGCATCGAGGCGCATCGGGTCGTGGCCATGGGCGGTGCCAGGGTGGACTACAGCGGCGACGGCAAGGGCGATAGTGGCGGCCGGAGCTCGGGCGAGCTCGGGGTCGAGGCTACAGCGGCCTTGGCGATGCGGGGTTAGGACCTACGACGTCTACGCGGTGCAGCGAGGACATTGGACGCATGCTCGGGACCAAATGTTCATCGAAGATTCATCGCCGGCGAGCTTTGGCGGCGGCACTGTCGGGTTTAGAGAGGCGTGGCGGCTACGGCATGCTAGAGAGAAAACGGAGAGGGGAAGGAAGATCAGGAGCTCACGGAGAACACGAGGAGCGGGTCGGCTGGCTCGGGGGAGGCCGGAGCTGAGCAGGGCAGCAAAGACGATCTCGGACGCCCAAGGTTGAAGGTGAGGGCGATACAGGCGCAATGGTGCGTCTCCAGTTGCTTGGAGCGTCGACGAGGATGACGGAGCCGAGGCGGTTCTCCTGGACATGCTGGATGGACTAGGGAGGGCCGGTGGCCATGGCTATAGTGAGCGGCGGCGACGGTGGCGCTCGGGTGGTTGTGTGCGAGAGGGACAGAGGAGGGGAGAGGCGATGGGAAAGGTCGAGGGGGTTCCAGGGGTGTCGTGGCATCCTCAGGGCGACGGGGAGACAGGCAGGCAGGGTGGAGGTGGCCAGGGCGTATGCCAGCGCGCTGCGGCCACGCGCTCTGCCTACTGGCATGGGGAAGAAGACGACAGGGAGCCCAGGTGGGCTGGGCTAGCGAGCTGGGCTGCTAGCTGGGCCGGCTGTCGGATTTCGGGTTCTGGCAGACCCTTGAGGTTCGAACACTAGGGTGCGCGCGGAGATTCAACCCTCTACCGGCTCGCTCCTCGCCGAATCGCTAGGACCTAAACTACCGAACTGAACAGCACAAGAGACACAAGATTTATACTGGTTCAGGCCACCATTGTGGTGTAATACCCTACTCCCGTGTGTGGTGTGGTGGATTGCCTCTTGGGCTTGATGATGAACAATACAAGGCAGAACAGCCTCGCGAGGGTCTGTTCTTGGCTGGTGCGACAAACAGCTAGGAGGAGTTCGGTCGCCCTGTCTACTGGTTTCTCGGTGAGGATCAAGATGCCTCTACCCTGGGGGTGGCTAGTCCTATTTATAGGCAAAGGCCTTGTGCCTCTTCCCAAATATTGAGCGGGAAGGGCGCCAACAATTGGCCATTTTGAAGGGGAGCTGGTACACTTATCCTGACTAAAGTTGGTCCTCGCTGTCAAAGGCTCGTGGTGGCCTTGGCTTGGGCTCCACAATGACTTCCTCCGGCCGCTGGGCTGGTCTTGGTCTTGTTGCACCAAATGGACGCTTTGCTTGATGCTCGCCCCGCCTTGCGCCTTTGCACCAAAGAGGAAAGGTGGACATCGCGGGCTGGCGCCGATCGGGCGCCCTTGGTCGTCATGGCTTGCGTCATGGGCTCCTTGCGAGTACCCGCCTTGAACTCTCCGGGCCTCATGAGCCACCTGATGAGGCCGTGCTCGAGAAGCTCCTTGTCGCCCTCCCCATGAGGCTTGGCCCCTCGTGGGGTCTTGAGCTGTGTTGATGAAGATGGGCTGTCTTGGGCCTCCTTGAGCCACGCCAGCATGCAGCAGTGCAAGTCTGGGACCCTGTTCCAAGAACGCCGACAGTAGCCCCCGGGCCCACGGCGCGCCCGAACTTGGCCGAGCAGAGAGGCGAAAGGGCAAGTGCGAAGCGTCGCGGGCCCTAACAGCCTGCGGCCTTGGGCGCCGTGTGGCGGTTGACTGGACGTGGGCGGAACTGTTCCCCCATGCCTCCTTATTTCGTGCCTTGCTAGGCGGACTCACTGCCGCACACAGCCGCTCCCCTTTCTGCTCCTTGAGCGCTCCCTGTCCTTTCTTCTCTCGAACTCCAGCTTTCGCAACCAATCCAATCTCGAATCTTCCCCCATCCCTTTCCTGTTATCATGGCTCCGCCGAGGAAGGGAAAAGGGAAGAAGCCCGTGCCGCCGCCTCGCTCGTCGTCGACGGCGGCCCCCGCCATCGGTTGGCCGGTCATAATCAATCAGGAAGGCCTGGGCAAGGTCCGCTCAGCCCTGGCCACCATCTTCAACGAGTGCGGGAGGACGACGGCCTGGCCCGCATCTCGCTTCTGCGTTGACAGGATTCCCACCGAGGTCCGGTATTTCGCCGACGCCCTGTGGGCGGGACTGGTTCCCCCCCTTCTCTGATTTCTTCAACGTCGTGCTTTCCCATTATAAGATCCATATGATGCATCTGGGTCCTGAATCCATCACGTTTCTCGCGGTATTTGCCTTCGTTTGCGAGGCAATGACGGGCATCCTTCCTTCGGTTGCCTTGCTACGCCACTTCTTCTCTCAGCGCCTTGTCGACCCCACCCAATGCTCGGGGTGCATGAGCTTCATTGCTGCGCCTGAGATAGCGGCTTCTGGAATTGACTTCAGTCTTCCTCCGCCCGCGCCTGGGTTTCGCGAGCGGTGGCTATATGTGGACGTAGGGGTGCCCAGCCCCCTGCTGACGGAGCCATCTTCGCCTGCTGTCCCCAACTCTGGCTGGGGCCAGGAGACGCTCGCGAGCCCCCGGCTCGCCTTCGTCTGGCACCGCTTCGAGTTCCTGAGGAAGCTTGGCGTGACGGTGGCCAAGGTGGTGAAGGAGTTCTTGCTACGCCGCGTCGCCCCTCTCCAGTGCCACTCTCATCGAATGTGGGCCTACAGCGGCCATGGGGACCGTATGCGGCTCCAGGAACAGGACCTGACGCCTGAAGCTCTGAGGAAGGTGCTCTTGGTCTTGACTGGGGATCCTTCCCCCGGCGACATTCGTCAAGGGGGGGCCTTGCTGTACCTCTGCTCGAACAGAGGCGACTTTGTGAGCCAGATGCCCATCTTCGACGAATGGGGGCCGTGCCCTGTTTGCCTCCAGGGGCCTCGCGAGAACCTAGTGGTGGTGGTCGCCCTCACAGCCGTCCGGGGTGACTCTTCCTCAAGTGGCGGGGCAGGGAGGCATGAGCCTCCGGAGGCCGAGGGTGCCCTCGCCGAGGCGACAGCACTGGGCGGCGCTCATGAGGGAGCGGCTCCCAAGGCCCGTGCTGCCGCAGTTGAGGGTGGCGAGCGACCGCTCGCAGTGCCTGTGGCTGAGGCTCCCGAGGCCCAGCCGCTCTTCTTGGTGAGCCGACCGGCAGCGCGCATCAGGCGGACGCCCCCGATGCGAGTCGCCTCGATGCTTCCTCCTCGTCGCAAGCTGACCCCTGCGCTCAACTCTTGGGTCGCTTCCGCGTGGACTTTGAGGCCCTACGGAAGAGGAGGGAGGCCCTGGGCGACGGATACCCTTGTCGCCTGCTGAAGCGTAGGAAGTACTATGCCATCGACGAGTAAGCCTTCTCCCTTCCCTGCTCTTGACTCTTTCGTTGCTTGTTCTGATCCTTGCCCTGTAGGGCCCTTCCTTCCGAGCTCACGGGGGTGGATGAGGAGCCATCCCCCTCGCCTCCAACTTTTCCGTCGTCTTCGATCATCCCGAGCAGCCGGGCCCTTATGGCGAGGCCGGTTGACGAGACGAGTCATCCCGAAGCGCAACGCGGCCCCGCGCTCCCCGCGGTCTTCCTTCGCGGGCCTTCTCGTGGCATAGCCAGTCTGCCGTGGGCTTCTTGTCTGGCCGTGGACCGTGATTGGCTAGGGTACTCCCGGCGCTCTTCACTTGGAGATGGACTGGCTTTAGGTCGGGCCTTCGGCAGGGCGCACCCGATCATCTCGAGGGCGCCAGCCCCCAGCCCCCTGCCCGAGAGGGGAGTGCTGATCCGAGCCCCACGGCGCTCGCTTGGGGCGGATGATGGTGTGGAGGACGTACTTGAGCGCGCCCGGGAGCGTCGCGCTCTTCGCCAAGGGTTCCTCCGGAGGGCGGCTGACGCGGTGACCCTGCTTGGTGAGGAACCCGCTGATGAGGACGCGCGCCTTGAGGCTGAGGGCCTTCGGCTGGTTGCAAAGAGGCGCGAGCTGGAGGCGGCTGCCGCCCTCGCACGCCGTCGGCGCGATCTTGATGAGGAGGAGGCCAAGGCGTCGCTGGCAGCCTCTCGGGAGGCCCATTCCCAGGCCGTCAAAGAAGTCTGGGAAGCTGACTGGCGGCAAGAGGCCACGGAGGAGCGGGCACAGGAACTCTTGGCCCGGTGCCGCTCACTGGAGGAGCAGGTGGAGCTGCGCGAGGCGGCCCTCGCGTCGGTGAAGGTGGCCTCCGGCGACCCAGCGGAGCTCCGGAAGCGTGAGGAGGCATTGATGCTGGAAGCCGCCGAACACGCGCGCGAGCACGAGCGCCTGGAGACGAGGGAGCGCTAGGTGGCACGGGCGGAGGACGACGTCGCTGCGTGGGAAGCCCGTGTCTCGTAGGAGGTCAGACGTCGGGTGGCGACGGCGCGCCTGAATCTCGAGCGCGAGTTCTCGGAGAGGCTGGAGTTGGTCCGGACCGAGGCCGAAGGTAGGACCACCGTCCTGAGGACAACGCTGGAGGAAGCGACGCGGCGGGTTGATGCGTTACAGGCCGCACTCGAGGCGGCGCAGGGGGAGTCAACTACTTCCCGCGCCGAGGTGCTTCTTCTTCGCCAACAAGTGGTTGAGGCTGATGACATCGCCCATCAGAATGCGGACGAGATGCGTCAGCAGTGGCTCTTGGAACACGAGCACGCCCCCATGCTCACCATGCTTCGGGAGAGGGCCAACACGGCCTTAGGTAACATCTGCGAGGCGGCCGTCGGCGAGCCGCGTGCCATTAACTACGCTGGCAACCTTCAGTTCTTCATCGACATCATGACGCAGCTGGAGGCATGGTCGGTTCGTGCCAACAGGTTGGTGGAGGAGAGGAGCCGAGCCCTGCTCGGGCGCGCCTTTTCCCACGTCTTCAGCCATCTCCGGAATATGGATCCTCATTTTGACTTCGACGCTGCCATCGCCCGAGTCCTCCAGGCCGTCCGAGACGACCTGGCGTATTGGGTGGAAGACAATGTGGACGCCCTTGTCAGGGTGTTCGCTTCAGACAACGATGGCGTGATTGTGGCCGCCGACGAGGGCGGCGTGGTGAACGGCCCTGACGCCGCTGGCGGCAACGCGGAGGGCGATGGCGAGGCCAGCGACGCCAGCAACAGCTCGGGCGGCGCTCCTGAGGGTGCATTGGGGGATTTATCTGATTGATAGCACGCCGTTCCTGTTTCCTTATCCTGCATAAATAGAACTCAGGCTTTTGTCCCAATGGTTGTGAGAGCATTTTGGGAGGGGGTGCCCCTCATGTAAAGCCAATGTTTTAGCGCACTAGTCAATGCTACATTGCTCATAGGCCCGTGCCAAGTGGTTGGCTAGGCGACGAGCCGGATGGTTAGTTTACCTTCATCCTACGCGGGTCCTGAGATAATTTGTGGGAGGTTGTGGTGCCTCGAACGCCTCCTGATCGAATCTGTAGGATCTGCAGTGAAAAAACCTCCCGAGGGGGTATGACGGCGGCAGTCTGGGCTGCACACAAGCTAGGCCAGACCCGGCTCGCGAGGGGCTCACGAGGGGAGGCAGCTGAGGCGGGGTTGTAACTGAAACGCGAGAGATTGCTCGAACGAGACTAAGCACCCCTTCCCCAACACACGCAAATCTCAAATTCGACTTCAACTTAAATCCAACGGGGGAAAGCAGCAACCAAGGGAAAAGTAATGAAAGCAAACAAAAGGCCGCGTCCGGCACCTAGTCTAGTCTTGGACATCTTCTCACCAGCACGGAGCTAAGTGCTGCCACTGGGCGTGGGAGGGAGCCCCAGGGCCTGAGGCCGGCACCCCTGAGACTCCGGGGCGTGTACAGCCCCACTCATTATTACGTGAGAGTGTCACGGGGCAGCGAGCTTCACAGGAACTGGGCCTTCTTCACAGGTACCGGCCTTGCTTCATATCGCCAGACGAGGGCCCCGCCTTGCGCCACACTCTAGTGCCATCAACGACGATTGGAAACCAGGACGCCGCCGATGGGGTAGAGCGATCGCCAGCGGTTCCCCCGACGACCACGGGTCCTCCGTCAGGGGCAGGCCCTGAGGCACCTCCTCAGTGGAGGGCCTACCTCCTGGGAACGCCTTGCTCCGAACGCCGCGATGGTGATGTCGGATCTTGGCCCCTCTCCTGTAGCCCTCAGCGCCCTCCTCCTGAGGGGTAAGAGGCTGCTGGAGCGGGGCAGCTGCTCGCTGTGGCGACCTGCACCTCCTGTGACCCATGATTAGTGTATGCCTGCTCCTGAGGGATTAGTGGTACCCAATAATCGTCGCTCCCAGCGTGGCCGGCGGGGCCGTCCCGGGGTTCCTGGAAGAGCTCAGCTTCTGGCGCCTCGTCCCCCCAGCTTGGGCTAAGGAGCGAGCCTTGTTCACCCTCGCGCGGGTGCCCTTGATCCATCATGTGGGGCACGTACTCTTCTGTGGCCGTTACCCCGAAGGCTGCCCGTAGGGCTCCGCGTGCCACGCAGCTCTGCTTGAGGTGCCAACCTGGTGATGGTAGCGCGGCGGCCCACGGGGGCCGTGGGTCGCGACGAGTCCTTCTTCGCTGGCGGGGAGCGGAGTCGGCGCTGCCGGGGGCCCTGTGCTGACGGCTTCGCTGGTGTTGAAGTAGCTTTGGAGCCCGCGGTTGCACACGGGGCCCTCGCGCGGGCCGCCTTGGGCCTGAGGCGAGAGCGGAGTGCAGAAGGGGTGAGCCCCCGAGGTGGCGAAGCCCAGGAGCTCCACCACCCGCTCTAGCAGCACGCCACTACCGCCTTCCATCAGTCTACACTACAGCGGCTCTCGCGCCACCGTGAGCGCGGCCCTTGAGTTTGCCTGCTCCCGGCGGGTGTACAGCGTCATGGCCGCGGCGTGGTTGGAGGCCCTTGCTGCCGACCGCGTCTGCCGCGGTGTTAGAGCCGCCGAGGCATGTCCGCGTCGCCCACGGCCCGCAGCGCCCTGCGGACCGCGAGCTGCCTGGGGCATGGGGTCGCCCGGGGCGAGCGGCTCTGCGCGGGAGCGCCAAGCCGCCCAAGGATCAGGGTTGCCGCCTGGTCGCTGGACATGGTGATGACGATGCGATGGGGCGCGAAGCGGTAGAAGGCAAATCCTGGCGCACCCCTACCTGGCGCGCCAAATGTCGGATTTCAGGTTCCGGCAGACCCTTGAGGTTCGAACACTGGGGTGCGCACGGAGATTCAACCCTCTACCGGCTCGCTCCTCGCCGAATCGCTAGGACCTAAACTACCGAACTGAACAGCACAAGAGACACAAGATTTATACTGGTTCAGGCCACCATTGTGGTGTAATACCCTACTCCAGTGTATGGTGTGGTGGATTACCTCTTGGGCTTGATGATGAACAATACAAGGCAGAACAGCCTCGCGAGGGTTTGTTCTTGGCTGGTGCGACGAACAGCTAGGGGGAGTTCGGTCGCCCTGTCTACTGGTTTCTCGGTGAGGATCAAGATGCCTCTACCTTGGGGGTGGCTAGTCCTATTTATAGGCAAAGGCCCTGGGCCTCTTCCCAAATATTGAGGGGGAACGGCGCCAACAATTGGCCATTTTGAAGGGAAACAGCGGGTACACTTATCCTGACTAAAGTTGGTCCTCACCTGTCAAAGGCTCTGGTGGTGACGCAGGCGTGGGCTCCACAATGACTTCCTCCCGGCCGTTGGGCTGGTCTTGGTCTTGTTGCACCGAAATGGACGCCTTTGCTAGATGCTCTCGCCTGCGCTTGCCCCCTTTGCACCAAAGAGGAAAGGAGGACACTGCGCGGGCTGGCGCCCGATTGGCGCCCTTGGTCGTCATGGCTTGCGTCATGGGCACCTCGCGAGGTACCCCGCCTTGAACTCTCCGCCTCCTCGTGAGCCAGCCTGACGAGGCCGTGCCTGAGGAAGCTCCTTGTCATCCTCCCCGCGAGGCTTGGCCCCTCGCGAGGGTCTTGAGCCTGTGTTGATGAAGATGGGCTGTGCTGGGCCTCCTTTGAGCCACGCTGCAGGCCGCAGGCAGGAAAGTCTAGGGACCCCCGTTCCCAGAACGCCGACACCGGCCAGTTAAGTCTCTCTCTCTCTCTCTCTCTCTCTCTCTCTCTCTATTATTTCTCTTATCTATTATTCTGTAACTTGCTGACTTTATTAAAAATACTTAAACAGATCCAAAAATCATAAAACTGCTCAATGCCACTGTTTTGAATATAACCAACAGCAAACATTTTAGTTTATGATTATTTGGGCATTTAAAATATTTATAAGATTTAAATGCCCCAATTCAAATACAATATGAGTTAATTCAAAAATCTAGAAATGACCTATAAATATGTTCATCATTTTTGGCAGAGGTTTTTACCTTTATCAGAAATGATGAACATTTCCAAAGGGCATTTTGGGTTCATTGAAAATATTACATGGTGATCCTAGTTGGATTTCATTTGGTGCTAGGGTTTGAACATCCCCATTTCAAGTTTAGGCAAAATTTAAACATGATGCACACATGAAGCTAGCCTAGTGCATTGCCAGAAGCTAGGGATGTGACACCTGCAGTGATCTTCGGCACGACGCGCAAAGGGATCTGGAAGCTGCTCTTTAAGAAGGAGAAGACGTGGCCATGGATGTCCGACGACACCGGCCTCGACTGCAACAATCCGGCATCCCTAGTAAGTATCATATTTCTGAACATTACTTAGTTCGTCCATCTTAGGGAGGGATACTGAAAATTGCATCTCCTGGTTAGGGCTGGATAAAGAAGGCAGAGAGGATTAAGTGTCCGCCCCCGCTCCCCGAAAACCCAACCGAGCCTCTGTTGATGAGGATGCTGGTCCCAGCTCCCTACCAGGCGCCTCGAAGAAGGACAAGAAGAAGAAGAGTAAGGAGGCCGAAAGTGGCCTCCATCATGAAGATACTTCGGGCGCTATGTCCGGAGGAACCGAGGCTCCTTCCTCTCACGAGGGAGACGAAGACGAGGACGAGGAGGAGGATGAAGAAGAGAACCCTCCTCTCAAAGGGAAAAAGAGGGCGGCCTCCGTAGATCCGGAGGAGGGGGTGTCCAAGAGGGGAAAGATATCCCTCTCGGATGATTCAGATTCGGGCGCCGAAGCTGTCCCCAAGCACCGCCCCCGAGCCAAGCCACTTGCCGAATCATAAGTACCTTAGGATGCCTTACGTACATCCAATATTTTTATAAATTATAAGAATAATATCAAATTTCGTGTTTCAGTCCGGCCCGTGACATCCCTCAAGAATCATCGTCATCAGGGGATCTTTCGCCGGAGAAGATGGAGAGCGAGACGTCTCCACAAGCTTCCCCCTTCCTAAGGTGGACGACACCGAGGTGTTGTCCCAAAGGATTTCTCCGGGCTCCGGAGAAGTGCGGGAGGGGACCAAGACGGCGCCAGAGGATAATGCCTTGGCTGCCGAAAACATGAGGGGCGCGACCCTCATGGAGACCGGCGACGGGGGTCCTGGATCATCTGACCCCCGGCTGGATACTGCTCCATAGACACAAACGGCTCCGGAATCTAATCAGTAGCCCCTTCCGTGGGAGGAGGAGACGACTATTTCGGCGGCAACCTCTACTAATGTAGAGGCGTCGAACATGCTGATGGATGCTCTGCAAAGTGCGTCCGTCTTGGAGGACCACTGTACCTTGATGGGTACGGTGGTTGAGAAGGTTCAGTCTGCTAAGAGCGGGCTGAATGAAGCCTTCACGAGCCTACTAACAGGCTTCGAGGTATGCGATGTAATGTCTTTAGCCGCTTTCCATATGAAAAATCTGCCTGTATATAGATAGTAACCCCTGAGACTCTGTTTGGCCCATGAAGGAGGGCGAACAGAGGATCTATAGATATCCACAGGAAATAACATACTTATCTTTTTGACAAAAAACTGGCTTCACTGTTAGCGGTGACCGCTCAGGCCGCCGAAGTGTTCGAACTGAAGCGAAAACTGCAGCTGGTCGACAAGGACAATATCCGTATTAATAAGCGGCTCAACGAGGCGCAGGGTATGTTTCAAGTACTCCGTATATAATTGAATTAATTTGCAAATGCGAAGTTGAAGCTTGCGCGCTGCTATCTGCATAATTGCAGATGGCGCTGCTGAGGTGGAGATCCTCAGGAGTGGCCTTGCCCGCGCCAATGAGCAGGCAAGGGTGAGCGATGCAGCCATTGAGAAAACGACTGCTGATTTGAAGGCCGAACAGGCCACCCGGCGCCAGTTCGAGGAGTGGGTATCCCAAGTTGAGCAAGAGCTCAAGGACGTCACTCGCAAGTGCGAGGTCCTCGAGGAGGAGAATAAAGCTAAGGCGGCCAAACTTGCCAAGGCCCTTCAGGAAGCCCAAGAGGCGTGGTCCAAATCCCGAGCGGCTCGCAAGGAGATCCGATAGGTCGGACAGATAGTGACTAGTAAGCCCTTTCTTTTATAGTCTAAGTTTGGCGATCAGAGGTATGGTTTACTTAATCGACTATGGAGTTCTCCAGATGCCTTTGCGGATCTTCCAAAGAGCGTCGCCGACACTGCGCAATTCTACCGAGCCCAGGAGGGGCATGCAACGGAGAAGCTGTTCTGGTCGCAGTTCGGGACACAGGAGCGCTTGGCGCTTCTGAACGACCAAATGGCGCAGTGGGCCGAGATGCATAAGATGTCCGGAGCGGCCATGAAGGAGGTCATAGTTTGGCTGTGGCTAGCCGAACCAGTTCCGAGAAACTATTTTGGCCTAGTGCGGCGACTCATCGATGTCGTGCCCCGAATTGATGCAATCAAGCGGTCAGTGTGCATAGAAGGTGCACGGATGGCCTTCGCCCGCATCAAGATGCACTGGGCGAAGATGAAGGCCGCCGTTGTCGCGGTAGAGGGTCCTCCCGAAGGCAAGGACCACCGCACACCGGAGCGCTATTTAGACGACGTCCTAGAAGGTGCTCGCTTGATAGAGGGTCAATGCTCAAAGGACATTATATTAGAATGAATGTATCCGAATGACCCAGACGTGTTTATTATATATATTGAGGCTTTGTGATATATTTGTGCCATTACGTGAAAAATTCTTTCCTCCTGTGCGGCCATTTTTGTATTCTTGAGAGTTTTCTAGTCGTCGGCTTCGGCCCCCACGTAGATGCTACGGGGGTGTTTGGAATGGCACATGAGCACTCTTGTCCCAACATCTTGGTCTATAACGGAGGTGTCAGTGCGGCGAACCAGGCAATCGGACTATATGGCTTTACCACTCTCACTTAGCCATAGGAGTTTGACGATAGGGCTATAAAATAGCCCCTGGTACGTATGCGGCTATCTGAATGCGAATGCTTTACGTACATGACCGGCAAAACAGTCCTTTGTTTAATACGGAAAAATCATTAAAAATTTAGTAAGTCGCCGAGTGGCTGCCCAGCTCTCGCCACATCATGATAGTCAGTTTTTGGCTTTCTCTACTAAGGTGGTTGACCAGACGAACCAGAAACACAA
The DNA here is from genome assembly GCA_021437245.1 of Aegilops speltoides. NCBI lineage: Eukaryota > Viridiplantae > Streptophyta > Magnoliopsida > Poales > Poaceae > Aegilops > Aegilops speltoides. The sequence goes on along the minus strand of CM038144.1, from coordinate 376,599,717 downwards.
TCGCAGTAGTTCTCCCTTTACTACCCTAGCCGAACAAATGGAACGTAAGGTAGCAAACACAGGAGCCGGGCAACCCAACTATTGACCAAAGACATGATTCAGAGCCGATGCATATAATGCCAAGTTTGGGATGCTGAAGTGTGCTACAAAGCTGTTCGAGCTTTTGTTTGGCGACACATATGTGGCCGTATAGAGCCCCTAGCAATGGGTGTCGAGGTGTGTGAGTGAGACAACCGGGGAGACGGAGTACAGTTTTATGAATAAAGTTGATACCAAAAAATTGTCCTCACTAGGATCTGATTGATACGTCAAAATGTGATCTTAAAGAGGGTACCATAAGCACCAAAGCCATTTTACATGTCGGGGATCTAATAAGGAGAAAAGCTCAATATAGGTCCTTTGAATAAGGTTTGGTCTGAAGAGTCCTTTGGATATCCTGCTGCACATCTGCGCCGCTTTCGCCTTGTAGAGAGGGGTTCCTTAAAAGGAGTGGTTCTTCGATTATCCGCACGAAACTAGGCTTGAAGAGAGTCCTTGTAAGTCCGTAGGATATATATAGGTTTGAATGCACCTGTGGTAGGAGAGAAAAAGTAATCGAAGAAAGGTGGAAGGTTATACAGGTTCAAACCATACTATAGACCTGTCATTAAACTACTAAGGAAAACCTTATACACAGAATCTTAGCAGCAGCGCGGCTCAAAAAGAAGCACTACTGCTAATTAGCAGTAGTGCGTGCATGCAAAACTCGCTATTGACACGGCTTTAGCAGTAGCGCGCTTGGAACAACCCGCGCTGATAGAAATATCGACCGACAGTGTCCATCAACCTACATTTAGCAGCAGCGCGTTGTCACAACACGCGCTACTGCTAAAGCTGTAGTAGTAGCGCGCTTTTTCTGAGGTCGCTGCTACTAATTTTCAAATTGGGCACACTGTTGGTCCCGATTAGCAGTAGCGCGAGTGTGGAGAGCGCGCTGCTGCTACTTTCTTATCAGCAGCGCATTTTGCGTCCCATGCTACTGCTAAGCCGCACCAACCCACCACCTTTCCCCACCCGTCCTCCCCTCCCCCATCTCCTCTCTTCCCTTTCCCCTACCTCCCACATCCTCCCTCTCTCACTCTTCTTCTTTCTCAATACTTCTCCCCCATTACTCTCCCTCTTCTACCTACCTTTCTCTCTCTTCATTACTCCTAGCTAACTACACCACCTCCATTAATGCATATCCTTTCTCTTTTTCCTTCCCCCTCCACTAGTTGAAGTTGTCTCCTCCCAAATTAGCTAGCTAGGTAGATGTAGCATTTAGTTAAGTGACCTATTTGCCCCATAACTAGATCTATCTTTGTCAAGAAGAGCTTTGTGCACTTTTGATCTCCCTACATCATCATCTCCACCGTGTGCTTGATCTCGAGATAGAGGTGATTAAAATTTCATGCTTTTGCAAAATGGAAATATGTTTATGTGTGTGTGATATGATAATTGGGAGATATGATGGAAATGGTGTGTGTGGCATGAGTTGACGCCAAATTGTGCTTTTGAGTTGCCTATGTTTTGCCGAAATGTCGATTTATTTCTGTTTCGGCGAATTCCGGGCAAACTCTAGATCTATATATGTCCTATTTTTAGTGGAGGTCATGCCAAATTTTTGTATGACTTTGATGCATGCACGCATTTTTATAATCAATTTGTTTATTATTACCGTGCAGACGTTCACGATGGTCAGTGGAACGATGGTGGACAGGTGGTTGCGATCGGCGGTGCAGGAGATGAAAGAAAATAACCGGACAGAGGTTTTATGTCCATGTCGAAAATGCAAAGGAATAGTTTGGCTCGACCCCCATGACGATAGTCGTGTCGAAGCGCACCTGCTCATGACTAGTTTCATGGATGGCTATACTCGGTGGATAATGGAAGATGAGGATGACGATGTTGAGGACGCCGACAGGGCAGGCAATGATGACACGGGGCAATACAAAGAGATGATCGATAATAGCGGCGGGGAAGAGGCCGGACATGGCGGCGGAGAAGGGGCCAGACATGGCGGAGGAGAAGGGGCCGGACATGGCGGCGGAGAGAACGACATGGACTCCACGCAAAAGAGTTCGTCGGTGCTAAGTTCAATCGTGCGGGACCCTCATGTTCAAGCATTGCTTCGCAAGGAGACGAGTACTGAGAGAGCTGCTACTAGAGAGGAGGCTAAGCTAGAGCAACTGGTGGTAGACTCGAACACTCCATTGTATGATGGTTGAAATCCTGAGGTGACCCGCTTAAGGTTCACGCTCCAACTCCTGAAGACGAAGGCTGAAAACAAATGGACTGGCACTAGCCTCGATGAGCATCTCAAGTACCTAAAGGATGTTCTTCCCACGGGGAATCTATGTCCTACTAGTGATGATGAGGCCAAGAAGATCGTGTGCCCTCTTGATCTGCCACATGTTAGATACCATGCATGCATCGACTATTGCATAATTTATCGGAAGGAGCACGCAGAAAAAACAAGTTGTCCGGTGTGCAATGCTTCTCGATACAAGAAGGCCGGGAAGAAATGTCCCCAGAAAGTTGTATGGTACTTACCGATCACTCCTCGTCTCCAGCGGTATTTTGTAGATCCCAAGGAAGCAAAGCTAATGCGTTGGCATGCGGAGAGGAAGAAGCCCGACGATGGAGATGATCCGAAGCTGAGACACGTCAAGGATGGAAGCCAGTGGAGAGCGTTGAACAGCTTCTATCGGTTTTTTGAATGTGATGCAAGGAACATCATGCTCGGCGCGTGTACCGATGGCATGAATCCGTTTGGCAACCAGAACACCAACCATAGCACATGGCCCGTGTTTGTATGGATGTACAACCTCCCCCCTAGTTGTGCGTGAAGTCGAAGTACATTCACATGAGCATGCTTATTCAATGGTCGAAACAACCAGGAAATAATATTATTTGTATCTGGGGCTACTTCAAGAGGAGTTAGACACGTTATGGAAAACACCGGCCAAGACATGGGACGCCAGCAAAGGCGAGTATTTCTACATGAGAGCCGCGCTGATCACGACGGTGCACGACTATCTCGGTTATGGATATGTCGCAGGCCAGGTGTGCCATGGATATTGCGGATGCACGCGGTGCATGGATGATACGACGTCTCAGCAGCTAACGTCAAGGAAAGATGGTGGGTCTGGGAAAATCATGTACATGGGGCATTAAAGATGGCTCGAACAGGACGAACCATGGAGAAACCATGGAGATCTATTCAATGGTCACGCTGAGCATCGAGGACCTCCACGTAATCGGAGCAGTGCAAAAATCGATGACCTGTTGAAAAACTGGAAGGAGTGCCCCGCGCCGGGAAAGACGATGAGAAAGGCGCTGGAGCCACTGCTGAAGGTATGGAAGACGAGGTCTGTGTTCTGGGACTTGGAGTACTGGCACAAACTCGATACACCTCATTGCCTTGATCAAATGCATATATTTAAGAATGTCCTTGAGAGCTTGCTCGCAACACTGATGAACATGCCGGATAAGACCAAGGATGGGCCGAAGGCAAGAAAAGACTTGCAAGATTTGAAAATAAGGGAAGATCTGCACATGCCGCCCCGTAAAATGTCAGACGAGACAAAGACGGAGACAGAGGCACGGGAGAAGAAGGGCAAGAAAATAAAGAAAGAGGATTATTGCCCCCTTCTTGCTTCACCTTAAGTCAAGCTGAGATCGATCAATTCTTTTAGTGCCTTACCGGAGTCAAAGTTAGTTCCGGTTACTGCTGCAAGATAAGCAGATATCTAGACATGGACAAGAAAAGGTTCAGCGGGATGAAGTCCCATGAATGTCATGTGATGATGACGCAGATACTACCTATTGCCCTTAGAGGGATAATGGACAAGCACGTCCGTGACACGCTTATTGGTCTCTGCAACTTTTTCGATGTCATCTCTCGAAAGTCGATCAGTGTGAAGCAGCTCCAAAGGCTACAGGAAGAGATCGTTGTGATACTGAAGGAGCTTGAGATGTACTTCCCGCTCGCGTTCTTTGACGTGATGGTGCATCTGTGTGTCGATATTGTGGATGACATAATATACCTGGGCCATCATTCCTGCACAACATGATGCCGTTTGAGAGGATGAATGGGATCATTGAAAGTTCAACTATCCCTAGGTGGTTTTGGTAATTCCTAACAACATATAGCTCATTGAGCTAACATTATTCCAAGATAAATATTTCAGAAAAAGCTCAATGAATGGCATGGCATGGATGAGAAAAGTGGACCCCTCAAAATACTAAGGATAAAAGGATTGGCTCAAGCTCAAAGCTCAAGACTCTAAATTTTATATTTTAGTGATCCAAGATCACATTGAGTCTATAGGAAAAGCCAATACTATCAAAGTGGGATGAGGTGTTGCTTAATGAGGTTCTTGCTTCATAGTGCTTAGTGATATGCTCCAAAACCCTCAACTACTTTCCCACATCCACATATGACCTAAACCAATAGTAAAACTCAGCCCTACCGATTCTTTCTATCCGGTGCCACCGAGTTCAGATGTCATAGCCACTGCCACAAACCCTAAGCAAATCGGTCTCACCGATAGGGATCTCGGTCTCACCGAGATGGGATTGTAATCTCTCTGTTTCCCTTCGTAATGTTTAGGTACCACCGAGATGAGTGATCGGTCCCACCGAGATTGCAATGTAAACTCTCTGTTTCCCTTTCGTAACATTTTGGTCCCACCGAAATGAGTGAACCAGTCCCACTGAGTTTACCTGACCAACTCTCTGGTTAGCTTATTACCAAAATCGGTCCCACCGAGTTTGTGTAATCAGTCTCACCGAGATTACGTTATGCCCTAACCCTAACCATATCCGTCCTATCGAGTTCCATGTCGGTCCCACCGAAAATCCTAACGGTCACTAGATTTGCTGAATCGGTCAGACCAAGTTTCTCAATTCGGTCCCACCGGGATTGGCAAGTTGTGTGTAACGGTTAGTTTTTGTGTGGAGGCTATATATACCCCTCCACCCACTCTTCACTCGTGGAGAGAGCCATCAGAACGAACCTACACTTCCAGCATACATTTTCTGAGAGAGAACCACCTACTCATGTGTTGAGGCCAAGATATTCCATTCCTACCATATGAATCTTGATCTCTAGCCTTCCCCAAGTTTCTTTCCACTCAAATCTTCTTTCCACCAAATCCAAATCCTGTGAGAGAGAGTTGAGTGTTGGGGAGACTATCATTTGAAGCACAAGAGCAAGGAGTTCATCATCAACACACCATTTGTTACTTCTTGGAGAGTGGTGTCTCCTAGATTGGCTAGGTGTCACTTGGGAGCCTCCGACAAGATTGTGGAGTTGAACCAAGGAGTTTGTAAGGGCAAGGAGATCGCCTACTTTGTGAAGATCTACCGCTAGTGAGGCAAGTCCTTCGTGGGCGACGGCCATGGTGCGATAGACAAGGTTGCTTCTTCGTGGACCCTTCGTGGGTGGAGCCCTCCATGGACTCGCGCAACCGTTACCCTTCGTGTGTTGAAGTCTCCATCAACATGGATGTACGATAGCACCACCTATCGGAACCACGACAAAAACATCCGTGTCTCCAATTGCGTTGGAATTCTCCAAACCCTTCCCTTTACATTCTTGCAAGTTGCATGCTTTAGTTTCCGCTGCTCATATACTCTTTGCATGCTTGCTTGAATTGTGTTAAGATTGCTTGACTTGTGCTAAGTTAGCTAAAATCTGCCAAAGACTAAAATTGGGAAAAGGATAAGTTTTTAATTGGTCAAGTAGTCTAATAACCCCCCCCCCCCTCTAGACATACTTTTGATCCTACAAGTGGTATCAGAGCCTTGGTCTCCATTTTCTTTGATCTCCATAGCTTTTGGTGGTCATAGCCTTGGTTTCACAACCTAGGAGAGTATGGCATCTAGCAAGGGAAATTACCACCGTAGAGGTCCTTACTTTGATAGTACTAATTTTGCTAGTTGGAAGCATAAGATGAAAATGCATATTCTTGGACATAACCCCGCCGTTTGGGCTATTGTGTGTATTGGCTTGCAAGGTGAATTCTTTGATGGGAGAGAACCAAACCGTGAAGCTAGCACGGAAGAGTTGAAGATGTTGCAATACAACGCTCAAGCTTGTGATATCCTCTTCAACGGATTGTGCCCCAAAGAATTCAACAAAATCAGCCGTCTTGAGAATGCAAACGAAATTTGGGATACTTTGATTGATATGCACGAAGGTACCGACTCCGTCAAGGAATCCAAGTTGGATGTGCTTCAAAGTCAACTTGACAAGTTCAAAATGAAGGATGGTGAAGGTGTCGTTGAAATGTACTCTAGGCTTGCTCTTATCACAAATGAGATTGCCGGCGTAGGAAGTGAGAGATGACCGACAAATTCATCATCAAGAAGATCCTAAGAGCTTTGGACGGAAAATATGATAGCGTGTGCACATTGATCCAAATGATGCCCAATTACAAAGATCTCAAGCCAACGGAAGTCATTGGAAGAATTGTTGCTCATGAGATATCACTCAAGGATAAGGAGGAGCTCCACAACAAGTCAAGTGGTGCTTACAAAGCCTAATGTGAAGCTCCCACGTCATCAAGTGAGAAACAAACCTTCAATGAAGAAGAGCTTAATGGTGAAGAACTTCAACAAATTCCACAAGAGTGGAAGCAAAGAAAGAAGTTCCAAGTCAAGGTCCTACAATGACAAAAGATCTTCTAGTCGAGAGCGTAATTGCTACAATTGTGGAAGACCCGGACACTATTCCAATGAGTGTACGGCACCCTACAAAAGAAGAGAAGAATCACCTAAGAGGAGAAGTAGAAGAGAAGAATCACCACCAAGAGAGAGAAGGAGTAGAGATGATCGTTATGAACGAAGAACATCCTGGAGAAGTAAGGATTCGGAAAGGAAGGACAAGTCATCAAGGAGCTACACAAAACAAAGACATCAAGATCATGTTGGTGAATGGGTATCCGGCTCTGACTCCGACAATCACTCCGAGAGAAGCTATCACTTCGACTCCAAATATACTCAAGATGAATGTGTTGCCGGTCTAGCACTTGTGTCAACCAACTCCTATGACATATTTGATTCACCAAATGAAGGACTTGGAAGATGCTTCATGGCTAAAGGCCCAAAGGTATCACACCCCGAGTATATTGATTTCAATAGTGATGAAGATGACTTGTTAGGTGATGATGATTTACTAGTTGACAACTCTAGTGATGAATACTATGATGAAACGTCAATTAATCATGCTAATCAAGATAAAACGAATGACAATGATAAGGAGAAGATTGAGCTTCTAACTAAAGAACTAAACACTCTTAAGTTAGCTCATGAAACTATCTTAGAAGATCATAGAGAACTTTTAAGGACTCATGAGAAGTTACGCTTTGAAAAGCTCAACCTTGAGCAAGAGCATGAGTTCTTAAAGGCAATCAATGATGATCTTCGTAAGAAAAGTTCTTCTTACATTGCCAAGCGTTTACTCCTATCTACTTACATGCCTCAAGTCAAGTCTAGTAACAAGAACAAGAAGGATTCTTCCTCTAGTAGTAACAATAATCATGCTAAATCCAATGTTGTTGCTTCTAGTAGTTCTCTTGATTCCACTGATGATTCTCTTAGCCAAGTTACACTTGAGCAAGAAAATAGCTTATTGAAGGGAATTATAGAGAAAGGTGTTTACAAGAGCCTTGCCGGGAGTAAGCAATTCGAGGAAATTGTACGCAAGCAAGGAAGGCACCGGAAGAACCAAGGTGTTGGTTTTGAATGAAAGTTCAATGCCAATGGAGTTGAGTGGGAAGAAGATCAATACCCCAAGACAAAGTTTGTTCCTCAACAAGAGAAGTATGATCCTACTTCCTTCAAGGGGACACAAGCTCAAGATGATCTTCCTCCACAAGACAACAAGCAAAAAGGCAAGGATGAGCTTTAAGAGGAGATTGATGCATTTGAAGAAGCTCCCAAGACCTTGGTCAAGTGGGTTCCCAAGACTACATCAAGCTCTACTTCATCAAGTACGACTACAACTCGAAGGATTCCGAAGACAAGGGACAAGGTAACATGGTGTGGATCCCGAAGAAGAAGAACTATAGAGTTCTTGAGGGTGACTCTGCCAACATATTTCACTCATGTCATTTTGGCAATAACAAGTGCAATCAACTTCCACATCTTGCACTAGTTCAAGGAGTCACAAACCCTCTTGTTGGTAAGACAAGGGACAAGGTAACCTAAAGCTTTCATAGACATCATCTTGTGTGTGCATCACTCTATGTCTATGGATATCCTTGTTTGTTCCTTGTGGGACTAACCTGTGTAGGTATTGAAAGTGCAACTCACTCCAAAGGATTGCTCCAAATGATCTACATCAACATTGAGCATCCACATCTTCAACACCTACATGAAGTCATCATCGACAAAACCCAAGGTTAGTTCATCCCTCTAAGGGGGGATCTCACATCTAGGGGGAGCTTTACTCTAAGAATTGAGTTAAAGCAACTCTAATGGTGTGAACACATCAATGCATTATGTAAAAGTGGTAACCCCACTTGAGCTTAAACGATGAGTATGACCTATGATCAATGTTCTCATTTGACTCCTAAGTCAATATACTCATATATAGATGACCTAGTCATCGCCAAGTGCTTGATAGATGCTAGAATTGGTTGTGCATGCTTTGCCACATATTTCATTTGCTATTTTATTGTGTGATCATGTTGGTTGCATATTTTACTCATAAGAGGACATCCACTTGTTGTTTTGATTGGTTGGTTTCTTTCTCTTTTGCCAAGTGGATGGACAAGAATGCCTAAGAACCTTCTCTAGCTATCTATGCTTTTCTTATCTCAAACTCTATTCATGCTACATCACAAAATTTGATCAAGTCAGATTCGAACCACTCTGTGTGAGGAGCACTCGGAGTCCCCGATTCGTCATAGACTTAAACTTCCAAAACTTCTTTGTGCGTTTCGGTCTGACCGATTCTTCCATTTTGGTCATACCGAGATCACTAAGTCGATCTAGGTTTTCAATCTCGGTGCAACCGATTTGAACTTTTCGGTCACACCGAGTTGCTGTAACTGCTAGCAGTTATGCATCTCGGTGCCACCGAGTTGTTCCACTCGGTCACACCAACAGGGTCAGGCTATATATACCCACGAGAAAAACTTTGGAAATTTTCTCTGAACTCTTTCGACCGCGCTTAGCCCGCTCTGCCTCCAGGGTCTCCGAATCGTCCTCCTCGTCGCCAGCTGCCTCTTGCCGCTGCTCTCCGCCTCTGTCAACGGGAATAATCTCCGCCGTTGCCGCCGTAGCGAGTCCATCGCCGAACTAGGGTATGGACTTGATCACTTTGCTATCCCTGTCTAATTCCTAGCACATTGTGTTCGCTATGAATCTTTCCACGATTGAAACAATCTTATCTAGTCAAAACACTCCGTAGATTAGGTTTGGATTGAAAATTTAGGGTTAGGTTTCCGCCAAAACCATCTCAGACCAACCGAACTGTAGAACTTGGTACCACCAATTCGGCTGAGGACATTGCACATGTAATTCTCGGTCTTAGCGAGAATTGCAAATCGGTGTGACCAAGTTCAGGACTTTGTGAAACCCTAGCAGTCTCGGTGCCACTGAACTGTGACTTGGTCTAACCGAGTTCACCAGTTTAGGTTCCAAAAGCTGCTTCGGTATCATCGAGTTTACAAATCGGTAGATCCGAAATGCTTTCTAGGGAAAACTAAAACTAAGTTTTTGACTCATTCTTTTGCAAAAACCTCTGTATTTTGTGATGCTCATCCACTCTATCTCATCTATATCTATTCACAGGGTCTTCTGTCAGTGTTTGCAGTATGTCTGATCAAAGTGACAGCCAGAACAAGGAAGAGGAGCAGGTTCACATGAGTGAGGGAACTAGTCCCTCTAGCAGCTATGATGATGGCAGCAGGAGCACCCCAAGCAACTTACCCAAAGCTGCCACCAGGGCCAGAAAGAAGAGAACCTTAGAATCTGAGGATGAGGACTATGTGGCTATTGAGGATGAGGCCACTTCCAAGAAGAAGGTGCTCAAGAAAGAATATGGCTCAGCTACAGCCACTAAGCCAGGAATGCAGAAGAAGGCACCTGCAAGAAGGATTCCCACTTCCAAACCTAGGAAGGTTGCCACTGGAGAAACCATGAAATTCACCCTTGAGTCAGAAGATGAAGCTGTTGGCCAAGACAAGAAGAAGAAGAAGAGAGTCAGAACCACCTCTGCCAAAGTTCTTGGCAATCCCTCTATGAGGAGAGACTCAGAAGAGGAAGAAGAAGAGGCTGCTGCACCAGCACCTAAAGCTCAGAAGCTTATGGGTGATGCCATCAGGTTAGGGGTTGCTTCATCAAAGCCCAAAGAAGCACCCAAGGCTACTTCCAAGCCCAAGACTGCACCTAAGAGGAATACCAGGAACATATCAGCTGCTGAGAAGAACAAGGCCCCAGTGCGTGAAGCTGTTGCTGAAGAGGAAGATGATGAAGAGCATGTCTTGAGAAAATTGAAGCCTAAAATTCCAGATCACAGTGATGCTCATCCTGTAGCTGAGAACATGAAGCTGAGAAAAAGGATGCAGGTCTTAGACAGTGGAGGTTGACTGATCCTTATGCAGTCAGGAGGAGAACTGCTGTGGACAACAGGTTCCATACAAAGGAACAACAGGATTTCTATGAGACAGTGCTGCTGGACAAGAAGCCAATAGTGTGTGACATGAGATGGGTGAACTGGAAATACATCGAGGAGAATGAAGAACACTATCCTGGTGTGTATGACAGCTTCAGTGCTTGTGGAGTGGCAGACTTTGTTGGGCAGAAGCTCACAAAGTGGAATGATGAGCTAATGATGCAATTCTACTCCACAGCACACTTCGATCCAGATGGCAGGATAGTATGGATGTCTGAAGGTACTAGGTACCAATCATCAATTGAAGAATGGGCTAATCTGATCAATGCACCTAAGGAGAAAGAGGATGACTTGGATGTCTATGCCAAGAAAAAGATGGATCACAACACTATGGCACATATGTACAAGGAGATCCCAGAGGCTACTATTGAAACACACAAGTTTGGATCAGTACATTACCTTATGTCAGGACTGCCAACCATCAACTGGATCCTCAGGCACACTCTTTTGCCCAAGTCAGGTGATCACAATATGAACAGAGGCCATGCAATCAATCTGCTACACTTATTTGATGTGCCACAAAAGTTCAAGGTCATGAGCCTTATAGTTGAAACTATAAAGAGGACAACTGCTGACCAAAAGAGAAGTTGTGGGTATGCCCCACAGATCAGGAGCTGATTAACTCCAAGATGGGCACTGGAACATACTTGTTGTACAAGGATCACATGCCTATCTATCCAGATTTTGAGGACAACCAAGTGGTTATGGATGAAGATGAACCATCTTCTGTGCAAGCACAAGCAAAGAAGGAGAAGGCAAGGACTGAGAAGGCTGCCAAGATGCCAACAATGGATGAGGCATCTGAGTACTTCCTGAAGAGCAAGCAAGATCAACTTGGCTACTTGATTGCGTCCACTCTAAGGATTGAGAAGGGGCTGGCCACCCTAACTCAAAACTAGGAGAGCCTGGAGAGGATCATGGAGCAGAAGTTCTATGACTTGGATGTGAAGGTAACTGAGATCCAGTCTGTTGTTGAGAAACTCCAGGATGATATGCAGGAGAGGAAGGGCAAGACAACTACTGATGCTTTTGCCAGAGTGCCTAGAGCTCAGATATCAGCTGCTGTGCCAGTGACAGACACCAGAGCAACTTCATCTGCACCAGCTACAGCCTCAGTGCAACCAGCTCCAGCACCTACTCCACCAGCTCCATCCACATGTACATCTACTGAAGTCTTCGTCCAAGGAGCCATCTCTACACCACCACCTGAAGACCAAGCCTGAGCGATGATTTAGTGCTATGCATTTTCTATGAACTTTTTGGTAACTTGTTGCCAAAGGGGGAGAAAAATGTATAGATCATAGGCTTCGAGAGAGAGTGTTTGCTTTTATTCTCTCTTGTTTTTGGTGGTTGAACTTTGTTTGCTTTTGCTTGTTTGAGATACCATATGTCTGTGTGATACTTGGATGATCATGTGTTTGACCATATGCTACATTAATGCTTGTTGGATGACATTATCCTTTTATCCCTATATGATCATTCACTTTGCTTGGTGATGAGTGCATGTATTTAACTATTATCATTTTGAGCGCTCCAACAAGATGTATGTGACATGGAAGAGTAACCCATGAGCCTAACTCTTTGTGCATTTGCAGTCCAAAGCAAATCTTAAACTATGCACAAATTTAGGGGGAGCTCTTGCTTATCACATACTTCTCAAAGCGACAATGTTTTCACTCTTATTATCATTTGTCGAAGCTTTGATATATATGTTGTCATCAATTACCAAAAAGGGGGAGATTGAAAGTGCAACTATCCCTAGGTGATTTTGGTAGTTCCTAACAACATATAGCTCAATGAGCTAACATTATTCCAAGATAAATATTTCAGAAAAATCTCAATGAATGGCATGGCATGGATGAGAAAAGTGAACCCCTCAAAATACTAAGGATTGGCTCAAGCTCAAAGCTCAAGACTCTACATTTTATATTTTAGTGATCCAAGATCACATTGAGTCTATAGGAAAAGCCAATACTATCAAGGAGGGATGAGGTGTTTCTTAATGAGGTTCTTGCTTCATAGTGCTTAGTGATATGCTCCAAAACCCTCAACTACTTTCCCACATCCACATATGACCTAAACCAATAGTCAAACTCGGCCCTACTGATGGTTTCTATCCGGCGCCACCGAGTTCAGATGTCATAGCCACTGCCACAAACCCTAGGCAAATCGGTCTCACCGATAGGGATCTCGGTCTCACCGAGATGTGATTGTAATCTCTCTGTTTCCCTTTGTAACGTTTCGGTACCATCGAGATGATCGATCGGTCCCACCGAGATTGCAATGTAAACTCTCTATTTCCCTTTCGTAACATTTCGGTCCCACCGAAATGAGCGAACCGGTCCCACCGAGTTTACCTGACCAACTCTCTGGTTAGCTTATTACCAAAATCGGTCCCACCGAGTTTGTGTGATCGGTAACCAAGATTACGTTATGCCCTAACCCTAACCATATCGGTCCTACTGAGTTCCATGTCGGTCCCATCGAAAATCCTAACGGTCACTAGATTTGCTGAATCGGTCAGACCGAGTTTCTCAATTCGGTCCCACCGAGATTGGCAAGTTGTGTGTAACGGTTAGTTTTTGTGTGGAGGCTATATATACCCCTCCACCCACTCTTCACTCGTGGAGAGAGCCATCAGAATGAACCTTCACTTCCAGCATACATTTTCTGAGAGAGTACCACCTACTCATGTGTTGAGGCCAAGATATTCCATTCCTACCATATGAATCTTGATCTCTAGCCTTCCCCAAGTTGCTTTCAACTCAAATCTTCTTTCCACCAAATCCAAATCCTGTGAGAGAGATTTGAGTGTTAGGGTGACTATCATTTGAAGCACAAGAGCAAGGAGTTCATCATCAACACACCATTTGTTACTTCTTGGAGAGTGGTGTCTCCTAGATTGGCTAGGTGTCACTTGGGAGCCTCCGACAAGATTGTGGAGTTGAACCAAGGAGTTTGTAAGGGCAAGGAGATCGCCTACTTCGTGAAGATCTACCGCTAGTGAGGCAAGTCCTTGTGGGCGACGGCCATGGTGGGATAGACAAGGTTGCTTCTTCGTGGACCCTTTGTGGGTGGAGCCCTTCGTGGACTCGCGCAACCGTTACCCTTCGTGGGTTGAAGTCTCCATCAACGTGGATGTACGATAGCACCACCTAGCGGAACCACGACAAAAACATCCGTGTCTCCAATTGCGTTTGAATTCTCCAAACCCTTCCCTTTACATTCTTGCAAGTTGCATGCTTTACTTTCCGCTGCTCATATACTCTTTGCATGCTTGCTTGAATTGTGTTAAGATTTCTTGACTTGTGCTAAGTTAGCTAAAATCTGCCGAAGACTAAAATTGGGAAAAGGATAAGTTTTTAATTGGTCAAGTAGTCTAATCACCCCCCCTCTAGACATACTTTCGATCCTACAATCATCAAATGATTCGTTCGTAACATGTCCCGTCCGGATGGAAGCATCGTCCAGGGCTATGTGACACAAGAGTGCATCTCTTTCTGCGAGAATTTTCTATATGGCACAGACCAGCCGCCTGGTGTTAGTGTTGGTTTGCTCGTTAACAAGCACGATGGGAGGCTCGAAGGAGAAGGTCACTGCAACGGTCGTAAGGAACTGCATGTGGCATACTCAGATCGATGCAGCGACTTTGATAGAGCAAACTTGGTAGTGCTACAATACCTAGACGAGGTAGATCCTTTCGTTGCACTGCACAAAGAAATTATCGCAAAGAAGTATCGTGGCCCTATGCAGGACGGACGCCGAAGTTACTAGAGATCACAACTCCACTTTCCTGCATTGGTTCTAAGAGCATATTATTGCTAATCCCCCGGTGGAGGGCTCTAAGGACGGATTGCTCATATACGCCTTAGCACATGGCCCCTCTCCTAACCTCGTAACCTACCAGGCATATGATATCAACGGATACACGTTCTACACGAAGGCCAAAGATATGGACAGTGATCATTAGAACTTAGGGGTGACGATGGAATGCATGACCGGCAGCGACAACGGCGCAACTGAACAATTTTATAGAAGGGTCAAGGAGATCTGGGAGCTTGACTACTCTGGACTGCACAACACGATGATGTTCCGTATCAGATGGGCTAAGAATGTCGAAAGAGAAAACCGGATTTTCACTACCATGACTATACCCGCCGCCAAGAGAGCTACCGTGAACGCTATCGCAAAAAACGAGTGATACGTCTCCAACGTATCTATAATTTTTGATTGCTCCATGCTACTTTATCTACTGTTTTGGTCTATATTGGGCTTTATTTTCCACTTTTATATTATTTTTGGGACTAGCCTATTAACCGGACACCCAGCCCAGAATTGCTGTGTTTTGCCTATTTCAGTGTTTCGAAGAAACGGAATTCAAACGGAGTCCAAATAAAATGAAACCTTCAGGAACGTGATTTTCTCACCAAACGTGATCCAGGAGACTTGGGCCCTACTCCAAGAAGTAACAGAGGCGGTCACGAGGGTGGGGGCGCACCCCCTGCCTCGTGGCCCCCATGTTGCTCCACCGACGTACTCCTTCCTCCTATACATACCTACGTATCCCCAAACGATCAAAAAAGGAGCCAAAAACCTAATTCCACCGCCGCAACCTTCTGTATCAACGAGATTCCATCTTGGGGCCTGTTCCGGAGCTTCGCCGGCGGGGGCATCCACCATAGAGGGCTTCTACATCAACACCATAGCCCCTTCGATGAAGTGTGAGTAGTTTACTTCAGACCTTCGGGTCCATAGCTAGTAGCTAGATGGCTTCTTCTCTCTTTTTGGATCTCAATACAATGTTCTCCCCCTCTCTCGTGGAGATCTATTCGATGTAATCTTCTTTTTGCGGTGTGTTTGTTGAGACCAATGAATTGTGGGTTTATGATCCAGCTTATCTATGAATAATATTTCAATCTTCTCTGAATTCTTTTATGTATGATTGAGTTATCTTTGCAAGTCTCTTCGAATTATCCGTTTGGTTTGGCCAACTAGATTGGTAGTTCTTGCAATGGGAGAAGTGCTTAGCTTTGGGTTCAATCTTGCGGTGTCCTTTCCCAGTGACAGAAGGGGCAGCAAGGCACTTATTGTATTGTTGCCATCGATGATAACAAGATGGGGTTTTTTATCATATTGCATGAATTTATCCCTCTACATCATGTCATCTTGCTTAAGGCACTACTCTGTTTTTAACTTAATACTCTAGATGCATGCTAGATAGCGGTCGATGAGTGGAGTAATAGTAGTAGATGCAGAATCGTTTCGATCTACTTGTCTTGGACGTTATGCCTATATACATGATCATACCTAGATATACTCATAACTATGCTCAATTCTATCAATTGCTCAACAGTAATTTGTTCACCCACCGTAGAATATCTATGCTCTTGAGAGAAGCCACTAGTGAAACCTATGGCCCCCGTGTCTATTCTCATCATATCAATCTCCATTACTTTATTACTTGCTTTGTTTTTTACTTTGCCTTTTACTTTTCACTTTGCATCTATATACCAAAAATACCAAAAATATTATTTATCATCTCTAACAGATCTCACTCTCGTAAGTGACCGTGAAGGGATTGACAACCCCTAATCGCATTGGCTGCGAGGAGCTATAGTTTTGTGTACGTACGAGGGACTTGTGCGTGGTCTCCTACTGGATTGATACCTTGGTTCTCAAAAACTGAGGGAAATACTCACGCTACTTTGCTGCATCATCCTCTCCTCTTTGGGGAAATCCAACGCAGTGCTCAAGAGGTAGGAAGAAGAATTTCTGGCGCCGTTGCCGGGGAGGCTCACGCAAGCAAGTCAACCATACCAAGTACCCATCACAATCCCTATCTCTCGCATTACATTATTTTCCATTTGCCTCTTGTTTTCCTCTCTCCCACTTCACCCTTGCCATTTTATTCGCCCTCTCTTTCCCATTCTCCTTCTCTTCTTCCCATTTGCCTTTTCCCGTTGCCTTTCTGTTTGCTTGTGTGTTGGATTACTTGTTTCCATGGCGCAAGATAATACCAAATTGTGTGATTTCTTGAATACCAATAATAATGATTTCCTTAGTACTCCGATTGGTCCTCTTAATAATGATGAGTCTTGTGAAATCAATACCGCTTTGCTAAATCTTGTTATGAAAGATCAATTCTCTGGCCTTCCTAGTGAAAATGCCGCTACTCATCAAAACAATTTTGTTGATTTATGTGATATTCAAAAGAAGAAATATACGGATAACAATATTGTCAAATTGAAGTTATTTCCGTTTTCACTTAGAGATCGTGCTAAAGTTTGGTTTTCGTCTTTGCCTAAAAATAGTATTGATTCTTGGAACAAGTGCAAAGATGCTTTCATCTCTAAGTATTTTCCTGTCAAGACCCCGACTCAATGCCACATCGATCTAGCATGTAACACCTCATATCACTTTGCGGCCTCACGCACGGTATCCCCAGGGGTGTCGCCTTACCTTTGCCCGGGACCGTTTGCGCCTGTTGGCACACGTATATGATAGTGTCGCTAGCATCCATATGATAAGGAGCCCGGGCTGACATGGCTAGTCGTAAACCCAAAGTGGCACAAACTTACGAGGACAGGCATCCATGACCCAAAGATCGAGCGTGTCGGTCATCGCCGAGTGAATCCAGGCTGTAGCACTGGCTAGCAGGACTCCGGTGAACCGGGCTGTAGCGTGCTAACAGGACTCCGGTATTCATCGCGTGACATTTCCCGAAGGACAGACACGAGAGCGAAGAAGGACACATGCCGCCAGCCTAAATGTTCGGAGCGGTAGCAAGCTACCATGGCTCGATGGAAGCACTAGGAGACATTTCACGGAAAGAGAGGCTACTAAGGATAAACAACTAGATAGTCGGATCCACACATACCAAGCATTTCAATAACATACACACAATATGCTCGATATGTGCAAATACAACATGGCATCACAACATGACTCTACAACTCAAGTATTTTATTCAATAGGCTCCGAGGGCGAGATATTACAAACATGGGTCTCATGACCCAACAATCGAAACATACAAGTCAAAGCACATGCGGAAGCTTAACATGTCCGAGTCTGAGACAACTATAAATGAAAAAGGCCGAGAAGCGACTATCTACCGAGATCTGCCGAGGGCGCAAGATCGTAGCTGAGGTAACAAGCTAAGCGTCAAGTCCACGAGGAACTACTAGTGAGACTCAAGTCTCTCTGCAAAAACATAAAATAGGCAAAACGTGAGTACAAATGTACCCAGCAAGACTTACATCAGAGCTAACTACATATGCATCATTATCAACAAAGGGGGTGGTGGAGTTTAACTGCAGCAAGCCAGCTTTGACTCGGTGGCTATCCTAAACTACGACTGCAAGTAAATCTTTTGAGGTGGCGCACACGAGTCCACATATTCACCATATCAATACACCACTATGGATCCGCTCTCGTCTCCCTACGAGAACGCCATCCATAGCACTCACGCTTATCTTGCGCATTTTAGGGTATCCACTTTCACTTGTCTATGAACTGTACAGGCAACCCAGAAGTCCTTTACCGCGGACACGGCTATTCGAATAGATATTGTTAACCCTGCAGGGGTGTACTTCTTCACACACGCTCTCGCCACTTACCGCCATGTACACGTCATGTATCTCGGCAACCTTCAAGCGGAAGCCTGGCGAGGGAGTCGGCCACGACCTGACTAACCACACAAGTCTCTAGTCCAGGTTTATCGCCTATTCGGGTTCCATCCGCAAGGAGATCCGGCCGGGGTGTCGCTCACGGCCCCAAACGATGTGAGCAGGGTTCCCAAGCCCACCTCGACGGGTGGATCTACGCTTGGTACACCGTGCCATGGTGCCTAGTCTGTCCCAAGACCACCTGTACCGGGTACCACTTGGTAGACTACTAACACTACCTACAAACACCAGAAACAAGTTGCGACTCCTGGACAGAGATCAGGTTGATTAATAAGTCGAGAGAGCTTGGAGCGCCCGGAGCCCACTGTGTGGTAGTAACTGTTCATGGATCACAAACACAGAACTCACTTCCTAAGGACGGCTTCAATGAGACAACCCACCATGTACTCCTACATGGCCTCTCACCGCTACCTTTACCAAATCGTGTTCACACACTTAGCTCACACACAGTAGGACATGTTTACACACCTCCAATTCATCCCTGATGAATCAAACCTGACACAACTCTAAGCAAGAGCAGGCATGACAAACAAGCATGAATGAGTAGGCACATCTGGGCTCAAACAACTCCTACTCATGCTAGTGGGTTTCATCTATTTACTGTGGCAATGATAGGTCATGCAAAGGATAAAGGGGTTCAACTACCGCAGCAAGTAACAGTTGTATCGTTGTTGTCCTAATGCAGTAAAACAGAGCAGGAGCGAGAGAGTGGGATTGTATCGGAATGAACAAGGGGGTTTTGCTTGCATGGCACTTCTGAAGATAGTATAGTTCTTCATCGGTGTCATCGATCACATCGCCGGTACACGTCTATCGAGAGGGGACAATTACCAGCAAACAAGGAAGAACACAATCAATGCAATGCGACAATATGATGCATGAATGTGACATGGCAATATGATGTGATTTGAGCTAATGCAACTAGCAGCAAGTTAAATGGAGTTGGTTTGAACCCTAGGTTCAAATTCAAACTCCACATGTGATTATTTAAATGCCATTCATATGATTTGTCCTAAACAGCAGCCATAAGTTGTTCTATCATGCATGAAAATTATACAGATGGATAGATTGGATTTTTCTGATCATTTTTCATATATAAATTATTTCATTCTGAGCTATAGATTATTTTCTATGATTTTTAAAAGTTTTGGATATTTTCTGAATTAAACAAATCATTTAAGATCTATTTAAATTCAAGAAAAGGAATACTGCGTCAGCCTGACATCATCATGACGTCAGCAAAGTCAACAGGGCTGCCCCGGGTCAAACCTGACCAGGGGGTCCCACTGCTCAGTGTCACGGTGCTGGTTAGGTCGCTGACGTGTGGGCCCGATCGGCGCCAAGTCGTGGTCAACTCGGGCATGTGGGTCCCGGCTGGTTTTAAACTAACCTAAATGTAAACAAAAGCGGGAATAATTAGGCGCGGGGCCCATGCGTCGATGGTGTGGGGTTGGTTAGCGGTGTGTTTAGGCCCTAATCACGGCCACGTCAGCGGTCGACGCCGGCGACCAAAAGCATGGCGGTGGCTCACCAGAGATGCTCGGGACGGAGCTACGGAGCATCGTTTCGCTCGTGGTTTGCAGCTACGGGACGCTGGCAGTGAGGCGCATCCGGTGGTGGCCGCGTGGTGTGTTGGGGGTGTGTGTAGCAGCGGCGGCGGCGAGCCGGGCGGCCGCCGGAGTTCGGGAATCCAAGCTTTAGGCGTTACGGGGCACGGCGGGAGCGGCCGATGGTCGATTGGAGCAGACGGCGAGCTCGGGGGAGGTCAGACAGCGACGTAGTGAAGCCGGCGATCTCGGGCGGCTGGAGATGGAGAAGACGGCGTGGGCGGTGATGCAGGGCTCCCGGCGTTGTCTTGGAGTCGTCCGAGCTTGCGTGGGTTGGCGGAGAGGTAGCTGGAGTCTGGGCGGAGCTCGGGGCACGGCCACGGGGCAAGGGGACGGCGGTGGTCGCGGTGGCTGCAAGTGGCAACGACGGCAACGCTCGGTTGTGCGCGAGAGAGAGGGTTAGAGGAGGGGGTGAGAGCGGAGAGTAACGGGGAGAGGCAGAGAGGGGTCTAGGGCGGCGACGACGGAAGGATCGGGGCTCCCAGGTGGAAGCAGGAGGTGGCCGCGGCTCGGCTGTGCGCGCGCCACGCACGATGCCAGAAGGCATGGGGAAGACGACGCGCGAGGAGGTGGGCTGGGCTGGCCAACCAGGCCGGCCAGGTGGGCTTTGGTGGGCGCCAGGTAAGTTCCAGGTAAGTCTCTCTCTCTCTTTTATTTCTGTTTTCTATTTTTCTGTAACTTTGTGGTTTTTAAAAAAATACTTAGGCATTATCAAAAATCACCAAACTGCACATGCCCACTATATAGAATATATCCAACATGGGACATTTCAATTTAGGATTATTTGGACATTTAAAATATTTACTAGCATTTAAATGTCCAACTTCAAATACTATATGATTTAATTCAGAGCCCAAATATGTCGTGGAAAAATGTGCAACACCTTTGGTTATTGTTTCCAGCACTAACCAGAAATGACGAACATTTTTAAAAACCATTTGGAATCACTGAGAATATTTTAGTTGAACCTAGTGAATTCCTTTGATGCTAGGGTTTGGGCAATCCCCATTTCAATTTCCTGTGAAAAAATAAACATGATGCATCACCAAAAGCTAGCACTAGGCATTGCCAGAAGCTAGGGATGTGACAACTCACCCCTACTAAACAAGAATCTCGTCCCGAGATTCAAGCGTAGGGTAAGATGAAGGGGAACACAAACTAACATAATCTTCATGATCCAGGTTGCACTTCATAAGAACCTTGATTCGATCACCATCTTTGTCTCGATGTCTTGCTCTGAGAACTCTAACTAACATGACAAGAGAGGAAAGGGATAATTTTAGAAGAGTCGATCTTCTCGAAGATAGAGTAACTCACGGAATGAGACATAGAACCATCTCTCAGGTTGAGACACAAAACACACATCTGAAGAAATGGAGTGAGACAGATGACGAGGGCTCGCTAGGTGAACAGCAATTCCAGACTTAAGAATGTGGTAATCGGTTGTCAACGTAGCGAGGAGTTGAATTGCCATGATACCATAACGGGGCACCTTAGGGAAGGTGACTCGTAGGAATATCCCTTAAGTGGCAAAAAGAATTACCTTTGATTCAGAGATCAATAAAATTCTCTATACCAGCCTAAGGCAAATCTCGAGCGATCGTTTGGAGGAGTTCGGTAGAATGGCATACTCGGACTAGAATGGACGATGTGGATTACCTTGTTGAAGACAATGCCATGGATGATTTTGCTTATCATCGGAAATGTATGGGACCCATGGTAGGTCCACTTTTGAAGATGATCTTGGATAGCAACTGCTGAGAAGGCAGCCCATGGGAAATTGGCACAATGGCGGTGCAAGCGGGGAACAAAATGCAACTATTGGGAATGTTCCAACCATCATATCTGCCTGAGATTCAGATCTGGTTGGTGTCAGGATATTCCAGACTCATCAAGTCTAGGGAGAAAAAAGAAAGTTTGCAACACAAATCGACAAGATGACGTTGCAAGATTCTCGGGAAATGTATTACGATAGCAAGCCCCAAAACATGAGCTGGTTCTGCTACAACATGTGAACACGTTGTCCGAGACAAGCATGACCACATAGTAGTCTTACAATAAAACACTACCGAGTTCAGGTGGGGAACCATCATCGAGGATATCAAAGTCTTTACGCAAGTCCATGGATTAGATCCCAAGCATAGACTTCTCTTCCTTGAACAAGTCAATCACTGGCTTGGTGTGCTAGAGACACATATAGAATGAAGGTTGCAAGTCTCCAAACCATAGAATACTTCGCACGCATGCATGACTGATTTGGGATGATTCCAAAGGAAGCAACATTGACTTTCCCAAATTCACGGCGGCAACTTGCATCAAATGCACATGAATGAGAGGAAGTTACTTCTTTCATCCGAACATATGCCTCATGAGCTAGCATGAAGAAATGCTTTCGAAAGTTTCCAACGCAAACTTAGATGTTCAACATGGATCATGGACAAGATGAAAATGTTGTCAATGGGCTCAACAACAAACCATCCAGGCTTCCATATAGATGGAATTCCACAATTAAGTGAACACAGTGATAGCATCGGTCAGACCAAAGGATGTAATGGTGTATGCTCGAGGAATCAACCACGAGTAAGACAAAATTAGGAACATCGTTGGTTCTGATTTGATTTGAAGATCGCCCATACTCAAATCAAAGTTTGGACAAGACAATAGATCCAATAACTGATCACGAGGACCAATCGATGAAGATATCATCTTTCTTCGATGCACACACACAAAGATATCCCTTTGGAATGAACTAAGTCGGTCAAGCTTTTATCTTCCAACTCTCCAAGTTGTTGTTTAGCTTAACCAACTAGCTCAGGGTCTCCAACACAGATTCTTGGAGAAGGGTGGTTTATAAGAAAACCAACTTGATCACGAACTCAACATAGCGGCCCGGTGACAACCTGGTAATACTTCCGAGAAGATATTCGAAACATCACGAACCACCGATATGTTACTAAGCTCGAGAACAATCTTGCTTTTTAGGGCAAGACAATATAATCAACAGAGCGAGGAATTGACACAATCCTAACTCATTGATCGAAGGGTGCACCAGGGAAAATGGACTAGGTGGCACGATCAACCTTAGGGTGATGGTTCAACAACCAACACGCTAAGAGTGAGAGTATTGTCCATTAACTACCAAGCAACAAGTTGCTCGGAGTATTGATTTCACACATCACGGTTCACTTGTCGGCATTCCGGTTGCGACAACACGGAATCGAGGAATGAATAATGATGGCGAGAAGTATCACTATGTCAAGAGTTCATAGGATGGTGTGCAATTCCAATAATATTCCCGATATAAAGATGGTAATACTTCAAGGTAGAACAGACCAGAAGCTGGATTAGCAATTTGATCTGCGGAATACAACTGCTTTGACCCAATCTCAGAGATGGACGAGGTACTGGAGTTAGTTTCTCCTAGTCATCTTGAATAGAATGGCTTGACGGACCACAATAATAATAAGCATCTATAACACGAATGCACAATTACTCCTGACTATCAATTGATAGACGAAGATCGGAATACGACTGAAGAGGGACAACTCAAAGGAACATATATCCTTCTGAGTTGTGGATTCATAGGTTAGTATGTCGAACAAGTCCAACATACTTCTTCCGGATAACCCATGCTGAAAAGGAAGGACTGGCAGATTCACAATGTAGAATGGAGAACTCATCAACAGCACTCTGGTTGTGATCTTTTGGTTCAAAAGAACTCCTACTAAGAATGGTTCATGGTATTTGGAAGAAGGAAATACCACGGCCTCGAGGACTATCGCAAAGGTTACTAATATCCTAAAGGTACGAGCAACACTATCAACACGAGAGAAGTAGAGTGAATCTTGGGTCAAGAACCCAGGGATAGAATGCCTATTAACTAAGTCGCATCACGGGATGCTTTCAAGAATGATGGCCAGAATCATCACACTGGGAACACAAAGCATGGCTAGATTGCTAGGTGATACTCTAGACATCTAGGGTCATAATAATAGCTCCAACATATACGTCGAGGCAATATAGTACCTCAACTCACCGTTTAGTGTGGTTAATCTGGCCCAAAGGGACATCAGAACGGGAGGAAGGGATTTTGCAAATGCTTTAGACTATTTAGAAACCTGGGATGACTCGGACAGCATAACGGCCGTAAATGCTCGAAAAGATTGGAGACATGCTACAAAAATGGTGGCATAGCCACTCAGAAGCACAATATCAAGGTTTCGAGATCAACAGTTAACATACGGAGGTAGTAGGAACTGAACTGAAGCTTAAATCCATCAATCCTATAAGTCTACGGATTAGTAACACGTGATCCTAATAGAAAGAAGAGAAGGCCTAGTTCCTTAATCCCCGTAGAAAAGAAGAGGTTGACTCAGATCAGAAGGGCATAAGGTAAAGGAGTAAAAAGAGCCTTACGTTCCATCCCACAATCAATTCCCTTATATAACTAAAGAATTTCTGGACTCAACTTTGACCAGTTTGGCTTGGTAATCCTACAGGCAGTCAAGCTCTGATACCAAAGCTGTCAGGACCCCGACTCAATGCCACATCGATCTAGCATCTAACACCTCATATCACTTTGCGGCCTCACGCACGGTATCCCCATGGGTGTCGCCTTACCTTTTCCCGGGACCGTTTGCGCCTTTTGGCACACGTATATGATAGTGTCGCTAGCATCCATATGATAAGGAGCCCGGCTGACATGGCTAGTCGTAAACCCAAAGTGGCACAAACTTACGAGGACGAGCATCCATGACCCAAAGATCGAACATGTCGGTCATCACGAGTGAATCCAGGCTGTAGCACTGGGCTAGCAGACTCGGTGAACTGGTCAGAAGCGGCTAACAGACTCGGTATTCATCGCGTGACATTTCCCGAAGGGACAGAACCACGAACGAAGAAGGACACATGCCGCCAGCCTAAATGTTCCGGAGCAAGGTAGCAAGCTACCATGGCTCGATGGAAGCACTAGGAGACATTTCCGTAAGAGAGGCTACTAAGGATAAACAACTAGATAGTCAGATCCCACACATACCAAGCATTTCAATAACATACACACAATATGCTCGATATGTGCAAATACAACATGGCATCACAACATGACTCTACAACTCAAGTATTTTATTCAATAGCCTCCGAGGAGCGAGATATTACAAACATGGGCTCATGACCCAACAATTAGAGCATACAAGTCAAAGCACATGCGGAAGCTTAACATGTCTGAGTACAGACAACTATAAATGAAAAAGGCTGAGAAGCCTGACTATCTACCAGATCCTGCCGAGGGCACAAGATCGTAGCTGAGGTAACAAGCTAAACGTCGAAGTCCACAAGGAACTACTAGTGAGACTGAAGTCTCTCTGCAAAAACATAAAATAGGCAAAACGTGAGTACAAATGTACCCAGCAAGACTTACATCAGAGCTAACTACATATGCATCATTATCAACAAAGGGGGTGGTGGAGTTTAACTGCAGCAAGCCAGCTTTGACTCGGTGGCTATCCTAAACTACATTTGCAAGTAACTCTTTTGAGGTGGCGCACACGAGTCCACATATTCACCATATCAATACACCACTATGGATCCGCCCCGTCTCCCTCACGAGAACGCCATCCATAGCACTCACGCTTATCTTGCACATTTTAGGGTATCCACTTTCACTTGTCTATGAACTGCATAAGCAACCCGAAGTCCTTTACGCGGACACGGCTATTCGAATAGATATTGTTAACCTGCAGGGTGTACTTCTTCACACACGCTCTCGCCACTTACCGCCATGTACCGTCATGTATCTCGGCAAACTTCAAGCGAAGCTTTGGCGAGGAGTCGGCCACGACCTGACTAACCACACAAGTCTCTAGTCCAGGTTTATCGCCTATTCGGGTTCCATCCGCAAGGAGATCCGGCCGGGGTGTCGCTCACGGCCCCAAACGATGCGAGCAGGGTTCCCAAGCCCACCTCGACGGGTGGATCTACGCTTGGTACACCGTGCCACGGTGCCTAGTCTGTCCCAAGACCACCTGTACCGGGTACCACTTGGTAGACTACTAACACTACCTACAAACACCAGAAACTAGTTGCGACTCCTGGACAGAGATCAGGTTGATTAATAAGTCGAGAGAGCTTGGAGCGCCCGGAGCCCAATGTGTGGTAGTAACTGTTCATGGATCACAAACACAAAACTCAGTTCCTAAGGACGGCTTCAATGAGACAACCCACCATGTACTCCTACATGGCCTCTCACCGCTACCTTTACCAAATCGTGTTCACACACTTAGCTCACACACAGTAGGACATGTTTACACACCTCCAATTCATCCACGATGAATCGGACCGACACAACTCTAAGCAAGAGCAGGCATGACAAACAAGCATGAATCGGTAGGCACATCAGGCTCAAACAACTCCTACTCATGCTAGTGGGTTTCATCTATTTCTTGTGGCAATGACAGGTCATGCAAAGGATAAAGGGGTTCAACTACCGCAGCAAGTAACAGTTGTATCGTTGTTGTCCTAATGCAGTAAAACAGAGTAGGAGCGAGAGAGTGGGATTGTATCGGAATGAACAAGGGGGTTTTGCTTGCCTGGCACTTCTGAAGATAGTATAGTTCTTCATCGGTGTCATCGATCACATTGCCGGTACACGTCTATCGAGAGGGGACAATTACCGGCAAACAAGGAAGAACACAATCAATGCAATGCGACAATATGATGCATGAATGTGACATGGCAATATGATGTGATTTGAGCTAATGCAACTAGCAGCAAGTTAAATGGAGTTGGTTTGAACCCTAGGTTCAAATTCAAACTCCACATGTGATTATTTAAATGCCATTCATATGATTTGTCCTAAACAGCAGCCATAAGTTGTTCTATCATGCATGAAAATGATACAGATGGATAGATTGGATTTTTCTGATCATTTTTCATATATAAATTATTTCATTCTGAGCTATAGATTATTTTCTATGATTTTTCAAAGTTTTGGATATTTTCTGAATTAAACAAATCATTTAAGATCTATTTAAATTCCAGAAAAGGAATACTGCGTCAGCCTGACATCATCATGACGTCAGTAGAGTCAACAGGGCTGCCCCGGGTCAAACCTGACTAGGGGGTCCCACTGGTCAGTGTCACGGTGCTGGTTAGGTCGCTGACGTGTGGGCCCAGTCAACGGCCAAGTCAGCGGGTCAACTCAGGCATGTGGGTCCTGCTGGGGTTTAAACTAACCTAAATGTAAACAAACGGGAATAATTAGGCGCGGGGCCCATGCGTCGATGGTGAGGGGTTGGTTAGCGGTGTGTTTAGGCCCTAATCACGGCCACGTCAGCGGTCGACGCCGGCGACCAAAAGCACGGCGGTGGCTCGCCGGAGATGCTCGGGACGGAGCTACGGAGCATCGTTTCGCTCGTGGTTTGCAGCTACGGGACGCTGGCAGTGAGGCGCATCCGGTGGTGGCTGCGTGGTGTGTTGGCGGTGTGTGTAGCAGCGGCGGCGGCAAGCCGGTCGGCCGCCGAAGTTCAGGAATCCAAGCTTTAGGCGTTACGGGGCACGACCGGAGCGGCCGATGGGCTCTACGGGTTGCTGGGGTCACCAGGAACACTCGGAGGCAACGAGCGCAGGTGGAGGAGCTCGGGAGCACGAAGCTCACCGTCCATGGCGGCGGCCGGAGCTCGGGTTCGGCGGGGCAGCTAGCTAGGGGACGAAATCAAGTGCACGGAGTGAGGGGAAGAGAAGAGGAGCTCACGAGGAGTCAATTGGAGCAGACGGCGAGCTCGGGGGAGGTCGGATGGCGACGTAGTGAAGCCGGTGATCTCGGGCGGCTGGAGATGGAGAAGACGGCGTGGGCGGTGATGCAGGGCTCCCGGCGTTGTCTTGGAGTCGTCCGAGCTTGCGTGGGTTGGCGGAGAGGTAGCTGGAGTCTGGGCGGAGCTCGGGGCATGGCCACGGGGCAAGGGGACGGCGGTGGTCGCGGTGGCTGCAGGTGGCGACGACGGCAACGCTCGGTTGCGCGCGAGAGAGAGGGTTAGAGGAGGGGGTGAGAGCGGAGAGTAACGGGGAGAGGCAGAGAGGGGTCCAGGGCGGCGACGAGGGAAGGATCGGGGCTCCCAGGTGGAAGCAGGAGGTGGCCGCGGCTCGGCTGTGCGCGTGCCACGCACGATGCCAGAAGGCATGGGGAAGACGACGCGCGAGGAGGTGGGCTGGGCTGGCCAACCAGGCCGGCCAGGTGGGCTTTGGTGGGCGCCAGGTAAGTTCCAGGTAAGTCTCTCTCTCTCTTTTATTTCCTGTTTTCTATTTTTCTGTAACTTTGTGGTTTTTAAAAAAATACTTGGGCATTATCAAAAATCACCAAACTGCACATGCCCACTGTATAGAATATATCCAACATGGGACATTTCAATTTAGGATTATTTGGACATTTAAAATATTTACTAGCATTTAAATGTCCAAATTCAAATACTATATGATTTAATTCAGAGCCCAAATATGTCGTGGAAAAATGTGCAACACCTCTGGTTATTGTTTCCAGCACTAACCAGAAATGACGAACATTTTTAAAAACCATTTGGAATCACTGAGAATATTTTAGTTGAACCTAGTGAATTCCTTTGATGCTAGGGTTTGGGAAATCCCCATTTCAATTTCCTATGAAAAAAATAAACATGATGCATCACCAAAAGCTAGCACTAGGCATTGCCAGAAGCTAGGGATGTGACATTTCCTCCCGCTAATATCATCACTCTTAGGAACGATATTATGAATTTTAAACAACTTTTTCATGAGCATGTTGCCCAATCTTGGGAAAGAATGAAATTGATGCTTCGCAATTGCCCTACTCATGGTTTAAATTTATGGATGATCATACAAAATTTTTATGCCGGATTGAATTTTGCTTCTAGAAATCTTTTAGATTCGGCTGCGGAAGGCACGTTTATGGAAATTACGTAAGGATATTCTACAAAATTGCTTGATAATATTATGGCTAATTATTCTCAATGGCACACCGAAAGATCTTCTAGTAAAAAAAGTGCATGCTATAGAAGAAATCAATGTTTTGAGTGAAAAGATGGATGAACTTATGAAGATGTTTGCTACTAAAAATACTCCTCTTGATCCCAATGATATGCCTTTGTCTACTTTGATTGAGAATAATAATGAATCTATGGATGTGAATTTTGTTGGTAGGAATAGTTTTGGAAACAATGCGTATAGAGGGAATTTTAATCCTAGGCCTTATCCTAGTAATCCTTCTAATAATTATGGAAATTCCTACAACAACTCTTATGGAAATTTTAATAAGATGTCCTCTGAATTTGAGAGTAGTGTTAAAGAGTTTATGAATTCACAAAAGAATTTTAATGCTTTGCTTGAACAGAAATTGCTTAAAGTTGATGATTTGGCTAGGAACGTTGATAGAATTTCTCTTGAAATTGATTCTTTAAAGCTTAGATCTATTCCTCCTAAGCATGATATCAATGAGTCTCTCAAAGCCATGAGAATTTCCATTGATGAGTGCAAAGAAAGAACCGCTAGGATGCGTGCTTCCAAAGATGCCTTTATTAAAGCCTGTTCTTCCAATTCCTATGAAAATCAATATGAAGATCTAAAAGTTATTGATGTGTCGCCCATTCAATCTTTGTTTTGCAATATGTATCTTGATGAAACTGAATATGATCTTCATTTACCTAGAAGGCGTTCTAAGAATTTGGAGTTTCTAGATCTTGATGATGCAATTGATGAAAGTGGGATTGAAAGGAATAAAACCAAGATGTTGCTAAACCCACTATTTTGGATCTCAAGGAATTTAATTATGAAAATTGCTCTTTAATTGATTGCATTTCCTTGTTGCAATCCGTGCTAGATTCTCCTCATGCTTATAGTCAAAATAAGGCTTTTACCGAACACATTGTTGCTGCCTTGATGCAATCTTATGAAGAAAAACTTGAGTTGAAAGTTTCTATCCCTAGAAAACTCTATGATGAGTGGGAACCTACTATTAAAATTAAAATTAAAGATTATGAGTTTCATGCTTTGTGTGATTTGGGTGCTAGTGTCTCTACTATTCCCAAAACTTTGTGTGATTTGCTAGATTTCCGTGACTTTGATGATTGCTCTCTAAACTTGCATCTTGCGGATTCCACTATTAAAAATCCTATGGGAAGAATTAATGATATTCTTATTGTTGCAAACAGGAATTATGTGCCCGTACATTTTATTGTTCTTGATATAGATTGCAATCCTTCATGTCCTATTATTCTTGGTAGACCTTTCCTTAGAACGATTGGTGCAATTATTGTTATGAAGGAAGGGAATATTAGATTCCAATTTCCCTTAAAGAAGGGCATGGAACACTTCCCTAGAAAGAAAGTAAAATTACCCTATGAATCTATCATGAGAGCTACTTATGGATTGCCCACTAAAGATAGCAATACCTAGATCTATCCTTGCCATTATGCCTAGCTAGGGGCGTTAAACGATAGCGCTTGTTGGGAGGCAACCCAATTTTTTTTTGCTTCTGTTTAGGAATAAATAATACATCTAGCCTCTGTTTGGATGTGGTTTTATGTTTTAATTAGTGTTTGTGCCAAGTAGAACCTATAGGATAACCTACGATGATAGTTGATTTGATTCTGCTGAAAAACAGAAACTTTGCGCGCACGAATATTATTTTGTTAAATCACATAAACGTGCTTTTATGTTGATTCTTTTTGCTGTTGTTCAATAGACAAATTGTACAGGACTTCCTATTTTGGTAGAACTTTTAGAGTTCCAGAAGTTTGCGTTAGTTACAGATTGCTACAGACTGTTCTGTTTTTGACAGATTCTGTTTTGTGTGTGTTGTTTGCTTATTTTGATGAATCTATGGCTAGTAAAATAGTTTATAATCCATAGATAAGTTGGAATAAAGTAGGTTTAACACCAATATAAATAAAGAATGAGTTCATTACAGTACCTTAAAGTATTCTTTTGTTTTCTTTCTCTAACGGAGCTCACGAGATTTCTATTGAGTTTTGTGTTGTGAAGTTTTCAAGTTTTGGGTGAATTCTTTTGATGGATTATGGAACAAGGAGTGGCAAGATCCTAAGCTTGGGGATGCCCATGGCACCCCCAAGATAATACAAGGACACCAAAAAGTCAAAGCTTGGGGATGCCCCGGAAGGCATCCCCTCTTTCGTCTACTTCCATCGGTAGTTTACTTGGAGCTATATTTTTATTCACCACATGATATGTGTTTTGCTTGGAGCGTCTTGTATCATTTGCGTCTTTGATTGTTAGTTTACCACAATCATCCTTGCTGTACACACCTTTTTAGAGAGCCATACATGAATTGGAATTTGCTAGAATACTCTATGTGCTTCACTTATATCTTTTGAGCTCGATAGTTTTGCTCATAGTGCTTCACTTATATCTTTTGAGCGTGATAATTGTTGCTCTAGTACTTCACTTAGATCTTTTAGAGAATGGTGGTGGATTTGTTTTAAAGAAACTATTGATCTCTCATGCTTCACTTAGATTATTTTGAGAGTCGTTAATAGCATGGTAATTTGCTTAATAATAATATACTTGGTATTCAAGATATGTGAAACTTTCTTTTGAGTGCGTTGAATACTAAGAAAAGTTTGATGCTTGATAATTGTTTTGAGACATGAAGATGGTGATATTAGAGTCATGCTAGTTGAGTAGTTGTGAATTTAAAGAATACTTGTCTTGAAGTTTGTGATTCCCGTAGCATGCACGTATGGTGAACCGTTATGTGATGAACTCGGAGCATGATTTATTTATTAATTGTCTTCCTTATGAGTGGCGGTCGGGGACGAGCGATGGTCTTTTCCTACCAATCTATCCCCCTAGGAGCATGCGCGTAATACTTTGCTTTGATAACTTCTAGATTTTTGCAATAAGTATATGAGTTCTTTATGACTAATGTTGAGTCCATGGATTATACGCACTTTTTCCCGTCCTTCCACCATTGCTAGCCTCTCTAATACCGCGCACTTTTCGCCGGTATCATACACCCACCATATACCTTCCTCAAAACAGCCACCATACCTACCTATCATGGCATTTCCATAGCCATTCCGAGATATATTGCCATGCAACTTTCCATCGTTCCGTTTATTATGACACGCTCCATCATTGTCATATTGCTAGCATGATCATGTAGTTGACATCGTATTTGTGGCAAAGCCACCGTTCATAATTCTTTCATACATGTCACTCATGATTCATTGCATATCCTGGTACACTGCTGGAGGCATTCATATAGAGTCATACCTTGTTCTAAGAATCGAGTTGTAATTGTTGAGTTGTAAGAGAAATAAGAGTGTGATGATCATCATTTTTTAGAGCATTGTCCCAAGTGAGGAAAGGATGGCGGAGACCATGATTCCCCCACAAGTCGGGATGAGACTCCGGACGAAAAAAAAGAGGCCATAAAAAAAGAGAAATGCCCAAATAAAAAAATGAGAGAAAAAGAGAGAAGGGACAATGTTACTATCCTTTTACCACACTTGTGCTTCAAAGTAGCACCCAGATCTTCATGATAGAGAGTCTCTCATTTTGTCACTTTCATATACTACTGGAATTTTTCATTATAGAACTTGGCTTGTATATTCCAATGATGGGCTTCCTCAAAGTGCCCTAGGTCTTCGTGAGCAAGCGAGTTGGATGCACGCACACTTAGTTTCTTTTGTAGAGCTTTCATATACTTATAGCTCTAGTGCATCCGTTGCATGGCAATCCCTACTCACTCACATTGATATCTATTGATGGGCATCTCCATAGCCCGTTGATACGCCTAGTTGATGTGAGACTATCTTCCCTCTTTTTGTCTTCTCCACAACCACCATTCTATTCCACATATAGTGCTATATCCATGGCTCACGCTCATGTATTGCGTGAAGATTGAAAAAGTTTTGAGAATGTCATAAGTATGAAACAATTGCTTGGTTTGTCATCGGGGTTGTGCATGATTTAAATATTTTGTGTGGGGAAGATGGAGCATAGCCAGACTATATGATTTTGTAGGGATAACTTTCTTTGGCCATGTTATTTTGAGAAGACATGATTGCTTAGTTAGTATGCTTGAAATATTACTATTTTTATGTCAATATGAACTTTTGTCTTGAATCTTTCGGATCTGAATATTCATACCACAATTAAGAAGATTTACATTGAAATAATGCCAAAGTATCACTCCGCGTCTTTTTTATCATTTACCTACTCGAGGACGAGTAGGAATTAAGCTTGGGGATGCCTGATACGTCTCCAACGTATCTATAATTTTTTATTGCTCCATGCTACTTTATCTACTGTTTTGGACTATATTGGGCTTTATTTTCCACTTTTATATTATTTTTGGGACTAACCTATTAACCGAAGGCCCAGCCCAGAATTGCTGTTTTTTTGCCTATTTCAGTGTTTCGAAGAGACGGAATATCAAACTGAGTCCAAACGGAATGAAACCTTCGGGAACGTGATTTTCTCACCGAACCTGATCCATGAGACTTGGACCCTACTCCAAGAAGTAACAGAGGCGGTCACGAGGGTGGGCCTCCCTAGGGCGCGCCCCCTGCCTCGTGGCCCTCCTGTTGCTCCACCGACGTACTCCTTCCTCCTATATATACCTACGTATCCCCAAACGATCAAAAAAAGGAGCCAAAAACCTAATTCCATCGCCGCAACCTTCTGTATCCACGAGATCCCATCTTGGGGCCTGTTCCGGAGCTCCCCCGGAGGAGGCATCCACCACGGAGGGCTTCTACATCAACATCATAGCCCCTACGATGAAGTGTGAGTAGTTTACTTCAGACCTTCGGGTCCATAGCTAGTAGTTAGATGGCTTCTGTGACGCCCCGGATCCGATGCGCCAGGTGTCCGCCAGTTACTCGCCTTCGTTGCCATGTCATTTGCTTGCGTGTTGCATTTGCCATGTCATCATGTGCATTTCATATCATGTCATCATGTGCATTTCATTTTGCATACATGTTCATCTCATGCATCCGAGCATTTTCCCCGTTGTCCGTTTTGCAATCCGGCGCCCCTATGTCATCCGGCGTCCCCTTCTTCTCTCTTGTTGTGAGCGGTATTAAACTTTCTCGGAATGGTTCGAGGTTTGCCAAGCTGCCTTGGTATAGCACCGTAGACCGCTTTGTCAAGTTTCGTACCATTTGGAGGTCGTTTGGTACTCCAACGGTTAACCGGGTAACCGTGAAAGCCTCTTTTGTTGCAGCCCAACACCCCTTCCAAAGTGGCCCAAAACCCATCTAACTCCCCTCCATGCTCTCGGTCGTTCGATCACGATCGCGTGGCCGAAAATCGCACCTCATTTGGACTCTCCTAGCTCCCTCTATCTATATATTAGCCTCCCCTCCGAAATTTTGGGTCCAAACCCTCGTAACCCTAGCCCCGCTCCTCTCCGCGCCGCCGGACACGTCCGGACGGAGCCGGACATGTCCAGCCGCCACGTCCCTCCGTCCAATCGTGGAGCGCCACGTCACCCTCGCCGCCGCCCACTCCCACGCCGACACGTGTCCGGGCGGTCCCCACCGCGCGCCACCTGCGAGCCGCCGGGTTCGAAGCGAGGCCCGCCGCCCATCGCGCCGCTGCCGCCGCCGCCTGTGCTCCCCCCTTCGTCGGAGAACCCGCCCGGCGCGTGTCCTCGCCTCTGCCGCCGGCGACGGCGGCGCCGCGCCGCTGCCCGCAAGGCAGCGCCGCCGCCTGCTTTGCTCGCTCTGCCGCCGACGACCGGCGCTCGCCAGCGCCATCAAGCCCTCTCGCGCCCGCCGCTTCGCCTCCCTCCGCCGCGCGCTTTGCCACAGTAGGTCGGGCGGGAGCAGCACAAGGCCGCCGCCCGCGCGCTTTAGCGCCCGGCCCGCTTCGCCCTCGCTGGATCCCGCCGCCACAGCGTGCGAAGCTCCGCGCCGCCTTTCGGGCGGCCTCGCCGCCATGGTCCTCGCCCGCCGCCGTTAAATCTCCCCACCGGCCGGATCCGGCCCGATCCGTCCGGGCCACCTCCCCGGCCGTCCCCGACCCCTCCGGCCCCGTCTCCGGCGATCCCGTCATCTCCGGCGTGAGTTCCGGCGAGCTCCGGCCGTGCATCAAAAACCGTGCCCGCAGGTTGACCCCCCCCCAATTCTTCTAAGTCCCAGATCTGTGTTATTTTCATGCCATTTTCATTACATCACATCTCTGCATTCGTAGCTCCGTTTTGCGCGTATAATATGTCAAATTGTTCATCTCGAATAGTACATCATTTCATTCCATTGCATCATTTTCATTTGAGCTCATCTTGATGCCCGAAATGCTGTTGGAAAAGTGCTTCAGGATGTTAATCTTCTGAAACTGTTATAACTTGCTGTTTTAACATTTTTGCCATGATTTATGTGTGCATCCTATGAGTATGAGCTCTACATGAATGTTGAAATATGCCATGCCATCTTTCCAGAGGTGTTGACCTTGTATTTTTGTGAGTTGTGTGCTGAGTGTATCAAGCTTGTAAAGTAGGGTAGTTGCTGTTGCTGTTTTCCTGGCAGATTCTGTTATAATTTGTTGCTATGTTAACATGCTTCCACTAATCACTCTATGCATAATCTGGAGATGCTCTATAAACATGTTTTGATATACATGTCTTTCTCTATCCATTCATGCCCTTGGTTGCAATTATAGACTGCTGGAACATGTTCATTTCTTGCTCCAAAGTTGCTTGAAAATGTTGTTTGTCAGCCGGTTATCATTAGATTCACTTGTTCCCATGTGTTTTCCTAGTGATCCTTGCACCCTATGAACTTGCTCTTGCCATGCTTAGCTTCATAAACATGCCTTCTTATTGTTGGTTGCCTTTCCATGCCATGTATTGCTCTGTAGTGAGTGGTTCGAGCTCACGAACATGCCTACTAATCGTTGTTTCTGCCATGTTCAAATCTGTAATATAACTTGCCATGTTTACATGGGTGCCATCATATTTTCTATGCCTTTTTGGCTCATGGTCAGTAAGGGTCTTTTGATATATGCTATTAGTAGATTCATGTCATGCCTTTGTTTGCCATGATATGTTCCTGTAACATGTTGTTTGATAGCTCTAAACATTGCAACTTGATGTTATTTCTGCTAAAGTCTGAAATTGTTATTACTTGCAATATCTCCATGTCATTTTGAGCATGTTCTAGTTGTTTCTGGAGATAGCTCAGTGTTCATGTTTTGTTATGCTTTACATGTACTTCATGATCATGCCTTTTGTTATTATGTTGGGGTGTTGTAGCATGTTGTTTTGATGCTTGTAAGATGCCTAGTTGCTGTTTTGGACAGATTGTTGCTATGACTTTATAGTGTGCATGTGTTGCCCCGTTGCTCCGTTTTGAGTGTGCTCTATATGAAACTTGCTTGTTTTTGCATATAGCTTCATATTACCATGTTTCATCCTTGTTTTGGTGTGTTTGCTTGATGTTTGGGTGCATTTTGCATCAATGCCATGTTTAACTTGTTTTGCTCATATCTTCTAGGTCGTAGCTCCGAATCTAATGAACTTTATATGTAACTTGACTAGAATTTCGTGTAGATCATCATGGTGCATCTTAACTTGCTGTTTAACAACTTGAACATAAGGTTTATTCAGTTCTGGACCAATTTCGAAATATGCTCATGAGGATTTACCGGAATTGTTATATGTTGTTTCCGGCCTCATTTAAACTTGTCTTGATGTGTTGTTCTTGTTTGCATCATCTCTTGCCATGAGTAGCTTCATGTAGCTTGGTCATGCATCATGCTTGTTGTGCATCATGTCATGTTCATGTGTGGTGTGTTTACTATGTTGTGTGCTTCTTCTTGTTAGTTCCTATTTCGTTGCGATCGTGAGGATCCGTTCGTCTTCTTCATGGACTCGTTCTTCTTCCTTGCGGGATTTCAGGCAAGATGACCGCTACCTTGGATCTCATTACTATCATTGCTATGCTAGTTGCCTCGTTCTTTCGCTATGCTGCGCTACCTATTACCTGTTTGTCCAGCCATCCCATATTGCCATGAACCTCTAACCTTTGACACCATTCCTAGCAAACCGTTGTTTGGCTATGTTACCGCTTTTGCTCAGCCCCTCTTATAGCATTGCTAGTTGCAGGTGAAGTTGAAGATTTCTCCATGGTGAACAGGATTTTGGTTGGGATATCACAATATCTCTTATATTATTAATGCATCTATATATTTGGTAAAGGGTGGAAGGCCCGGCCTTATGCCTGGTGTTTTCTTCCACTCTTGCCGCCCTAGTTTCCGTCATACCGGTGTTATGTTCCCGGATTTTGTGTCCCTTACGCGGTCGGGTGATTTATGGGACCCCCTTGACAGTTCGCTTTGAATAAAACTTGTCCAGCAAGGCCCAACATTGCCTTTTACCATTTGCCTCACCACCACCTACTTTTCCCTTGGGAGTAATTAACCCAAGGGTCATCTTTATTCAGCCCCGGGCCAGTGCTTGTCTAAGTGCTGGTCCAAACTAGAGCCACTTGCGGCGCCACCTCGGGAAACTTGAGGGCTGGTTCTAGTTATACGCATCGCTCATCCGGTCGTGGCTCGAGACGAGATCTACGCGGCTACTATCGGGATGTCGGCACGCGGGAGGTCTTGCTGGTCTTGTTTTACCATTGTCGAAATGTCTTGATGTACCGGGATTCCGAGACCGATCGGGTCTTCCGGTGAAGGTCTATTCTTCGATGATCGCGAGAGCTTGTCATGGGCTGTTGGGACATCCTGCAGGTTTAAACTTTCGAGAGCCGTGCCCGCGGTTATGTGGCAGATGGGAATTTGTTAATGTCCGGTTGTAGATAACTTGACACTTGATCTGAATTAAAACGCATCAACCGCGTGTGTAGCCGTGATGGTCTCTTCGGCGGAGTTCGGGAAGTGAACACGGTTTCTGTGTTATGATTGGCGTAAGTAGGTGTTCAGGATCACCTCTTAATCATTGCTAGTTGACGACCGTTCCGCTTGTTCTCTTCTCCCTCTCATTTGCGTATGTTAGCCACCATATTATGCTTAGCCGCTGCTGCAACCTCACCACTTTACCCCTTCCTTTCCCATTAAGCTTTGCTAGTCTTGAAACCCATGGTAATGGGATTGCTGAGTCCTCGTGACTCACCAGATACTTCCAAAACCAGTTTGCAGGTGCCTATGTTAATGGCGGTGGCGCAATCAAGCTCAAGGAGGAGCTCGATGAAGATCTTGCCCTTTGTGTTGTTTCGTTCTAGTTGATCAGTAGTGGAGCCCAGTTGGGGTCGATCGGGGACCTTTTGTCGCATTTGGGGTGCTTCTTTTATTTTGGTTCCGTAGTCGGACCTTGATTGTACCTGGATGATGTAATGCTTTATTCATGTAATTGCGTGAAGTGGCGATTGTAAGCCAACTATGTATCTCTTTCCCCTTATGTATTACTTGGGTTGTGTGAAGATTACCTCACTTGCGACATTGCTTTCAATGCGGTTATGCCTCTAAGTCGTGCTTCGACACGTGGGAGATATAGCCGCATCGAGGGCGCTACAAGTTGGTAATCGAGCCATCCCGACCTTAGGAGCCCCACCGCTTGATCGCTTTTAGCGGCGAGTTGTGTCTAGAAAATGTTTGAGTCATTTAGGATTATATATATCGGAGAGTAGGATTCTTTTTACTCCCGGTCCTTCGACCTTACGGTGAGGTATCCTGACGAGAGTTTTGACTCTTCTCTTCTCAAATTTCACTAAAAAATTTTTAGGATCACGCTGGTATCTTAGAATCGTTCGATGGTTTTATGATGACAACATTGTCTTGGTGCCCTCGACATTTAGGGGTTGTGGCGGTGTCCCGGGAGTTGAGCTCCGAGGTGTTGTCGTCATAATTTTATCGTTGATTCTGGAATACCGAGTTTAGTACGCCGACATCGAAAATCTCTTTTATGCAGTTGTTGGTGAGATAACCCCGCTAACCCAGTACTGAGGTGAGTACGGGAGTATTGCCATGACTCGTATAACGGATGCTTTTCGAAGGTTGAGGTAGACGATTTCCGAAGGTTTCTTGGTTATGTGTTGACGGATGGATACAACTGGATGTAGGGATTGTTAGTTTGGGTGAGATATATTGCTCCCCTGTATCCCCAACACCAGATTGCATAACCAGAAAGTTTCGGAAGTTTCATAGGTGGCAATTCAAGTAGCTCTTAGGATATCTTTCCGACGGATGTATGATATGAAATTGGGGTTCGACGTCTAGTGGTCCGCCTATTCACGGTTGGTTTTACAAATGGTCTCGTTGTGTCTTAAAGAGTCCTTGGCTATGCCGACTGGGACGCTTCAGATGTCATGTGCTTTGCCTTGTACATGATGGTGCTGTACGATTGAGCCGTGTAGGCCCCACCACTAAAACTTCGGACGAAATCTCTATCATATGTTTGTTCCGGCTTATTCTGCAAGCCAAATCCTTGTTTTGTTTTATTTGTGGTATTCGAGTT
Organism: Aegilops speltoides; assembly: GCA_021437245.1. Classification (NCBI taxonomy): domain Eukaryota; kingdom Viridiplantae; phylum Streptophyta; class Magnoliopsida; order Poales; family Poaceae; genus Aegilops; species Aegilops speltoides. Next base: position 376,560,249 of record CM038144.1, on the reverse strand, counting down.
GCTTCGAAGTCAAATGTTGAATCCATACCTTTCCTAAACGGTGTTCTCATATTGCTATGTGAACACTAATCTTTTTGATCATCGAGATTGTCATGTCAATTCTTTCCAACCGGCGTGTTTCTCCTCAAGTGCATCCGATCATTCTCCCCATCCGCAAGATAAATTCTAAGTTTTCTCAACGGTGTTTGTTTCGTTCATCCCAAGTTGTCTTTGTTTTTCCCCACCCTCCCACCCTTTTTCCTCAAGGACTAAGATTTCTTTATCAAGTATCCATTTATTCATGTGAAGTTTCTCCATTCTTTTCCGTCAATGTTCTTACCCGGTGGTTCTCAAGAAGATTTTCTACTAGTTCGTCATTCCTCATTCCTTCCTTTTCTCCGTGGACCCAAGTCAAGTTTTGTTGATCATACCTTTTTCGTCATTTCAATGCTTTTCATGCCGATGCACCTCATTATCATTCTTCTTCTCGCTATTTGTTATTCCGAGTGCTCAAGATATCTCAAGATTCGTGTTTCCACTCTGCATTCGCTCAAGCTATTTGAGATTGGTATCTCATTCAAGTCATTTAATTCAACCGTGCAATCTCTTTAATATCATTTCAACGGTGTTCTTTTGAGTGGGCCCTAACCCACGTGTCTTTTCGAGTGATCTTACCCGACTCTTCTAATTATTCCGAGCTATCCTAAATTCTTCTCCAAGTTTGACGAAGAATGAGTTATCATCACCAAATGCTTTTCTCCAAGATCTTTCAAATTCTTTTCATAGTTGGCTCTACCTCTTCGCTTTTGATTCTTCCGGTGTGCCTCAATAATTCTTGGTGGTGTTTCTCGTTGTCATTCTCATCATTTGAAGACCGAAGAAGAGTTTCTCTTTAATCTTGCTCCATTCTCTTCAAGATTCATGGTTCTAGCTTGTTTCCATCCTCTCATAATTGTTTTCGATTGTGAGAATCTTTTCACCCATCCGAGCATTTTAGGAGTCTTTTCGTTTCATTCCTTGAAGCCCATCATCTCAAGATATTCATTCAAGCTTTCAGCTCTCGTTCTCCAAACCTTACCGGTGAATCGCTCAAATATCCTCTAATCAGTTCATGTTCTCTTCGTTCTCATGTATCTAAATCCCCTCAAGTATCTTCTTTCATTTTCCAAACTCTTCCGGTGATTTGTGCCTCTGCTACTTTCATTTTGAATTCTTACGGTGGTTCTTTCAAGATCTCTTCCTTGTTCATCATATCAATTCATTTGTTGTTCCAATCCTACCGATGGTTCGTTGAAGACCTTCTCAAGTTTCGTCATATCTCTCTTAATCCTTTCTACGAGAATAAGTAGTATGCCAAATCCGTTGATTGTCATCAATTTAAATTGGTGAAGGATACACATAACATAATTCTTGTTCTTGTTTCATCCAAGTGATTAAGTCCTTCTTTCGGAGTTTGTTCATGATGAATAAATTCTCAGTTTCATTTGTTTCATCTTCTCTTTTTCCCGGAGTTCCAAGCTCTAATTATCACGGAGATCCATCTAAATCATTGCAAGGATTCACCTTGTGTTTTCAACTTCTCTTTCTTTTTATCATCCGTTTATTACCGGAGTGGTGGTTCGTCAAGGATTCTTTTCATTCTTCAATTGTTCTTCAAGATTTCTCTTGAAGTTAAGATCAGCCAGGCCATACTCTAAGATGAACATGGTGTTCAACAAATGTCTTGTATTGAGGATTTCAAGCATTCTCCATCGTGCATCCCGAAGTGCAATTCTTTCTACCTTATCTTTTGAGATGGTGTTATTTCATTCTTGACAATTTCCTTCACATTTCATGATTCACATGTTGTCAAGAATAAGGTATTTTAAATCCATCAATCTCTTCATTGGAGTTATCTTGGTATAGATTTCACCTAAAGCCTTCCCTAAGGAATGTTGCTATTTTGGTGCTTATTAATGACCAAGTTATCTCTTTCCCATCTTGATGGAACAAGTTTTCATCTCTTCGTTAATCTCAAGCAAGCAATTGTGTCCATTAGTGGCCGGTTGTCACCTCATCATTTTGAGATGTTTGCCATAAGCCCACAACAAGCTTGTGCTTCTCGTTGTTGATTTTCCAACAACTCCATTCGATTCTTCTTTGCAAGGATGCTTTCCAAGTTCACTTATGCAAAAGTTGTCATTTTCTTCCCCGTTCCTTTATCCCAACGGTCTAACTTCTATTCTTTCGTTACGGAGGCTTTGTGATGTTGTGCTCTTCACCCATCACCTCGTTTTGTGAGCATCGTGTTCTTTTCTTGAATATCCATTTAACCGGAGTGTTGTGTCATCTCTTCCATATCTTTTCATCTCATCAAGTTTTCTTCTTTTTTCTACCGGAGTGCTGTCCAAATTCTGCAATTCTTGTTCCTTGGCTATCTCATTATACCAATGTGGTCATATTCTTTTCATTCGTGAAGCTCTTTTCCATGTCTTTGCAACCTTCAAGTTCTCGTAATGTTCCTTGTTCCTTTTTTCTAACGAATTGTTTGCAATCTTGGTCATCTCCGTTATTTTGTTTCTTTCAATGTGTTCAACCTCTCAAGGTTCGTGGTTTCACTCGTTCGTCAAAGAAGCAACTTAGATTTACCTCTTCTCTTCCGTTTTCCCTCCGGTGCCATCCTAGATCTCGGGACGAGATCCTCTCGTAGTGGTGGAGTGTTGTGACGCCCCGGATCCGATCGCGGTGTGTGTCCTTGATTATTCGCCTTCGTTGCCATGTCATTTGCTTGCGTGTTGCATTTGCCATGTCATCATGTGCATTTCATATCATGTCATCATGTGCATTTCATTTTGCATACATGTTCATCTCATGCATCCGAGCATTTTCCCCGTTGTCCGTTTTGCAATCCGGCGCCCCTATGTCATCCGGCGTCCCCTTCTTCTCTCTTGTTGTGAGCGGGTATTAAACTTTCTCGGAATGGCCCGAGGTTTGCCAAGCGGCCTTGGTATAGCACCGGTAGACTGCCTGTCAAGTTTTGTACCATTTGGAGGTCGTTTGGTACTCCAACGGTTAACCGGGTAACCGTGAAAGCCTCTTTTGTTGCAGCCCAACACCCCTTCCAAAGTGGCCCAAAACCCATCTAACTCCCCTCCATGCTCTCGGTCGTTCGATCACGATCGCGTGGCCGAAAACCGCACCTCATTTGGACTCTCCTAGCTCCCTCTATCTATATATTAGCCTCCCCTCCGAAATTTCGGGTCCAAACCCTCGTAACCCTAGCCCCGCTCCTCTCCGCGTCGCCGGACACGTCCGGATGGAGCCGGACATGTCCAGCCGCCACGTCCCTCCGTCCAATCGTGGAGCGCCACATCACCCTGCCGCCCCTCGCCTCCACTCCCACGCTGACACGTGTCCCGGGCCGGTCCCCACTTCGCCGCCACCCGTGCGGGCCCGCCGAGGCCGAGAAACCCGCCCGACCCATCGCGCCGCCCGCCGCTGTGCTCCCGCCCCTTGGCGGAGAACCCAATGGAGTTGGTTTGAACCCTAGGTTCAAATTCAAACTCCACATGTGATTATTTAAATGCCATTCATATGATTTGTCCTAAACAGCAGCCATAAGTTGTTCTATCATGCATGAAAATGATACAGATGGATAGATTGGATTTTTGAGTCATTTTTCATATATAAATTATTTCATTCTCGAGCTATAGATTATTTTCTATGATTTTTCAAAGTTTTGGATATTTTACGAATTAAACAAATCATTTAAGATCTATTTAAATTCCGAAAAGGAATCTCACGTCGACTTGACATCATCATGGCGCTGATGAAGTCTGAGGGGCTGCCCTGGTCAAACCGACTAGGGGGTCCCACTGGTCGATGTCCTTGGTCTTTGGTTAGGTCGTTTGACGATGTGGGCCCGATCAACGGCCAAGTGTTGGGTCGGCTCGGCATGTGGGTCTGGCGGGGAGTTTAAACTAACCTAACGTAAACAAAGCTCGGGAATAATTAGGGCGCGGGGCCCATGCGCCGATGGCCGGGGTTGGTTAGCGGTGTGTTTAGGCCCTAATCACGGCCACGTCGTCGGTCGACCTTGGCGACCAAAAGCTCAGCGGTGGCTCGCCGGAGATGCTTTCGGGGCGGAACTACGGGCATCGTTTGCTTTCGTGGTTTGCGGCCACAGGCCTTGGCAAGGTGGGCGCATCCGGTGGTGGCTGCGTGGTGTGTTGGCGGTGTGTAGCAGCGGCGGCAAGCCGGTCGGCCATGAAGTTCGAGAATCCAAGCTTTAGGCGTTACGAGGGCACGGCCGGGCGGTGGATGGGCTCACTGTTGCTAGGGTCACCAGAACACTCGGAAGCAACGAGCGCAGTGGAGGGCTTCGGGAGCACGAAGCTCACCGTCCATGGCGGCCGCGAGCTTCGGGTTCGGTAGGCGGCTAACTAGGGGCGAAATCAAGTGCACGGAGGAGGAAGAGAAGAGGAGCTCACGAGGAGTCAATTGGAGCAGACCGGCGAGCTCGGGGAGGTCGGATGGCGGCGTGGTGGCCCGGTGATCTCGGTAAGCGGTGGAGATGGAGAAAACTGGCGTGGCGGTGATACGAGGAGCTCCGGCGTTGTCTTGGTAAATCGAACTTGCGTGAGTTAGCGGAAAGGTGGTAGATCAGAAAGACTCGGGGCATAGCCCGCGAGGCAAGGGCAACGGTGATCGCGGGAGTGGCTGCAGGTGGCGACAGCCAACCTTCGATTCTTGTATGAAGAGTTAGAGAGGGGTGAGCGGGAAATGAGGAGAAGAAGAGGGGTCGAGGCGGCGAGGAAGATCGGGGCTCAGTGGAAGCGAGGAGGTGGCGGCGGCTCAGTGTCTTGATGCCCGCCGCGATGCCGAAGGCATGGGGAAGGCAGCGAGGAGGTGGGCTGGCTGTGACAGGCAGCCAGGTGAGCTTTAGTGCGGCGGGTAAGTTCGGAATGAAAATCTCTCTCTTTTTTATTTCTGTTTTCTATTTTTACGTAACTTTGTGGTTTTTAAAAAAATACTGTGGGCATTATCAAAAATCACCAAACTGCACTTGCCTTGTATAGAATATATCCAACATGGGACATTTCAATTTAGGATTATTTGGACATTTAAAATATTTACTAGCATTTAAATGTCCAAATTCAAACTCTATATGATTTAATTGAGCCCAAATATATGGAAATGGAAAAATGTACAGCACCTCTGGTTATTGTTTCCGGCACTAACCGAAAATAGCGAACATTTTAAAAACCATTTTGGAATCGAGAATATTTTAGTTGAACCTAGTGAATTCCTTTGATGCTAGGGTTTGGGAAATCCCATTTCAATTTCCTATGAAAAAATAAACATGATGCATCACCAAAAGCTAGCACTAGGCATTGCGGAAGCTAGGGATGTGACATTTCCTCCGCTAATATCATCACTCTTAGGAGCGATATTATGAATTTTAAACAACTTTTTCATGAGCATGTTGCCCAATCTTGGGAAAGAATGAAATTGATGCTCATGAATTGCCCTACTCATGGTTTAAATTTATGGATGATCATACAAAATTTTTATGCGGATTGAATTTTGCTTCTAGAAATCTTTTAGATTACATTTCGCGAAGGAAACGCGTTTATGGAAATTACGTAAGGATATTCTACAAAATTGCTTGATAATATTATGGCTAATTATTCTCAATGGCACTTGAAAGATCTTCTAGTAAAAAAGTGCATGCTATAGAAGAAATCAATGTTTTGAGTGAAAAGATGGATGAACTTATGAAGATGTTTGCTACTAAAAATACTCCTCTTGATCCCAATGATATGCCTTTGTCTACTTTGATTGAGAATAATAATGAATCTATGGATGTGAATTTTGTTGGTAGGAATAGTTTTGGAAACAATGCGTATAGAGGAATTTTAATCCTAGGCCTTATCCTAGTAATCCTTCTAATAATTATGGAAATTCCTACAACAACTCTTATGGAAATTTTAATAAGATGTCCTCTGAATTTGAGAGTAGTGTTAAAGAGTTTATGAATTCACAAAAGAATTTTAATGCTTTGCTTGAGCAGAAATTGCTTAAAGTTGATGATTTGGCTAGGAGCGTTGATAGAATTTCTCTTGAAATTGATTCTTTAAAGCTTAGATCTATTCCTCCTAAGCATGATATCAATGAGTCTCTCAAAGCCATGAGAATTTCCATTGATGAGTGCAAAGAAAGAACCGCTAGGATGCGTGCTTCCAAAGATGCCTTTATTAAAGCCTGTTCTTCCAATTCCTATGAAAATCAATATGAAGATCTAAAAGTTATTGATGTGTCGCCCATTCAATCTTTGTTTTGCAATATGTATCTTGATGAAACTGAATATGATCTTCATTTACCTAGAAGGCGTTCTAAGAATTTGGAGTTTCTAGATCTTGATGATGCAATTGATGAAAGTGGGATTGAAAGGAATAAAAACCAAGATGTTGCTAAACCCACTATTTTGGATCTCAAGGAATTTAATTATGAAAATTGCTCTTTAATTGATTGCATTTCCTTGTTGCAATCCGTGCTAGATTCTCCTCATGCTTATAGTCAAAATAAGGCTTTTACCGAACACATTGTTGCTGCCTTGATGCAATCTTATGAAGAAAAACTTGAGTTGAAAGTTTCTATCCCTAGAAAACTCTATGATGAGTGGGAACCTACTATTAAAATTAAAATTAAAGATTATGAGTTTCATGCTTTGTGTGATTTGGGTGCTAGTGTCTCTACTATTCCCAAAACTTTGTGTGATTTGCTAGATTTCCGTGACTTTGATGATTGCTCTCTAAACTTGCATCTTGCAGTTCCACTATTAAAAATCCTATGGGAAGAATTAATGATATTCTTATTGTTGCAAACAGGAATTATGTGCCGTACATTTTATTGTTCTTGATATAGATTGCAATCCTTCATGTCCTATTATTCTTGGTAGACCTTTCCTTAGAGCGATTGGTGCAATTATTGTTATGAAGGAAGGAATATTAGATTCAATTTCCCTTAAAGAAGGGCATGGAACACTTCCCTAGAAAGAAAGTAAAATTACCCTATGAATCTATCATGAGAGCTACTTATGGATTGCCCACTAAAGATAGCAATACCTAGATCTATCCTTGCCATTATGCCTAGCTAGGGGCGTTAAACGATAGCGCTTGTTGGGAGGCAACCCAATTTTTTTGCTTCTGTTTAGGAATAAATAATACATCTAGCCTCTGTTTGGATGTGGTTTTATGTTTTAATTAGTGTTTGTGCCAAGTAGAACCTATAGGATAACCTACGATGATAGTTGATTTGATTCTGCTGAAAAACAGAAACTTTGCGCGCACGAATATTATTTTGTTAAATCACATAAACGTGCTTTTATGTTGATTCTTTTTGCTGTTGTTCAATAGACAAATTGTACAGGACTTCCTATTTTGGTAGAACTTTTAGAGTTCCAGAAGTTTGCGTTAGTTACAGATTGCTACAGACTGTTCTGTTTTTGACAGATTCTGTTTTGTGTGTGTTGTTTGCTTATTTTGATGAATCTATGGCTAGTAAAATAGTTTATAATCCATAGATAAGTTGGAATAAAGTAGGTTTAACACCAATATAAATAAAGAATGAGTTCATTACAGTACCTTAAAGTATTCTTTTGTTTTCTTTCTCTAGCAGACTCACGAGATTTCTATTGAGTTTTGTGTTGTGAAGTTTTCAAGTTTTGGGTGAATTCTTTTGATGGATTATGGAACAAGGGTGGCAAGATCCTAAGCTTGGGGATGCCCATGGCACCCCAAGATAATCTAAGGACACCAAAAGTCAAAGCTTGGGGATGCCGGGAAGGCATCCCTCTTTAAATCTACTTCCATCGGTAGTTTACTTGGAGCTATATTTTATTCACCACATGATATGTGTTTTGCTTGGAGCGTCTTGTATCATTTCGTCTTTGATTGTTAGTTTACCACAATCATCCTTGCTGTACACACCTTTTAGAGAGCCATACATGAATTGGAATTTGCTAGAATACTCTATGTGCTTCACTTATATCTTTTGAGCTCGATAGTTTTGCTCATAGTGCTTCACTTATATCTTTTAGCGTGATAATTGTTGCTCTAGTACTTCACTTAGATCTTTTAGAGAATGGTGGTGGATTTGTTTTAAAGAAACTATTGATCTCTCATGCTTCACTTAGATTATTTTGAGAGTCGTTAATAGCATGGTAATTTGTAATAATAATATACTTGGTATTCAAGATATGTGAAACTTTCTTTTGAGTCGTTGAATACTAAGAAAAGTTTGATGCTTGATAATTGTTTTGAGACATGAAGATGGTGATATTAGAGTCATGCTAGTTGAGTAGTTGTGAATTTAAAGAATACTTGTCTTGAAGTTTGTGATTCCGTAGCATGCACGTATGGTGAACCGTTATGTGATGAACTTCGGAGCATGATTTATTTATTAATTGTCTTCCTTATGAGTGGCGGTCGGGGGCGAGCGATGGTCTTTTCCTACCAATCTATCCCCTAGGAGCATCGCGTAATACTTTGCTTTGATAACTTCTAGATTTTTGCAATAAGTATATGAGTTCTTTATGACTAATGTTGAGTCCATGGATTATCGCGCACTTTTTCCCGTCCTTCCACCATTGCTAGCCTCTCTAATACCGCGCACTTTTAGCGGTATCATACACCACCATATACCTTCCTCAAAACAGCCACCATACCTACCTATCATGGCATTTCCATAGCCATTCGAGATATATTGCCATGCAACTTTCCATCGTTCCGTTTATTATGACACGCTCCATCATTGTCATATTGCTAGCATGATCATGTAGTTGACATCGTATTTGTGGCAAAGCCACCGTTCATAATTCTTTCATACATGTCACTCATGATTCATTGCATATCTGGTACCTCTTTGGAGGCATTCATATAGAGTCATACCTTGTTCTAAGAATCGAGTTGTAATTGTTGAGTTGTAAGAGAAATAAGAGTGTGATGATCATCATTTTTAGAGCATTGTCCCAAGTGAGGAAAGGATGGCGGAGACCATGATTCCCCCACAAGTCGGGATGAGACTCGGACGAAAAAAGAGGCCATAAAAAGAGAAATGCCCAAATAAAAAATGAGAGAAAAGAGAGAAGGGACAATGTTACTATCCTTTTACCACACTTGTGCTTCAAAGTAGCACCCAGATCTTCATGATAGAGAGTCTCTCATTTTGTCACTTTCATATACTCTGGAATTTTTCATTATAGAACTTGGCTTGTATATTCAATGATGGGCTTCCTCAAAGTGCCCTAGGTCTTCGTGAGCAAGCGAGTTGGATGCACGCACACTTAGTTTCTTTTGTAGAGCTTTCATATACTTATAGCTCTAGTGCATCCGTTGCATGGCAATCCCTACTCACTCACATTGATATCTATTGATGGGCATCTCCATAGCCCGTTGATCGCCTAGTTGATGTGAGACTATCTTCCCTCTTTTTGTCTTCTCCACAACCACCATTCTATTCCACATATAGTGCTATATCCATGGCTCACGCTCATGTATTGCGTGAAGATTGAAAAAGTTTTGAGAATGTCATAAGTATGAAACAATTGCTTGGTTTGTCATCGGGGTTGTGCATGATTTAAATATTTTGTGTGGGAAGATGGAGCATAGCAGGACTATATGATTTTGTAGGGATAACTTTCTTTGGCCATGTTATTTTGAGAAGACATGATTGCTTAGTTAGTATGCTTGAAATATTACTATTTTTATGTCAATATGAACTTTTGTCTTGAATCTTTCGGATCTGAATATTCATACCACAATTAAGAAGATTTACATTGAAATAATGCCAAAGTATCACTCGCGTCTTTTTATCATTTACCTACTCGAGGGCGGTAGGAATTAAGCTGGGGATGCGATCGTCTCCAACGTATCTATAATTTTTATTGCTCCATGCTACTTTATCTACTGTTTTGGACTATATTGGGCTTTATTTTCCACTTTTATATTATTTTGGGACTAACCTATTAACGAAGGCCCTGCCGAAATTGCTGTTTTTTGCCTATTTGGTGTTTGAAGAGGCGGAATATCAAGCGAGTCCAAGCGGAATGAAACCTTGAGGCGTGATTTTCTCACGAACACTGATCCATGAGACTTGGACCCTACTCCAAGAAGTATGAGGCGGTCACGGTGGGCCTCCTAGGCGCGCCCCGCCTCGTGGCCCTCTGTTGCTCCACCGGCGTACTCCTTCCTCCTATATATACCTCGTATCCCCAAGCGATCAAAAAAGGCCAAAAACCTAATTCCATCGCCGCAACCTTACATATCCACGAGATCCCATCTTGGGGCCTGTAGGAGCTCCCCGGAGGCATCCACCACGGAGGCTTCTACATCAACATCATAGCCCCTCGATGAAGTGTGAGTAGTTTACTTGAGACCTTGGTCCATAGCTAGTAGTTAGATGGCTACATGGCGCCCGGATCCGATCGCCGGTGTCCATGATTACTGCGCCGTTGCCATGTCATTTGCTTGCGTGTTGCATTTGCCATGTCATCATGTGCATTTCATATCATGTCATCATGTGCATTTCATTTTGCATACATGTTCATCTCATGCATCCGAGCATTTTCCCGTTGTCCGTTTTGCAATCCGGCGCCCCTATGTCATCCGGCGTCCCTTCTTCTCTCTTGTTGTGGCGGGTATTAAACTTTCTCGGAATGGCGAGGTTTGCCAAGCGACCTTGGTATAGCACCAGTGAACCGCTTTGTCAAGTTTCATTACCATTTGGAGGTCGTTTGGTACTCAGCAGTTAGCAGGGTAACCGTGTAAGCCTCTTTGTTGCAGCCCAACACCTTCAAAGTGGCCCAAAACCCATCTAACTCCCCTCCATGCTCTCGGTCGTTCGATCACGATCGCGTGGCCGAAAATACCTCATTTGGACTCTCCTAGCTCCCTCTATCTATATATTAGCCTCCCCTCCGAAATTTTGGGTCCAAACCCTCGTAACCCTAGCCCCGCTCCTCTCGCGCCGCCCGGACACGTCCGGACGGGCGGACATATCCGGCCGCCCGTCCTCCGTCCAATCGTGGGCGCCACGTCACCGCCGCCCCGCCTCGCTCCACGCCGACACGTGTCGGGCAGTCCCCGCCGCCACCCAGCGGGCCCGCCGAGGCCGGCGAGCCGCCCGACCCATCGCGCAGCGCCGTGCGCCTTTGTGCTCGCCCGCCGTCCGGAGAACCCGCCGCCGGCCGTCCTCGCCTCTCTGCCGCCCGGCGACGGCCTCGCCGCTTCTGCCGCCAGCCAGCGCCGCCGCTGGCACCGCTCACGCCTCTGCCGCCCGACCGGCGCCTGCATACCGCCGCTCTCCGCGCCGCCGCCCGCTCCTCCTCGCCCGCGCCGCGCCCTTGAAGTCGCCGGAAGCAGCCTTCTGCGCCGCCCGCCCTAAGCGCCTCGGCCGCTTCGCCCTCGCTGGATCCCGCCGCCAGCGTGCAGAACTCGGCCGCCTCACCTTCCAGGCGGCCTCGCCCGTCGCCATGGGTCCCTCGCCCATGCCGTTCGTCTCCCACCGGCCGGATCCGGCCCCGATCCGGTCCGGGGCCACCTCCCCGGCCGTCCCGACCCTCCGGCCCCGTCTCCGGCGATCCCGTCATCTCCGGCGTGAGTTCCGCGAGCTCGGCCGTGCATCAAAACCGTGCCCATGAGTTGACCCCCCAATTCTTCTAAGTCCCAGATCTGTGTTATTTTCATGCCATTTTCATTACATCACATCTCTGCATTCGTAGCTCCGTTTTGCGCGTATAATATGTCAAATTGTTCGCCTCGAATAGTACATCATTTCATTCCATTGCATCATTTTCATTTGAGCTCATCTTGATGCCCGAAATTCTGTTGGAAGAGTGCTTCAGTATGTTAATCTTCTGAAACTGTTATAACTTGCTGTTTTAACATTTTTGCCATGATTTATGTGTGCATCCTATGAGTATGAGCTCTACATGAATGTTGAAATATGACATGCCATCTTTCCAGAGGTGTTGACCTTGTATTTTTGTGAGTTGTGTGCTGAGTGTATCAAGCTTGTAAAGTAGGGTAGTTCTGTTCTTTGTTTTCTGGCAGATTCTGTTATAATTTGTTGCTATGTTAACATGCTTCCACTAATCACTCTATGCATAATCTGGAGATGCTCTATAAACATGTTTTGATATACATGTCTTGCTCTATCCATTCATGCCCTTGGTTGCAATTATAGCCTGCTGGAACATGTTCATTTCTTGCTCCAAAGTTGCTTGAAAATGTTGTTTGTCAGCCGGTTATCATTAGATTCACTTGTTCCCATGTGTTTTCCTAGTGATCCTTGCACCCTATGAACTTGCTCTTGCCATGCTTAGCTTCATAAACATGCATTCTTATTGTTGGTTGCCTTTTCATGCCATGTATTGCTCTGTAGTGAGTGGTTCGAGCTCACGAACATGCCTACTAATCGTTGTTTCTGCCATGTTCAAATCTGTAATATAACTTGCCATGTTTACATGGGTGCCATCATATTTTCTATGCCTTTTTGGCTCATGGTCAGTAAGGGTCTTTTGATATATGCTATTAGTAGATTCATGTCATGCCTTTGTTTTCCATGATATGTTCCTGTAACATGTTGTTTGATAGCTCTAAACATTGCAACTTGATGTTATTTACGCTAAAATCTGAAATTGTTATTACTTGCAATATCTCCATGTCATTTTGAGCATGTTCTAGTTGTTTCTGGAGATAGCTCAGTGTTCATGTTTTGTTATGCTTTACATGTACTTCATGATCATGCCTTTTGTTATTATGTTGGGGTGTTGTAGCATGTTGTTTTGATGCTTGTAAGATGCCTAGTTCTTTGTTTTGGATGATTATTGCTATGACTTTATAGTGTGCATGTGTTGCCCCGTTGCTCCGTTTTGAGTGTGCTCTATATGAAACTTGCTTGTTTTTGCATATAGCTTCATATTACCATGTTTCATCCTTGTTTTGGTGTGTTTGCTTGATGTTTGGGTGCATTTTGCATCAATGCCATGTTTAACTTGTTTTGCTCATATCTTCTAGGTCGTAGCTCCGAATCTAATGAACTTTATATGTAACTTGACTAGAATTTCGTGTAGATCATCATGGTGCATCTTAACTTGCTGTTTAACAACTTGAACATAAGGTTTATTCAGTTCTGGACCAATTTCGAAATATGCTCATGAGGATTCTAGGAATTGTTATATGTTGTTTCCGGCCTCATTTAAACTTGTCTTGATGTGTTGTTCTTGTTTGCATCATCTCTTGCCATGAGTAGCTTCATGTAGCTTGGTCATGCATCATGCTTGTTGTGCATCATGTCATGTTCATGTGTGGTGTGTTTACTATGTTGTGTGCTTCTTCTTGTTAGTTCCTATTTCGTTTGCGATCGTGAGGATCCGTTCGTCTTCTTCATGGACTCGTTCTTCTTCCTTGCGGGATTTCAGGCAAGATGACCGCTACCTTGGATCTCATTACTATCATTGCTATGCTAGTTGCCTCGTTCTTTTCGCTATCTTTGCGCTACCTATTACCTGTTTGTCCAGCCATCCCATATTGCCATGAACCTCTAACCTTTGACACCATTCCTAGCAAACCGTTGTTTGGCTATGTTACGCTTTTGCTCAGCCCTCTTATAGCATTGCTAGTTGCGGTGAAGTTGAAGATTTCTCCATGGTGAACAGGATTTTGGTTGGGATATCACAATATCTCTTATATTATTAATGCATCTATATATTTGGTAAAGGGTGGAAGGCCCGGCCTTATGCCTGGTGTTTTCTTCCACTCTTGCCGCCCTAGTTTCCGTCATACCGGTGTTATGTTCCCGGATTTTGTGTCCTTCTGCGGTCGGGTGATTTATGGGACCCCCTTGACGATTCGCTTTGAATAAAACTTGTCAAGCAAGGCCCAACATTGCCTTTTACCATTTGCCTCACCACCACCTACTTTTCCCTTGGGAGTAATTAACCCAAGGGTCATCTTTATTCAGCCCCGGGCGGTTGCTTGTCTAAGTGCTGGTCAAACTAGAAACCACTTGCGGCGCCACCTCGGGAAACTTGAGGGCTGGTTCTAGTTATCGTCTTGCTCATCCGGTCGTGGCACGAGGCGAGATCTGTGGCTACTATCGGGATGTCGGCACGCGGGAGGTCTTGCTGGTCTTGTTTTACCATTGTCGAAATGTCTTGATGTCGGGATTCGGGGCGATCGGGTCTTCTGGGTGAAGGTCTATTCGCCGATGATCGCGAGAGCTTGTCATGGGCTAAGTTGGGACATCCTGCGGGGTTTAAACTTTGAGAGCCGTGCCAGCGGTTATGTGGCGAGATGGGAATTTGTTAATGTCGGTTGTAGATAACTTGACACTTGATCTGAATTAAAAGCATCAACCGCGTGTGTAGCCGTGATGGTCTCTTGGCGGAGTTCGGGAAGTGAACACGGTTTACGTGTTATGATTGGCGTAAGTAGGTGTTCGGGATCACCTCTTAATCATTGCTAGTTGACGACCGTTCCTTGTTCTCTTCTCCCTCTCATTTCGTATGTTAGCCACCATATTATGCTTAGCCGCTCTTGCAACCTCACCACTTTACCCCTTCCTTTCCCATTAAGCTTTGCTAGTCTTGAAACCCATGGTAATGGGATTCTTTGAGTCCTCGTGACTCACGGATACTTCAAAACCAGTTTGCGGTGCCTATGTTACCGGCGGTGGCGCAATCAAGCTCAAGGAGGAGCTCGATGAAGATCTTGCCCTTTGTGTTGTTTCGTTCTAGTTGATCGATAGTGGAGCCGGTTGGGGTCGATCGGGGACCTTTTATGCATTTGGGGTGCTTCTTTTATTTTGGTTCCGTAGTGGGACCTTGATTGTACTGGATGATGTAATGCTTTATTCATGTAATTGCGTGAAGTGGCGATTGTAAGCCAACTATGTATCTCTTTCCTTATGTATTACTTGGGTTGTGTGAAGATTACCTCACTTGCGACATTGCTTTCAATGCGGTTATGCCTCTAAGTCGTGCCGACACGTGGGAGATATAGCCGCATCGAGGCGATACAAGTTGGTAATCGAGCCATCCCGACCTTAGGAGCCCCCTTTGCTTGATCGTTTTTAGCGGCGAGTTGTGTCTAGAAAAATGTTTGAGTCATTTAGGATTATATATATCGGAGTAGGATTCTTTTTACTCCCGGTCCCTTGACCTTACGGTGAGGTATCCTGACGTAGAGTTTTGACTCTTCTCTTCTCAAATTTCACTAAAAAAATTTTAGGATCACGCGGGTATCTTAGAATCGTTCCGATGGTTTTATGATGACAACATTGTCTTGGTGCCTCCTGACATTTAGGGGTTGTGGCAGTGTCCCGGGGAGTTGAGCTCCGAGGTGTTGTCGTCATAATTTTATCGTTGCGATTCTGGAATACGAGTTTAATCGCCGACATCGAAAATCTCTTTTATGCAGTTGTTGGTGAGATAACCCCGCTAACCCGATCTTGAGGTGAGTGCGGGAGTATTGCCATGACTTCGTATAACGGATGCTTTTGAAGGTTGAGGTAGACGATTTCGAAGGTTTCTTGGTTATGTGTTGGCGGATGGATACAGGTGGATGTAGGGATTGTTAGTTTGGGTGAGATATATTGCTCCTGTATCCCCAACACAGTTGCATAACAGGAAAGTTTCGGGAGTTTCATAGGTGGGAATTCAAGTAGCTCTTAGGATATCTTTCCGGCGGATGTATGATATGAAATTGGGGTTCGACGTCTAGTGGTCCGCCTATTCACGGTTGGTTTCTGATGGTCTCGTTGTGTCTTAAGAGTCCTTGGCTATGCCGACTCGGGGGCTAACCGTATGTCATGTGCCTTTGCCTTGTACATGATGGTGCTGTCTGATTGAGCCGTGTAGGCCCCACCACGAAAACTGGACGAAATCTCTATCATATGTTTGTTCCGCTTATTCGCAAGCCAAATCCTTGTTTTGTTTTATTTGTGGTATTGAGTTGCTTGAAGTCAAATGTTGAATCCATACCTTTCCTAAGCGGTGTTCTCATATTGCTATGTGAACACTAATCTTTTGATCATCGAGATTGTCATGTCAATTCTTTCCAACCGGCGTGTTTCTCCTCAAGTGCATCCGATCATTCTCCCCATCCGCAAGATAAATTCTAAGTTTTCTCAACGGTGTTTGTTTCGTTCATCCCAAGTTGTCTTTGTTTTTCCCCACCCTCCACCCTTTTCCTCAAGGACTAAGATTTCTTTATCAAGTATCCATTTATTCATGTGAAGTTTCTCCATTCTTTTCCGTCAATGTTCTTACCCGGTGGTTCTCAAGAAGATTTTCTACTAGTTCGTCATTCCTCATTCCTTCCTTTTCTCTGGTGGACCCAAGTCAAGTTTTGTTGATCATACCTTTTTCGTCATTTCAATGCTTTCTCATGCCGATGCACCTCATTATCATTCTTCTTCTCGCTATTTGTTATTCCGGAGTGCTCAAGATATCTCGAAGATTCGTGTTTCCACTCTGCATTCGTTCAAGCTATTTCGAGATTGGTATCTCATTCAAGTCATTTAATTCAACCGGTGCAATCTCTCTTTAATATCATTTCAACGGTGTTCTTTTGAGTGGGCCCTAACCCACAGGTCTTTTCCCAGGATCTTACCTGACTCTTCTAATTATTCCAGAGCTATCCTAAATTCTTCTCCAAGTTTGACGTAAGAATGAGTTATCATCAGTCAAATGCTTTTCTCAAGATCTTTCAAATTCTTTTCATAGTTGGCTCTACCTCTTCGCTTTTGATTCTTCCGGTGTGCCTCAATAATTCTTGGTGGTGTTTCTCGTTGTCATTCTCATCATTTGAAGACCGAAGAAGAGTTTCTCTTTAATCTTGCTCCATTCTCTTCAAGATTCATGGTTCTAGCTTGTTTCCATCCTCTCATAATTGTTTTCGATTGTGAGAATCTTTTTCACCCATCCGGAGCATTTTAGGAGTCTTTTCAGTTTCATTCCTTGAAGCCCATCATCTCAGTATTATTCATTCAAGCTTTCAGCTCTCGTTCTCCAAACCTTACCGGTGAATCGTTCAAATATCCTCTAATCAGTTCATGTTCTCTTCGTTCTCATGTATCTAAATCCCCTCAAGTATCTTCTTTCATTTTCCAAACTCTTCCCGGTGATTTGTGCCTCTGCTACTTTCATTTTGAATTCTTACGGTGGTTCTTTCAAGATCTCTCTTCCTTGTTCATCATATCAATTCATTTGTTGTTCCAATCCTACCGATGGTTCGTTGAAGACCTTCTCAAGTTTCGTCATATCTCTCTTAATCCTTTCTACGAGAATAAGTAGTATGCCAAATCCGTTGATTGTCATCAATTTAAATTGGTGAAGGATACACATAACATAATTCTTGTTCTTGTTTCATCCAAGTGATTAAGTCCTTCTTTCGGAGTTTGTTCATGATGAATAAATTCTCAGTTTCATTTGTTTCATCTTCTCTTTTTCCCGGAGTTCCAAGCTCTAATTATCACGGAGATCCATCTAAATCATTGCAAGGATTCACCTTGTGTTTTCAACTTCTCTTTCTTTTTATCATCCGTTTATTACCGGAGTGGTGGTTAAATCAAGGATTCTTTTCATTCTTCAATTGTTCTTCAAGATTTCTCTTGAAGTTAAGATCAACCAGAGCCATACTCTAAGATGAACATGGTGTTCAACAAATGTCTTGTATTGAGGATTTCAAGCATTCTCCATCGTGCATCCAAGTGCAATTCTTTCTACCTTATCTTTTGAGATGGTGTTATTTCATTCTTGACAATTTCCTTCATTTCATGATTCACATGTTGTCAAGAATAAGGTATTTTAAATCCATCAATCTCTTCATTGGAGTTATCTTGGTATAGATTTCACCTAAAGCCTTCCCTAAGGAATGTTGCTATTTTGGTGCTTATTAATGACCAAGTTATCTCTTTCCCATCTTGATGGAACAAGTTTTCATCTCTTCGTTAATCTCAAGCAAGCAATTGTGTCCATTAGTGGCCGGTTGTCACCTCATCATTTTGAGATGTTTGCCATAAGCCCACAACAAGCTTGTGCTTCTCGTTGTTGATTTTCCAACAACTCCATTCGATTCTTCTTTGCAAGGATGCTTTCCAAGTTCACTTGCGGCAAAGTTGTCATTTTCTTCCCGTTCCTTTATCCCAGCGGTCTAACTTCTATTCTTTCGTTCTGGAGGCTTTGTGATGTTGTGCTCTTCACCCATCACCTCGTTTTGTGAGCATCGTGTTCTTTTCTTGAATATCCATTTAACTTAGGAGTGTTGTGTCATCTCTTCCATATCTTTTCATCTCATCAAGTTTTCTTCTTTTTTCTGGAGTCTTGTCCAAATTCGCAATTCTTGTTCCTTGGCTATCTCATTATACCAATGTGGTCATATTCTTTTCATTCGTGAAGCTCTTTTCCATGTCTTTGCAACCTTCAAGTTCTCGTAATGTTCCTTGTTCCTTTTTCTAACGAATTGTTTGCAATCTTGGTCATCTCCGTTATTTTGTTTCTTTCAATGTGTTCAACCTCTCAAGGTTCGTGGTTTCACTCGTTAGTCAAAAAGCAACTTAGATTTACCTCTTCTCTTCCGTTTTCCCTCGGTGCCATCCTAGATCTGGGGCGAGATCCTCTCGTAGTGGTGGAGTGTTGTGGCGCCCGGATCCGATCGCCCAGTGTCCTTGATTATTGCCTTCGTTGCCATGTCATTTGCTTGCGTGTTGCATTTGCCATGTCATCATGTGCATTTCATATCATGTCATCATGTGCATTTCATTTTGCATACATGTTCATCTCATGCATCCGAGCATTTTCCCGTTGTCCGTTTTGCAATCCGGCGCCCCTATGTCATCCGGCGTCCCTTCTTCTCTCTTGTTGTGGCGGGTATTAAACTTTCTCGGAATGGCGAGGTTTGCCAAGCGGCCTTGGTATACACCGGTAGCACACTCCTCAAGAAATAGGATAGCAGGGAAAAACCGAGGCTGCTAAAATTGCCCTTTTTTGATAACTAAAATCATTAAGGGTTGCCAACACGACAAAATAAAATAACGATCCGGGATAGACGCATGTCCATCACCGAAATGATAGGTGGGACTGAAAAAGACATCGGCGCGATGCTTGAGCACCATTTTTGCAAACAGTGTCGGGATCACTTGGCATCACTTTGCTGGGACAGAAATGACACCAAACACCGAAAGAAAAAGGGAACTAGAGAAATGCAAAGGTTGAGCTATAGTGGATCGAAACCGATGCTAGCTACACTCGCCAGATAAACCGTTATCACAAATACTAAGGCTATATGCATGCTATGCAACAAACAAATGCAGTAACCAAATGCAATAAACCAACTGGGGTCTATACTACTGTAGGATCGGAAGTATGTCTAGAGGGGGGGTGATTAGACTACTTGACAACTTAAAAATTTTGCCTTTTGATTGGAGTAGTTTCTTAGCAAGTTCACAATGATAACCAAGTCAAGTATCACCCTACACATGCAATTCTAGAGTTGTGGCAGCGGAAAGTAAATTGCACGTATAGTAAATGAGAGGTGGAGAAGAGCAAACGCAAGTTGGTGACACGGAGATTTTTCTCGTGGTTCCGATAGGTGGTGCTATCGTCAATCCACGTTGATGGAGACTTCAACCCACGGAGGGTAGCGGCTGCTTGAGTCCACGGAGGGCTCCACCCACGAAGGGTCCACGAAGAAGCAACCTTATGCGCCATCATGGCCTCGTCCATGGAGGACTAGCCTTACTCGGGGTAGATCTTCACGAAGTAGGCGATCTCCTTGCCCTTACAAACTCCTTGGTTCAACTCCACATCATGACGGAGGCTCCCAAGCGACACCTAACCAATCTAGGAGGCACCACCCTCCAAAAGGTAATAGATGGGGTTGGTGATGATGAACTCCTTGCTCTTGTGCTTCAAATGATAATCTCCCCAACACTCAACTCTCCTCCTTGATTTGGCTGTGGTGGAGGAAGGGATTGAGTGGAAAGCAACTTGGGAAGGCTAGAAATCAAGTTTCATATGGTGGGAGTGGAGCAACTTGATCTCAACACAAGGGTAGGTAGTTTTCTTCTCGTAAATGTAAGGTAGGAGTGGTAGTTCTTTCGATGGCTCTCTCCACGAATGAAGAGGAGGTGGAGGGTATTTATAGCCTCCACACAAAATCCAACCGTTACACACATTTGACCAATCTCGGTCAGACCGAAGTTGACAACTCGGTGGGACCGAAAGTTCAAATCTTGTGAACGTTGGGATTTTCGGTGGGACCGAAAATACAATCTCGGTTAGTCCGATTCTTCCAGAGTCTAGGGTTTGCCAATTTCGGTGGGACCGACTTTCTCATCTCGGTGACACCGATTTGAGTAAAGAAGGTTACAGAAGCTTGGCAACACCAATTTCGGAATGACCGAGTTTGGAATCGGAAAATCCGAGATTCTTAGGGTTTGGGTATATGGTGAGGTGGTTCATCTCGGTGTGGTGAGTTTGGAATCGGTGGGACCGAGATTACTTATGAGTTTATGTTGGAATGAAAGATTGCTGATAGTTTGAGAGATAAATCACTAAGCACTTAGAGCAACGGATCATCATCATAACCTCACCCCTTTTAATAGTATTGGCTTTCCTATGGACTCAATGTGATCTTGGATCACTAAACCAAAAATGGAGTCTTGAGCTTTTGCCAATGTTTTCCTTAGCATTTTGAGGGTCCACATCATCGGTCATTGCCATACCCATATCCTGAACTTTCGAAATATTCTCAAGAAATGATTAGTTCAATGATATATATGTTGTTATTAATTACCAAAACCACCTAGGGATTAGTTGCACTTTCAATCTCCCCTTTTGGTAATTGATGACAACATATAGATCAAAGCTTCGACAAATGATATAATCAATGAATAACATCGTAAGCTTTGAGAAGTATGTGATAAGCAAGAGCTCCCCTAAATTTGTGCATTATTTAAGATTTGCGTTTGAATGCAAATGCACAATCGATTAGGATCATGGGTTACTCTTCCATGTCACATACATCTTGGTGGGCGCATAAAAATGATAAGAATGAATAACATGCACCCAATCACCAAGACATGAGTAAATGATCATACAAGATATGAATGGAATATGATAGGCATCAAGCACACATTAAGCACAGTATGATCAAGCACTCATCAAGATAGAACAAGCGTAGTATCAAACACACGAAGTATCTCAAAGAACTCAAAAGTATCTCAAGGAAAACCGCAAGCGAAAGAGCAAAACGAGCACTCTCTCTCGAAGCCCTATGCAAAAGCGAGCACTCTCTCTCGAAGCCCTATGATCTATACAATTTCTCCCCTTTGGCAACAAGTTACCAAAAGTTCGAAGGTATAGAGCTAATCGTCACTCGGGACTCTGCTGGCGGCTCTGTCTGCGTCGATGGAGTGGAGATAGCTGCATCTGCAAAGCTTCTGCTGAAGTCTGTGGAGCTGGAGGAGTGGATATCTTGGTGGTCTTTGGGCCGCGGAGCTGTAGGAGGTCTTGATGTAGTAGCCACAGGGTGCGACCTTTGGAATAGCGGTGATCTGGGCTTTGTGAGCCTTTGGAGCAGGCTGCTCATAGTCATCTGGACCATATCACCTTCCATCTCTCTCATGAGTTCGCCTTCTCCTCTTAGCTTCCTCGATGTCGCCTCAAGCTTGTTGGCGGTGACACATGCTTGATCGACAGCGTCGAGCATGGAACTTATCTTCAACTATCCTCTCAAGGCTCTCCCGAGGCGCACTATCTTTGGCAGGCGTAGCTCAATTCTCGAGTGGCTTCAAGAAGTTGTTCGCAGCGCTCTTGGGCTTCTTCTTTGCTTCCTTCTCGGCTTTAGCTTGTTTGGCAACTTCAGACTTAGCATGTCCTTCTACAGATGTGGGAGCATCCTCGGTCATCACAACCTCGTTATCCTCATGTTCAGGCTGCGGTGGCAAGTGGGGTCTATCCAGCGGTAGGTGTCCGTGCCAAACTTGGCATTAATGAGCATCTGAATATGCGGAGCAAACCCACACGACCTCTTACAGTCTGCTGTCTGTCCTCTTGATAGTCTCAACTATCGGGTCCATCACCTTAAAAGGTGTCTTCGATCTAGAATGTGCAGCATGTTGATAGAGTACCCTCTTATCATGCGGTGGTCTCTGACTTAGGCATCGAGTATGCCTCGAGAATGGTGTTGGTGGTTGGGAGACCTGCTCGAAGATAATAGATGAACCAAGCTTCCATATCTCTACATCCTTCTCCTTTACCTCATTGTACATGTTCTTCATTGACTCGTGATTTTTCTTGAATGCCATACACATCAACATCATCTTCCCTTGGCTGGTGCATTCAGCAATGCTCTCCATTCTTCAAGCTGTAGAATGGAATCTACGCCTTCATCATCCATACAATTCGACATCGGATAGAAGTGTGCGGTGGCATAGAAGCGCATGATCATCTCATCGTTCCAAGCGGTCAATTTCGACCAACGAACTCTGCAATCCCACAAGCGGTGAAGCTTTCATGCACATGTGGGAAGTAGTCTCTGTGCTCTTCCTTTGTCGATGTATTCCCGGTCTACATATCTGGTGTCGGCAACAATTGGCTTCTTGTCCATGAGCTTTGTCTCATAAAAGTCTTGTTGCTCTCTTGTGTGGAATCTTGGGTCAGCTGCTTTGTTCTTCTCTGGTGGCATATGGATCAACTTGCCTCCATAGCTTGAGTCCTTTATCCTTCCTTTCCTTCATATTTTCAGCTCGAGGATGAGCTTCATTATGAGCTGGCGGTTTACATGCGAGCTTGAGCAAAACATGAGCCTCATCATCGATTCTGCGGGTGGCACATTGTCCTTCTTCTTCTCTGAAGCGGTATGTTCCTCACAGTCTTCTTTGGCTTGGCGGCTGGTTTGGCTTGAGCTGCCTTTCTTTGGAGCTGATTGCTTAGCTTTTGTGGGTGCTCACCTACGATGGCATCACCCATCAACTTCGCTTCGAGGAGGTTGAGGTGCTTCCTCATCGTAATCATCATCATCGCAGATTTCTTCATGAACTTTCCTCTTCCTCTTGGAAGTCTTCTTGATCTTCTTGGAGGTTTCTTCCATCTTGAGCTTCGTGCAACAGAGGATTTTGTCACTTTGCTTGTGCCTTTCTTTGACTGTTGCCCTTGATAGTTCTTGGCAACCACTTGCCTCTTTGGCTTAGAAGTTATTTCCTCATCTGCAACAAAGTCTGAATCCTCCTCATCTGAATTTCTCTTTCTCCTGGCCCTGGTAGCATTGCAGGCAGATCCACTTGGAGTGCTTCTCTCTCCATCATCTGAAAACTGCTTGCTTACGGACTTGTAGCTGCCTCTGGAATCTCAAGCGGCATCTCGGACCTGTTACATTGTCACTTCCATCGGACATGGTGACAACTTTGTGAATAGAATAGGTATGGGCGAGAATAGAAGAGTTATCACAAAGCCGCAGAGGATTTTGCAAAAGAATGAGTTCAAACTTTAGTTTTAGGTTTTCACAGAATACATGTCGGTCGACCGAAGTCTATCAATTCGGTGAAACCGAAGTGTCTAAACAGACCACATACACCACTTTCGGTTGGACGAAATGGGTTTGATCTAGCCGAGACTACTAGGGTTTCACTGAATCTTCACTTCGGTCTTACCGATTTGTACAACTTCGGTTTCACCGAAAAGTGCGAGGCAATGGCGAGGCCAAATCGGTCGATCCGAAAATGTCGAATCGGTCACACCGAGATGTGTTCGCGGAAACCTAACCCTAAAATTTTCACTCGAAATTTGTTCTATGACCTAAGCGGCGGTGGATAGGAGATCTCAATCTTGGCAAGAAACATGGCAGCGCCTAACGTGCATTGAATCAGCGGTTGGAGCACGAGAGGATGAAACTCACCCAATGCGGTGGAGCTTCACCACGGCGGCAACGACGCGATGAGAAGGACCGTTGACGGCGATGGAGACCATGGCGAGGGCGCCTGAGCGACGGCGGAGGCGATCCGGAGACCAAGGCGACGGCGTGAAGGGTTTGAGGGCGAAGCGTTTGAAGAAGTAATCAACGCGCTCGTCCTCGAGTATATATACCCTTCGGTGTCGGTGGGACCGAGTTTGAAAACTTCGGTGGGACCGAGATGGTTAGCTGCGTGCGATTACACGCCGATCACGCCGAATTTGAAACTTCGGTTTCACCGAGGTGAAAACCTAGATCAATCAAGTGATTTGATGCGTCCGATTTGAGTATATCGGTTTGACCGAAAGTACTTAGAAGGTTTGGAAATTAGGCTTTTGACGGATCGGTGGCTCGAGTGCTCCTCACTCGATGCGTCAGAAAAAGTCTTGTTCAAAGTTTGTGATATAAGCATGAATAGAGTTTGAGACAAGAAAGCATAGATAGCTAGGGAGGAACTTAGGCATTCTTGTCCATCCATTTGGTCAAAAAGAAAGAAAGCCAAAAGACCAAAGCAACAAATGGATGTCCTCGAATGGATAAAATCATGCATCCAACATGCTCACACAATAAGATAGCAAAAGAAATATGTGTCAAACATGCACAAACAAAACACTAACAGCTAGCACACAATTTGGCGATGACTAGGTCATCTATATATGAGTATATTGGCTTAGGAGTCAAATGAGAACATTTGATCATAGGTCATACTCATCGTTTAAGCACAAGTGGGGTTACCACTTTTCCATAAAGCATTGATGTGTTCACATCATTAGAAGATGCTTTAGCTCATTTCTTTAGAGCAAAGCTCCCCCTTGATGTGAGAACCCCTTTTTAAAGGGTCAAACTAACCTTGGGTTGTCGTTGAAGACTTCATGTAGATGTTGAAGATGTGGATGCTCAATGTTGATGAAGATCATCAAGAGTTGGGAGCAATCCTTTGGATTGGGCACTTTCAATACCTACATGGGTTAGTCCCACAAGGAACAAACAAGAATATCCATGGACATAGATTGAAGTTCACAATAGATGATGTCCATGAAAGCAATGATTACCTTGTCCTTGACTTACCAACATGAGGGTTTGTGACTCCATGAACTAGTGCAAGATGTGGAAGTTGATTGCACAAGTCCTTGCCAAAATGAATATGAGTGAAGTATATTGGCGGAGTCACCCTCAAGAACTCTCTAGTTCTTCTTCTTCGGGATCCACATCATCTTGATGGGAATCCTTGGGGTAGTAGTTGAGCTTGTTGAAGTAGAACTTGAAGTTGCCTTGGGAACCCACTTGACCATGGCCTTGGGTGCTTCAATGAATGCATCAATCTCCTCTTGAAGCTTGTCCTTGCCTTTTAGCTTGTGGTCTTGTGGTGGAAGGTCATCTTGAGCTTGTTCCTCATTGGAAGAAATAGGATCATACTTCTCCTCTTGAGAGACGAACTTTGGAGTGGGGTATTGACCTTCTTCCCATTCAACACCCTCGGCGTTGAACTTTCGCTCAAAACCAATTCCTTGATTCTTCCGGTGTCTTCCTTGTTTGCGAACAATTTCCTCAAAGCTTTTGCTTCCGGCAAGACTCTTGTAGACACCTTTCTCTATAATCCCTTTCAATAGACTATTTTCTTGCTCAAGTGAAACTTGGCTTGAAACATTGTTAGTGGAATCAAGAGAATTACTAGAAGTAACAACATTTGATTTAGCATGATTATTGTTACTACTAGATGAAGAATTTTTCTTATGCTTGTCATGCTTAGTTTTGATAGGTGGCAAGAAATTAGACAAGAGAAGTCGTTTGGCAAGATATGAAGAACTCTTCTTTCAAGATCGTCATTGATAGCTTTTAGAAACTCATGTTCTTGCTCTAGATTGAGCTTCTCGAGCGTAGCTTCTCATGAGATCTTAGGAGCTCTCTATGATCTTCTTGAGTTGTTTCATGAGCTAACTTAAGAGTGTTTAGTTCTTTAGTTAGGCGCTCAATCTCCTTCATAGCATTGTCATTCGACTCTTCTCGACTATAAAGACTACTAGCATGTTCATCATTACTAAGCTCACTAGATTTATCATGTAAAAGCTCATCTTCACCAAGCAAGTCATCCTCATCACTATCAAAGTCAATAAACTCAGGATGTGATACCTTGGGGCCTTTTGCCATGAAGCATCTTCCAATTCCCTCATTTGGTGAATCAAATATGTCATAGGAGTTGGAGTTGGAGGATCGAGAGCAAGACCGCAACACCTTCATCTTGATCAGATTCGGAGTTGGAGTGATAGCTTCTTTCGGAGTGATTGTCTGAGTCGGAGCTGAAACCCATTCACCAACATGAGCTTGATGTTTTCTTCTTGTGTAGCTCCTTGATGACTTGTCTTTCCTTTCCGAATCCTTGCTTCTCGAGAGGATCTTCGTTCATAACGATCATCTCTACTCCTTCTCTCTTTCGAGGCGACTCTTCTCTTGAGCTTCTTCTTCTTGGAGATTCTTCTCTTCTCTTGTGGGGAGTCGAACACTCATTTGAGTAGTGTCGGGTCTTCCACAATTGTAGCAGATTTCAATCACGACTAGAAGATCTCTTTTCATCATATGATCTAGACTTTGAGCTTCTTTCCTTGCTTCTACTCTTGTAGAATTTGTTGAAGTTCTTCACCATTAGGCTTATCTCTTCATTGGAAACTAGCTTGTCACTTGAGGATGTGGGAGCTTCAACTGCAGCTTTGTAAGCACCACTTGACTTGTTGTGAAGCTCTTCCTTATCTTTAAGTGTCATCTCATGAGCAACAATCCTTCCAATGACTTCGGTAGGCTTGAGATCTTTGTAGTTTGGCATCATTTGGATCAAAGTGCACACGGTGTCATACTTTCCATCCAAAGCTCTGAGAATCTTCTTGATGATGAATCGGTCGGTCATTTCTTCGCTTCCTAAGCCTGCCATCTCATTGGTGATGAGAGCAAGCCTAGAATACATTTCAGCGACCCCTTCACCTTCCTTCATCTTGAACTTGTCAAGCTGACCTTGAAGAACATCTAGCTTTGATTCCTTCACGGACTCGGTACCTTCGTGCATTTCGACCAAAGTATCCCAAATCTCTTTTGCATTCTCAAGGCGGCTGATCTTGTTGAACTCCTCGGGACACAAAGCATTGAAGAGAATGTCACAAGCTTGAGCATTGTTACGTAACATCCGCAACTCATCTGCGGTAGCCCGCGATCCGGAACTTTTCCTTCTTGAAGAACTCACCTTGCAAGCCAACACAAATAATGCCCCATGCGGCGGGGTTATGTCCAAGAATATGCATTTTCATTTTATGCTTCCAACTAGCAAAGTTTGAACCATCAAAGTAAGGACCTCACGGAAATTACCCTCACTAGGCGCCATACTCTCCTAGGTTGTGAAACCAAGCTTATGGAGTCAATGCAATGGAAACCAATCCAATGGAGACCAAAGCTCTGATACCACTTGTAGGATCGGAAGTATGTCTAGAGGGGGGGTGATTAGACTACTTGACAACTTAAAAATTTTGCCTTTTGATTGGAGTAGTTTCTTAGCAAGTTCACAATGATAACCAAGTCAAGTATCACCCTACACATGCAATTCTAGAGTTGTGGCAGCGGAAAGTAAATTGCACGTATAGTAAATGAGAGGTGGAGAAGAGCAAACGCAAGTTGGTGACACGGAGATTTTTCTCGTGGTTCCGATAGGTGGTGCTATCGTCAATCCACGTTGATGGAGACTTCAACCCACGGAGGTTAATGGCTGCGCGAGTCCACGGAGGGCTCCACCCACGAAGGGTCCACGAAGAAGCAACCTTGTCTATGCCATCATGGCCTACGTCCACGGAGGACTAGCCTTACTCGGGGTAGATCTTCACGAAGTAGGCGATCTCCTTGCCCTTACAAACTCCTTGGTTCAATTCCACATCATGACGGAGGCTCCCAAGCGACACCTAACCAATCTAGGAGGCACCACCCTCCAAAAGGTAATAGATGGGGTTGGTGATGATGAACTCCTTGCTCTTGTGCTTCAAATGATAATCTCCCCAACACTCAACTCTCCTCACTTGATTTGGCTGTGGTGGAGGAAGGGATTGAGTGGAAAGCAACTTGGGAAGGCTAGAAATCAAGTTTCATATGGTGGGAGTGGAGCAACTTGATCTCAACACAAGGGTAGGTAGTTTTCTTCTCGTAAATGTAAGGTAGGAGTGGTAGTTCTTTCGATGGCTCTCTCCACGAATGAAGAGGAGGTGGAGGGTATTTATAGCCTCCACACAAAATCCAACCGCTACACACATTTGACCAATCTCGGTCGGACCGAAGTTGACAACTCGGTGGGACCGAAAGTTCAAATCTTGTGAGCGTTGGGATTTTCAGTGGGACCGAAAATACAATCTCGGTTAGTCCGATTCTTCCAAAGTCTAGGGTTTGCCAATTTCGGTGGGACCGACTTTCTCATCTCGGTGACACCGATTTGAGTCTGTATGTTCTGAAGCTTGGCAACACCAATTTCGAATGACCGAGTTTGGAATCGGAAAATCCGAGATTCTTAGGGTTTGGGTATATGGTGAGGTGGTTCATCTCGGTGTGGTGAGTTTGGAATCGGTGGGACCGAGATTACTTATGAGTTTATGTTGGAATGAAAGATTGCTGATAGTTTGAGAGATAAATCACTAAGCACTTAGAGCAACAGATCATCATCATAACCTCACCCCTTTTAATAGTATTGGCTTTCCTATGGACTCAATGTGATCTTGGATCACTAAACCAAAAATGGAGTCTTGAGCTTTTGCCAATGTTTTCCTTAGCATTTTGAGGGGTCCACATCATCAGTCATTGCCATACCCATATCACTGAACTTTCTGAAATATTCTCAAGAAATGATTAGTTCAATGATATATATGTTGTTATTAATTACCAAAACCACCTAGGGATTAGTTGCACTTTCAACTACCGTTTTCTAACGTTCGCGCGGTCTAGGGCATCCTACAGCCAGACCTGCTTTAATACCAAGCACTGTGGCACCCCGGCTCAGAGAAAACCGGAATGCCCCGTATTCCAGCCCAGAGATCGAGGAGAAGTCTTCTGGAATATGACACTGCTTAGCGTAGAACAAACCAGCCTTCTATTATTATACGAATATGAATACAACGTCTCTGATATTACAATGAATAACATCGGCATGGCGACACTACGCCATCCTCAGTTGCTCTATGCAAGCAGCAGAACAACTCGAAGCAGCGGAATAACTCTAGCAGCGGAACAACGACGATGGTGGTGAACTCCACTCTGCAGGGACTCTGGCTGGAACGCTTATCCTAGCTTGCATGAACGGAAACCACGACAAGCAAGCAATCAAATCCGGCATGACCTGCAAACTGGCATGACACGCAGGTCAGTACATTGAATGTACTTGCAAGCTCACAAATAACCAGAAACATTCAAGACAGACAACAGCATGGCAATTACAGGTTAAGCAGGGATTATCATGATATCATCGGAATAACATGGCATGACCAACATAAACATGATATAGCTAACACAACATGAACATATTAATCCGACAATACTAGCATGCAACATGATGACACTACATGCACCACTTATTCTGCTCGGGTTACATCGTAACCATCACATGCATCACTTACCAACCTCGGACATCACACGATCATCTTGGGATCAAATCAAGCTTGGTATGAACAATACCGTAGTAATCATTAGATGACCACAAGGAGCTTGATCTTTACCCACGATTCTCGCACAACATCACGAATATACAACAACTCGGTATCATCAATACCATCATGGGGATCACAACCCGACCAACACTTGGCCCGTGATCCTTACAGCAATCACAACCAACTTATCTCATTGTCATTAAGCACATTATTCTTATTACTATTGACTCACGGTGTGACCTACTTTCGACTGGGCCCTTATCCGCGGGCGCGGCTATCGATAGATTCAATATACACTCTGCAGAGGTAGTACACTGTACCCCAACTGCGGAACCCATGGCCTCGCACTCCCATTCGGGTGGACCAACGGCGTTTCGACAAAACCGATCTACTGCCATGACACTCTCCCGGCCACTCTGACTCAATCCCCATCGGGCTAGTCCTGGGTGGCCCTGTGTCTACCTCAAGACACCTCAAAACCACTGTTGTGGCAACGATCCACTCTGGGACCCAAACACTTAACTCATCAACTGGCACACAAGGCTTATGTTCGCCTACCTGATCAGGGTAGCGCACGCCCATAACATTTCCTCGTTGGAGGCACCAGCGAGAGGCACGACAATAGACCCAGTTAGGACCGTCCCATACCGGTAAGCGTGGTTGCCTTTGGTCGATGTCGTTTCAATGCACCATGACTCAGCCAACAGTTGTTCAAGTTCAATTTAATCCGGTTAAACTTGAATGCAAATATGCCGAGCCATGATAAAATGCATGAACATGAGATCAACATAATCATGAGGGTATCACATAACTATCCACCATATCAACAATAAATCATATCCACTGAGCATGGCATACTGACTAGCACGACCATTACCAACATCAACATGTACTACTAGCAAGCATAAACATATGAAAGGAAATACTAGCAGGTAGAACATGATAACAGCGTACAAGACAACATAGCACAAAAGTGAACATGCAAATCTAAACATCACCGGAACAACGATAACCATCTTTTCAACAAGCAGACATTAATAATGATTCAAGTTGAAAACCATGGCTACTGCATGACTATCATGCAAGTGGGTATTGTGGCTTCCTGGGGATGAAGAAGGCACCGGGAGAAAGTGCGAGGAACTCGCGAAACGAATCACCGGAAAACGTTCTCTCTCGGAGGGGGCTGAATAAGGGCAAGGGCATAATGGTAATTTTCACAGTGTTAAACCATAGTGAAAGTGACACCAACAGAACGGGCTCGACGAAGCAAAGAAGTGAGCATTAGTTTCATCTCATTTGGAGTTACGGACAAAAAGATACGGACGTTTAAAGCTCAGGGACTAATCTGCAAAAATACTTCTACAAACAAGTCCCTGGCAGTTTAAACAGAACGCGCCTTTTCTGAAATACACCTTCGGTCAGGAAAAACGGCTCGCAGCGGGGCGCTTCCACTTAGATGACATGGTGAGGACCGGGTCAAAGGGGCAGAGGCGGGGCCGGGCGCCAGGGCCGCTGACAGGCGGGGCCGCGGGACCCGTTGGCCAGGTCAACGCGCCAGCCTGGCCGGCTCCTTCTTCTGCCCCGCTGCTCCCCCGACAGGAATAGAGGAGAGGGAGCAGGGCGCTACCAGCGCTGGCCTCGCCGCCTCCGGCCACCTCTGGTCGAGGCGAGGGCACCAGCGAGCGTGGCTTGCTCCGCCGCCTCCGTTCCCGCAGAGAGGAGCCCTGGGGAGCAGCAAAACGACGGCGAGGGGCGGTGGCAGAGAAGAACAGGGGCGGAGGGGCGACGAAGGGTGCGGGCGGCCCCGGCCATCTCCGACCGGACGGACACCGCCGGTGGGTGCGGGGCGACGAGCCGCACCCATCCAGAGGCAAAGGGGGCACCGGGGAAGGGGGAAACGGAGGGGAGGCTGCGGCGACAGAAAACTACAGGGACGGCGGCCATGGCGACGGGGAGGGGATGAAGAGCTCCTGGAGCTCAGGCAGGTGGTTTGGGAGGTCGCAGGGAGAGAGGGGAGCTGTTGGAGTGCTCAGGCGAGACGCGGACGGGCTATTTATAGCCGGGGCAGGAGCACCCGATCCGCTCGCCACCGAGCGAGTCCGGCCACGGCTCTGCCGGCCGCAGCGGTCATGGGGAGGAGGGGGAAGACGACGAGGAGGGAGCGGACGAGAGCCAGAGGCTCACGAAATCGAGCAACGCTCGCAGACGAGAGGGGGAAGAAGACAGAAGCGAAGAAGGCGACGGTGTGCACGGGCGCGCACTGTTCGAACCTTGGCATGGCTCGCCGGAGAAGAAAACGGAGGGGGAGCGGGGTCCAGGCGAACGGCGACGACGAGGGGGAGCTACTGAACATTCGGGGACGAGCCAAAACCAGCTGGAGCAACGATGTCGAGGCCAACAATGGCTAGATTACCGTTTTGGCTGGCTGCCCTCATAGTCCCCAGTGGCATGGCGCGCTTTGGAATTTAACTGAGGCTAAATCATGTCTACCGCGTAGTACTTCCAGCGTGGAGTATTACTATGGAAACTAGACAGGCAGAGACAAAGGGAGTGGAGTGAACCAAGCTCCACAAGTTTGATGTTGCAAACTTGGCCACACTCTAGAAATAAAACCAGGCAGGGTAAATGGTAGAATTGATGTCTGGGGAGTTTAGCTATGGAGGGACTATGATCCTGGTGGTTTTGAGGAGAAGTGGACCAAGATTAATCATAGTTGCTTTGCAACTGCTAAAATGGTAAAGAAAAGAAGATTATGATGGTGCACTGATACGTCTTCAACGTATCTATAATTTTTAATTGCTCCATGCTACTTTATCTACTATTTTGGACTATATTGGGCTTTATACTCCACTTTTATATTATTTTTGGGACTAACCTATTAACCGGAGGCCCAGCCCAGAATTGCTGTTTTTTTTGCCTATTTCAGTGTTTCGAAGAAACGAAATATCAAACGGAGTCCAAACGGAATGAAACCTTCGGGAACGTGATTTTCTCACCGAACATGATCCAGGAGACTTGGACCCTACTCCAAGAAGCTTCCGAGGAGGTCACGAGGGTGGAAGGCGCGCCCCCCTACCTCGTGGGCCCCTCGGAGCTCCACCGACGTACTCCTTCCTCATATATATACCTACGTATCCCCAATAGACCAGAGACAGAGCCAAAAAACCTAATTCCACCGCCGCAACCTTACAGATCCACGAGATCCCATCTTGGGGCACATTAGAACTCATGGAGGGGCATCCACCACGGAGGGCTTCTACATCATCACCATAGCCCCTCAGGATGAAGTGTGAGTAGTTTACTTCAGACCTTCGGGTCCATAGCTAGTAGCTAGATGGCTTCTTCTCTCTTTTGGATCTCAATACAATGTTCTCCCTCTCTCGTGGAGATCTATTCGATGTAATCTTCTTTTTGCGGTGTGTTTGTTGAGACCGATGGATTGTGGGTTTATGATCCAACTTATCTATGGAAAATATTTGTTCTTCTCTGAATTCTTTTATGTATGATTGAGTTATCTTTGCAAGTCTCTTCGAATTATCCATTTGGTTTGGCCAACTAGATTGGTAGTTCTTGCAATGGGAGAAGTGCATGGCTTTGGGTTTAATCTTGCGGTGTCCTTAATCAGTGACCGAAAGAGTTGCAGGGCACGTATTGTATTGTTGCCATCGAGGATAACAAGATGGGTTTTTTATCATATTGCATGAATTTATCCCTCTACAACATGTCATCTTGCTTAAAGCGTTACTCTGTTTTTAACTTAATACTCTAGATGCATCTTTGGATAGCGGTCGATGAGTGGAGTAATAGTAATAGATGCGAGAATCGTTTGATCTACTTGTCACGGACGTGATGCCTATATACATGATCATTGCCTAGATATACTCATAACTATGCTCAATTCTATCAATTGCTCAACGATAATTTGTTCACCCACCGTAGAATACTTATGCTCTTGAGAGAAGCCACTAGTGAAACCTATGGCCCCCGGGTCTATTCTCATCATATCAATCTATATCACTTTATTTACTTGCTTTGTTTTTACTTTGCCTTTACTTTTTACTTTGCATCTATCTATCAAAATACCAAAAATATTATCTCTATCGATCTCACTCTCGTAAGTGACCGTGAAGGATTGACAACCCCTAAGTGTTGGTTGCGAGTTGCTATCGTGTTGTGCAGTCACGAGGGACTTGCGTGACCTCCTCTTGGATTGATACCTTGGTTCTCAAAAGCGAGGAAAATACTTACGCTCTTGTCTTTGCATCATCCTCTCCTCTTTGGGGAGAACCAAGGCAAGCTCGAGGCGTAGCAAGAAGAACTTCCGCGTCTTGGGGAGGCTTACGCAAAAGTCAACATACCAAGTACCCATCACAATCCCTATCTCTCGCATTACATTATTTGCCATTTGCCTCTCGTTTTCCTCTCCCCCACTTCACCCTTGCCGTTTTATTCGCCCTCTCTTTCCCAATCTCCTCCTCTCTTTTCGTTGCCTTTTCCTTGCCTTTCTGTTTGCTTGTGTGTTGGATTACTTGTTGCCATGGCGCAAGATAATACCAAATTGTGTGATTTCTCGAATACCAATAATAATGATTTCCTTAGTACTCGATTGCTCCTCTTAATAATGATGAGTCTTGTGAAATCAATACTGCTTTGCTGAATCTTGTTATGAAAGATCAATTCGCTGGCCTTCTTAGTGAAGATGCCGCTACTCATCTAAACAATTTTGTTGATTTGTGTGATATGCAAAAGAAGAAAAATACGGATAACAATATTGTCAAATTGAAGTTATTTCCGTTTTCACTTAGAGATCGTGCTAAAGTTTGGTTTTCGTCTTTGCCTAAAAATAGTATTGATTCTTGGAACAAGTGCAAAGATGCTTTTATCTCTAAGTATTTTCCTCCCGCTAATATTATCACTCTTAGGAACGATATCATGAATTTTAAACAACTTGATCATGAGCATGTTGCCCAATCTTGGGAAAGAATGAAATTAATGCTTCGCAATTGCCCTACTCATGGTTTGAATTTATGGATGATCCTACAAAATATTTATGCCGGATTGAATTTTGCTTCTAGAAATCTTTTAGATTCGGCCGCGGGAGGCACTTTTATGGAAATTACGTTAGGGGATGATACCAAATTGCTTGATAATATTATGGCTAATTATTCTCAATGGCACACCGAAAGATCTTCTAGTAAAAAGGTGCATGCTATAGAAGAAATCAATATTTTGAGTGAAAAGATGGATGAACTTATGAAGATGTTTGCTCCTAAAAATACTCCTCTTGATCCCAATTATATGCCTTTATCTACTTTGCTTGAGAATAATAATGAATCTATGGATGTGAATTTTGTTGGTAGGAATAGTTTTGGAAACAACGCTTATAGAGGGAATTTTAATCCTAGGCCTTATGCTAGCAATCCTTCTAACAATTTTGGAAATTCCTACAACAACTCTTATGGAAATTTTAATAAGATGCCCTCTGAATTTGAGAGTAGTGTTAAAGAGTTTATGAATTCACAAAAGAATTTTAATGCTTTGCTTGAAGAGAAATTGCTTAAAGTTGATGATTTGGCTAGGAACGTTGATAGAATTTCTCTTGAAATTGATTCTTTAAAGCTTAGATCCATTCCTCCTAAGCATGATATCAATGAGTCTCTCAAAGCTATGAGAATTTCCATTGACAAGTGCAAAGAAAGAACCGCTAGGATGCGTGCTTCCAAAGATGCCTTTATTAAAGCGTGTTCTTCTAATTCCTATGAAAATCAAGATGAGGATCTAAAAGTTATTGATGTGTCCCCCATTAAATCTTTGTTTTGCAATATGAATCTTGATGAATCTGAATATGATCTTCCCTTACCTAGAAGGCGTTCTAAGAATTCGGAGTTTCTAGATCTTGATGATGAAATTGATGAAAGTAGGATTGAAATAAATAGAAACCGTGATGTTGCTAAACCTACTATTTTGGATCTCAAGGAATTTAATTACGAAAGTTGCTCCTTGATTGATTGTATTTCCTTGTTGCAATCTGTGTTAAATTCTCCTCATGCTTATAGTCAAAATAAGGCCTTTACCGAACATATTGTTGATGCCTTGATGCAATCTTATGAAGAAAAGCTCGAGTTAAAAGTCTCTATCCCTAGAAAACTCCATGATGAGTGGGAACCTACTATTAAAATTAAATTAAAGACTTTGAGTTTCATGCTTTATGTGATTTGGGTGCTAGTGTCTCTACTATTCCCAAAACCCTATGTGATTTGCTAGATTTCTGTGACTTTGATGATTGCTCTCTAAACTTGCATCTTGCGGATTCCACTATTAAAAAACCTATGGGAAGAATTAATGATGTTCTTATTGTTGCAAATAGGAATTATGTGCCCGTAGATTTTATCGTTCTTGATATAGATTGCAATCCTTCATGTCCTATTATTCTTGGTAGACCTTTCCTTAGAACGATTGGTGCAATTATTGATATGAAGGAAGGGAATATTAGTTCCAATTTCCCTTAAAGAAGGGCATGGAACACTTTCCTAGAAATAAAATAAAATTACCATATGAATCTACCATGAGAGCCACTTATGGATTGCCTGCCAAAGATGGCAATACCTAGATCTATCCTTGCTTTTATGCCTAGCTAGGGGCGTTAAACGATAGCGCTTGTTGGGAGGCAACCCAATTTATTTTGTGTTTTTTTGTTTCTGCCTCTGTTTAGGAATAAATAATCCATCTACATTCTGTTTGGATTTGGTTTTATGTTTTAATTAGTGTTTATGCCAAGTAGGACCTATAGGATAACCTACGATGATAGTTGATTTGATTCTGCTGAAAAAACAGAAACTTTAGCGCTCACAAAATTAGCTGTCATTTTTTACTGGAGAGTGCTTTTGCGTTGATTATTTTTGCTGCTGATCTATAAACAAATTTTCCAGGACTTCCTATTTTGGTAGAATTTTTAGAGTTCCAGAAGTTTGCGTTAGTTACAGATTACTACAGACTGTTCTGTTTTTGACAGATTCTGTTTTTCGTGTGTTGTTTTCTTATTTTGATGAATCTATGGCTAGTAAATTAGTTTATAAACCATAGAGAAGTTGGAATACAGTAGGTTTAACACCAATATAAATAAAGAATGAGTTAATTACAGTACCTTGAAGTAGTCTTTTGTTTTCTTTCTCTAATGGAGCTCACGAGATTTCTGTTGAGTTTTGTGTTGTGAAGTTTTCAAGTTTTGGGTGAATTCTTTTGATGGATTATGGAACAAGGAGTGGCAAGAGCCTAAGCTTGGGGATGCCCATGGCACCCCCAAGATAATCAAGGAGACCAAAAGTCAAAGCTTGGGGATGCCGGAAGGCATCCCTCTTTAAATCCACTTCCATCGGTAATTTACTTGGAGCTATATTTTTATTCACCAACATGATATGTGTTTTGCTTGGAGCGTCTTGTATTATTTGTGTCTTTGCTTGTTAGTTTACCACAATTATCCTTGCTGTACACACCTTTTGAGAGAGCCATACATGATTTGGAATTTGTTAGAATACTCTATGTGCTTCACTTATATCTTTTGAGCTTGATAGTTTTGCTCATAATGCTTCACTTATATCTTTTTGAGCGTGATAGTTTTTGCTCTAGTGCTTCACTTAGATTTTTTAGAGCACGGTGGTGGATTTGTTTTAAAGAAACTTGATCTCTCATGCTTCACTTAGATTATTTTGAGAGTCATTAATAGCATGGTAATTTGCTTAACGTTAACATACTTAGTGTTCAAGATATGTGAAACTTTCTTTTGAGTGAATTGAATACTAAGATAAATTTAATGCTTAATAATTGTTTTGAGATATGGAGGTAATAATATCAAAGTCGTGCTAGTTGAGTAGTTGTGAATTTGAAAAATACTTGTGTTGAAGTTTGCAAGTCCCGTAGCATGCACGTATGGGTAAAGTTGTGTAACAAATTTGAAGCATGAAGTGTACCTGGCTTGTGCATCCTTATGAGTGGCGGTCGGGGACGAGCGATGGTCTTTTCCTACCAATCTATCCCCCTAGGATCATTGTGCGTAGTACTTGATTTTTGATGGCTTCTAATTTTTTGCAATAAGTATATGAGTTCTTTTGACTAATGTTGAGTCCATTGATTATATGCACTCTCACCTTTACGCCTTTGCTAGTCTCTTCGGTACCGTGCATTGCCCTTTCTCACATTGGGAGTTGGTGCAAACTTCGCCGGTGCATCCAAACCCCGTGATATGATACGCTCTTTCACACATAAACCTATTTATATCTTCCTCAAAACAGCCACCATACCTACCTATTATGGCATTTCCATAGCCATTCTGAGATATATTGCCATGCAACTTTCCACCGTTCCGTTCATCATGACATACTTTTGTCATATTGCCATTGCATGATCTTGTAGTTGACATCGTATTTGTGGCAAAGCCACCATGCATTATTTTTCATACATGTCACTCTTGATTCATTGCACCATCCGATTACACACGGAGGCATTCATATAGAGTCATATCTTGTTCTAGTTTCGAGTTGTAATTGTTGAGTTGTAAGAAAAATAAAAGTGTGATGATCATCATTATTAGAGCATTGTCCCAAGTGAGTAAAGGATGATGGAGACTATGATTCCCCCACAAGTCGGGATGAGACTCCCGATGAAAAAAAAGAAGCCAAGGAAGCCCAAATAAAAAAAAGAGGCCATAAAAAAAGAGAAAAGACCCAAATAAAAAAATTAAACAAATGAGAGAAAAAGAGAGAAGGGACAATGTTACTATCCTTTTACCACACTTGTGCTTCAAAGTAGCATCTTGTTCTTCATGTAGTGAGTCTCATATATTGTGCTTCAAAGTAGCACCATGTTTTTCATATAGTGAGTCTCATATATTGTCTTTTTATACTAGTGGGAATTTTTCATTATAGAACTTAGCTTGTATATTCCTACGATGGGCTTCCTCAAATGCCCTAGGTCTTCATGAGCAAGCAAGTTGGATGCACACCCACTAGTTTTCTTTTGTTGAGCATTCATAGCTCCAGTGCATCAGTTGCGTGGAAATCCCTACTCCTCATGTTGACATCAATTGATGGGCATCTCCATAGCCCGTTGATTAGCCTCGTCAATGTGATACTTTCTCCTTTTTTGTCTTCTCCACACAAACCCCATCATCATATTCTATTGCACCCATAGTGCTATGTCCATGGCTCGCTCATGTACTGCATGAAGGTTGATAAAGTTTGAGATTATTTGAATATGAAACAATTGCTTGGCTTGTCATCGGGGGTATAGAAGTTGGGAACATCTTTGTGTGATGAAAATGAAGCATAGACTAACTATATGATTTTGTAGGGATGAACTTTCTTTGGCCATGTTATTTTGAGAAGACATGATTGCTTTGATTAGTATGCTTGAAGTATTATTATTTTTATGTCAATATGAACTTTTATCTTGAATCTTTTGGATCTTAATATTAATACCATGATTAAGAAGATTTACATTGAAATTATGCCAAAGTATCACTCTGCATCAAAAATTCTTTTTTATCATTTACCTACTCGAGGACGAGCAGGAATTAAGCTTGGGGATGCTTGATACGTCTCCAACGTATCTATAATTTTTGATTGCTCCATGCTACTTTATCTACTATTTTGGACTATATTTTGCTTTATTTTCCACTTTTATATTATTTTTGGGACTAACCTATTAACCGGAGGCCCAGCCCAGAATTGCTGTTTTTTTGCCAATTTCAGTGTTTCGAAGAAACAGAATATCAAACGGAGTCCAAATGGAATGAAACCTTCGCGAACGTGATTTTCTCACCGAACGTGATCTAGGAGACTTGGACCCTACTCCAAGAAGCTTCCGAGGAGGTCACGAGGGTGGAGGGCGCGCCCCCTAGGCGCGCCCTACCTCGTGGGACCCTCGGAGCTCCACCGACGTACTCCTTCCTCCTATATATACCTACGTATCCCCAATAGACCAGAGACAGAGCCAAAAAACCTAATTCCACCGCCGCAACCTTCTGTATCCATGAGATCCCATCTTGGGGCCTGTTCCGGAGCTCCGTCGGAGGGGGCATCCACCACGGAGGGCTTCTACATCATCACCATAGCCCCTTCGATGAAGTGTGAGTAGTTTACTTCAGACCTTCGGGTCCATAGCTAGTAGCTAGATGGCTTCTTCTCTCTTTTTGGATCTCAATACAATGTTCTCCCCCCTCTCTCGTGGAGATCTATTCGATGTAATCTTCTTTTTGCGGTGTCTTTGTTGAGACTGATGAATTGTGGGTTTATGATCCAACTTATCTATGGAAAATATTTGATTCTTCTCTGAATTCTTTTATGTATGATTGAGTTATCTTTGCAAGTCTCTTGAATTATCCGTTTGGTTGCCAACTAGATTGGTAGTTCTTGCAATGGGAGAAGTGCATGGCTTTGGGTTCAATCTTGCGGTGTCCTTACTCGGATGAGAAAGAGTTGAAAGGCACGTATTGAATTGTTGCCATCGAGGATAACAAGATGGGGTTTTATCATATTGCATGAATTTATCCTCTACATCATGTCATCTTGCTTAAAGCGTTACTCTGTTTTTAACTTAATACTCTAGATGCATCTTTGGATAGCGGTCGATGAGTGGAGTAATAGTAGTAGATGCGAGAATCGTTTGATCTACTTGTCACAGACGTGATGCCTATATACATGATCATTGCCTAGATATACTCATAACTATGCTCAATTCTATCAATTGCTCAACGATAATTTGTTCACCCACCGTAGAATACTTATGCTCTTGAGAGAAGCCACTAGTGAAACCTATGGCCCCGGTCTATTCTCATCATATCAATCTATATCACTTTATTTACTTGCTTTTTTTTACTTTGCCTTTACCTTTTACTTTGCATCTATCTATCAAAATACCAAAATATTATCTCTATCGGATCTCACTCTCGTAAGTGACCGTGAAGGATTGACAACCCCTAAGCGTTGGTTGCGAGTTGCTATCGTGTTGTGTGCAGTACGAGGACTTGCGCGTGACCTCCTCTTGGATTGATACCTTGGTTCTCAAAAACTGAAGGAAATACTTACGCTACTGTGCTGCATCATCCTCTCCTCTTCGGGGAAAACCAACGCAAGCTTGAGACGTAGCATGCACTCACATGGAGAGTCAACTTGAGCTAAGATTGTGCAAAGCTGAGTCATTTGGTCATATGAAGATGCTCACCAAGTATCATACCATTTGGCAAAGCCAAAATGGTACTTGCTTCACAAACATCTCCTTTGGACAGAAACTTGGAATAATATTGGTGATCAAATGGATCAATGAAATGATGCCAAAATGGGTGGAGAGATGTTTTACGGGTATAAGAATGATCTGGTAATTTATCAGGATTTTTGATGCAATATAAAATATACTTGCTTCACAACCTGAAAATATTGCGAGAAACAAAGATTTGCTCCTGTGCTCACATAGATGATTGGATGGGGCTGCAAATGGGTGGAGGGGATTAATATGAGCATATTAAGGAGTGTTGAAAAGTTCAACTCATTTGGGTACTCCTAGCTAGTACTTCCTTCACAAAGCCTTCTGTTTGACAGAAACTTTGAAAATTCACTGAGGAAGATTGGCTAGGCAAATTAAATTTAAATTGTGCATGAGGCAATTATTTGCACATATAAACATGCCCAAAAAGGTTGGGAGCCACTAGAAAAATATAAATGACACTTCCTTCACAAAGTGCCATTCAGGGCAGAATATAAAAAGGAATATTGGGGAATTATTTTTGAACATGGCAATGAAAAGTTTTGCCATATTTGATCAAGATATGACCCAAAAAATTTATGAGAATTATTTGGGAATTTTTGGAGTGAGGGAAATATAGGTTGCTTCACAACCTAGGGCAATTTGAGTTATTCCTTTGATAGAAAAGGAATATTCCTAATAAAAAGAATATTGGGATTTGGGCTAGGATGAAAATGACAGGGTCTAGGGAAAGATTTGAGCATGACAAGCCACTCTGGAAGCAAAGAAGAGGGCATCTTCTTCAGTTTCCAGACCACAAAGCCACGAAAAAGAAAAACTCAAGCAAAAAACTCCGAAAAACAAAAGAAAAAGAAAGGGCCAAAAATCAGGCTGTCACAATGGGTTTCGCGCATAAAACTAACTTCTCCTGCATCCATGTTCCAAAACCAAGCAAGAAGGATTGATTCTACATCGTCCATCTCATGATTGAGATCACCAAAAGCTTCACATGACAAGCAGAAATGATGATCATATCCACAAGTGGCTAGAGTCTCATGGACAAGCGGATTATAAACTTAGAGATGACTTCTTTCGCATCCAAAGGGACATTGCGACGAACATCATGAAAGAAGTCGTCGATGAGAAGGGGATGTTCCACCACGGCCCTATATCGCGAGCTGACATCTGATCTCGCATAGGCATGCAACGTCTAGACCTTACGCCGTTCAAGAAGCTAGGGTCCATCCTTGATGATATGGAAGGATGGAACTTCTAGTGATTTACGATGCCGATGATGATGATATGTGTTGGTTGAACTTGTATACTTTTTGTAGCGATGAAACTTTGTGATGTCCACGGTCCCTGCCAAACTTGTGTAACGCTACTTTGTTAGTTTGTGTACGACGACCTGCGTACCTCTAGTTAATTAGTTTGCGTACTGTATGTTGCACCTAGTTGCTAACCCTTTCTTTTTCGTGTTGCTCTAGTATATTTTGTTGTATATGATCGTACATGCTCTTCATGAAGATGCATCTCTAACAGGTACCTAGTTTCTTGATGGCGAGATGGCAGTGCTATGTCGTGTACAAAGGGAAGGTTCCGGGGGTGTACAACGAGTGGCCTGAGTGCCAGGTGCAAGTGAATGGGTTCTCGGGCGCCAGCCATAAAGGCTTCAAAAGCAGACAAGAAGGAGGAGCTAGTTACTTGAGGTTCACGCTAGCACGAGAGAGGATTCGTAACCGCCACCTCATATACTGCATAGTTCCGTTCTCACTCATAGTGATAGCTCTTCTCGCGTATACCTTTGTTTAGATGGATGACGTTGTAGTTGCAAGTATTCGAGACTTGCATGTATCACTATTTTTGAGATGATGACAAGATACCATTTTGTGTTGGATGATGATTATGATGAGACTATTTGTATGTATATGCTATGATTACATTTGTGGTCTCGCAGACATTTGTATGTGTATCATGATGACATTTGTATGTGCTAAAGATTCTTCTATAAAGCCCGTTCAAATACAAAAAAAATATGCAGAAAAAAAACAAAAACTACTAAAATTAGCAGTAGCGAGTGGAGAAAAGTTAGCAGCAGCGCGAGAATAGCATTAGTGTCACATCCCTAGTTCTGGTATGCACTAGGCTAGCCCTTCATGTGAGCATCATGTTTAAATTCTAATGAAATTTGAATTGTGGAATTTTCAAAAGCCTCAAAAGACCTCTAAAAATAACCAACATTTAAATCTCATCAAATGAGTCCAAGAAAATGTTCCTGTTATTCTATGAAAATATTGGCATGAGGTAAAATGCAAACCAATATTTTTGGAGTGACTGAAATATTTATTTTGGGCCTTTCGAATTAAATCAATGACATATTTGAGTTGGATTTATTTCTATTATATAAGAAATAAAGCTCAAACATTTTTGTAAGTTGCATGTGACTTGGGCTAGACCTGAGCTCACATAACAATTTACAGAAAGTTTATAAAAATGATTTGATGCTCTAAATCAAATCAAAACAAATAACAGAAATAGAAAAACATAAATAAAAGAGAGAGAGAGACTAACCTGGGCCAACTTACCTGGCGCCCTCCAAAGCCCACCTGTGCGGCCCGGCCCACCTGGCCCGTGCCAGTCATCACCTACCTCTGCTAGTAGGCAGAGGAGGGAGACAGCGCACGCGCGCCCGCGGCGCCACGCACCTCCCTGCTCGCCTGCGTCAAAGAGGCTACCACGACGCCTCGGGCCTTCTCTTCGGCGCCGCCCCGACCCTCTGGATGTTTCACTCTCCCCCTCTGCCCTCTCCCTTGCCCTCTCCTCGCCATGGCCGCAACCGCCAAGCGCTCGCCGCCGTGAAACCGCAGCCACCACCTCGCCTACCCATCCTGTCCTCGAGCTTCGTATCCTCGCACAGAGACTCTTCGCCGAGCCACGCTTCACCGGACGCGCTACGACGACGACTACGCCATCGTCCTCATCCTCTGCATCCGACCACCGCCGACGTTGATTCGCCGCCT
Source organism: Aegilops speltoides (assembly GCA_021437245.1). Lineage (NCBI taxonomy): Eukaryota > Viridiplantae > Streptophyta > Magnoliopsida > Poales > Poaceae > Aegilops > Aegilops speltoides. The sequence goes on along the minus strand of CM038144.1, from coordinate 376,516,359 downwards.
ACAGGACCTCCCCGACCACTCTGAGCGTCTCTGCGAGATATCTGTGAGCCCCACGTCGTTTCACCCTCCTCCCCCCTGTCCGCGCATGCCCTCTAGCTAGCCACCGCGCGAGTTCCGAGCGCCGCCGTCCGCCATGGCCGATGAGGCCCTCGTTCCTGAGCACCTCCGCTCGGTCCAGTGGCACCAGCATGCTCCTGGTGTCTCCAGGAGGCCGCCTAGCCCCTTTGCTCGCTCCCCTTGCTCTAACCTAGCTGCGCCGTGCTGAGCGATAGCTCGACCACCGCCCGCTCACCACCGTCAGCGACTCCGGCCACCCCAGCACCCGTCGTTGCCACTGTCCGGCGCGCCTCGTCGCGCAAGTCCCGCAGAACCCACCCACACGACCTCCCGTCGCCGGAAACGGCCGGACGAGGACCTCCGCCGCTCTGTTTGGTCGCCGGCGGCTAACCGCCGGTGTGTCCGACGTGGCCGTGAGATTAGTGTTAATCACGGCCAGCTAACCCCCCAGGGCCACTGACATGTGGGCCCAAGAGCATGTTTAGGTTAGATTAATTTTCTGTTTAGATTAGTGATAACCCTGTGGCCCACGTGTCGGCGTTGACTTTGGCCTAGTCAGCGTTGGTGGACCCACATGTCGTGGGACTAACCAGCCTGAGTCAGCGATATCACGGGACCCACGCTTGATTTGACTGGACGGTTACATTGACTGCTTTGAGGTCGACATGGCCTTAATCTTGTGTGATAATTGATTTTCTGGATTTAATCTTATTCGGAAATTCCGAAAATACCACAAACTTCTAAAAATCATAGAAAATCAACCATAGCTCGAATGAAATAATTTATATATGAAAATGATCGGAAAAAATCCAATCTATCCATCTGTACCATTTTCATGCATGTTAGAACAACTTATAGCTGCTGTTTAGCACAAATCATTTAAATGGCATTTAAACCTTCACATATGGAGTTTGAATTTGAATCTTTGATTCAAACCAGCTTCATTTAATCTGGTTGCTAGTTGCATTAGCTTAAACCACAGCATATTGCCATGTCATGATCATGCATCATATTGTGCATTTGCATTGATTGTGTTTCTTTCTCAGTTGCCTGTAATTGCCCCCTCTCGATAGACGCGTTCCGATGATGAGTTCGATGACACCGATGAAGAGATATACTATCTTCAGAAGTGCCATGTGACGCCCGGATAATTAAGCTACAGTAATCCCATGTTAATGTCGCCACATCACCTTGGTTACTAATGCTAATCTCGCGCTAGATCAAAACCGGTCCAAAATTCAAATTCAAAGTTGGTAAATAATAAAAGTTTTCAAACATTAAAATAAAAATGTTCGGTTAGTGCCAAATATTACATAGGTGATTGTTGTGAAGAAAACACATATTTAGAAAATGCTAAGATGCCTTAAATTAAATAAAACAGAAAAGGGAAATAAAAAAAAAGATAAAAAGCGAGAAAACAAAAGAAAAAAAAGAAAACCCCCAGCTAAGCTGGGCCTCGGCCCGACTAGTGGCTGCCAGGCCCGCCCCAAAGGCCCAGTAAGCCCTCCCCTCCTTATCCCTCACCCGCAAACCCTAACCCCTCCCCCCACTCTCCCCATGGCGCCCCTCCTCTCTCCCGATCTGGATCGGGATCAGGAGGCCGACGCCGCCGACGCCGCCCGTCCACCCTCCTCCCGGCCGGCCTCTGCTTCCTCCCGCGCCGCCCGCCATCGCCGCTTCGCCCAGCGCCTGCCACGACCCGCCGCCTCGTCAGCAGCGCCGCCAGACGCCGCCACCTCGCGGGACTGCCTCCTCGGCGCCGTCGTCTCCGCCCCCCTCCACAGCGGCCTTCCTCGACCTCCATCGAGCCCGCTACCCTAGACCTGCTCCCACCGTGAGCCGCCGCCCTTCCTCCTCCTCTCCCGTGTCGGCCGCACACGTCTCCCTCGGTGCGCCACGCGCGACGCTTCGCCGTTCTTTACTGCGTCGCCGCGCTCCGGCGCGCGAATCTGGCACCCGCTTTTCGGGCGCGCCCGTCGCTCCGTCAGCAGCGCGCCTCGCCGCGCTCACCGCAGCGCCAGCCGCAGCCTGGCGGCCCTTCGCCAGCGTCTCGCGCCGCGCCGCCTTCGCCGTCCGCGCCGGTGCGTGACCGCGCCCGCCCCGCCGCGCCGGCCGGCCCGCCCGACGCCGCGGCCGGCCGCGCCACGTACCACGCGGCCCCTCGCTTCGCGCTGCTTTGCCTTGGCGCGCTTGCTGCTAGCGTGCCGCCCCTCGCCGTCTTTGCTCGGCGCCTGCCGTGTAGCGCGCCCTGGTGGCTGGCGGCGCCCTCGGCATAATCGCCGTTAAGACGCACCAGCGCACCGCTCGATGGCATCTGTGCCCTTTGGGCAAAAACCCTTCAGGGCGTTTTCGAAAAAAAAAAAAAAAATAATAATAATAATAATTTAAAACATTTAAAAATAATAATAATCAATAATAAATAAAAATATTAATTAATTAATTAACTAGATTAATTAACTTATTTAATTATGTTTAATTAACCTAATTAACTAATTAGTTTAATTAAACAAGAGTTAGATAGTTAAACACCGATTAGGCTAAGCGATTCGATGACGATGGGACCCACACGTCGGTTTGACCCGATCGGCGTCTGTTGACTGGCGGCGTCATCTTGGCGTCATGATAGCGTCGACATATACATTACGGATAATGTTGAATTTAAATAATTAAATAAATCCTAAAATTGAATTAAATCTTTTAAAATTAATATAAAATAAACCGTAGCTCAGATGGATAAACTTTGTACATGAAAGTTGCTCGAGCAGCGAGGCGAATCCGGATCGCAGCCGTTCATCGCCACGCGTCCCTAGCATAGAGAACCTGCAACATTTCACCTCCGGTTCATCTGTCTGAAAACATGAAACAGGGATACTTTCCGGATGTTCCCCTTTCGTCGGTACCACCTCTTTGCGCGTTAGGGCACACCTAGCACCGCGTATTGCCTTATTACGCTTTGTGATGCTTTGATTGCTATGTTATTTATTATGTTCCTCTCCGTTACTTCTTTCCGATAGACCGAGAGGCTGGCGACCCCGATTCGACTACGGAGTTGGCGACCCTCTCTCTTGCAGAGCAACCGGGCAAGCCCTCCCTTTGATCACCACATATCGCCTATTCTTCTCTATCTTGCTTGCATTAGAGTAGTGTAGCATATTCTTGTTTGATTACTCCTATTACATTGCATAGCTTTGTCATTGTTGCTACAATCATTGATACCTTACCGTAGTCCTAAATGCTTAGTATAGGATGCTAGTTTATTATCATTGGCCCTACACTCTTGTCGATCGCCTTGCTATACTATCGGGCCGTGATCACTTGGGAGGTGATCACGGTATATACTACATACATTCATACATACTATCTGAGATGGTGACTAAAGTCGGGTCCGCTCGAAGAGTACCCGCAAGTGATTCGATGAAATTTGAAAGGACGGTGGCTCCATCCGGTAGAGGTGGGCCTAGGTTCCCACGGCCCCGACTATTACTTTATGGCGGAGGCGGCAGGCAGGTTGAGACCACCTAGGAGGCAGGTGGGCTGGCCTGTTCGGCGTTCGCGGATACTTAACACGCTTAACGAGATCTTGGTATTTGATCGAGTCCGGCCATTTGGTCTATCGCACTAACCATCTCGTGGGAGTAGTTATGGGTATCCCGCCGTCGTGGTATCGGCGAAGCCTTCTTGGCGTCGTGACGGGCGGCGCTAGCGCCAGATTGGGCTGCGTTAACGCAACTTCCTTTGTAATGGAGGTTGCTAGGTGCATTTCGGCCGCCCTACATAGCAACGCAGTGTGTGCTCAGGCGATGGGCCCTGACCCTGGCGCTTAGGTTTAGACCGGCGTGTTTGACCTCTCTGTTGTGCCTAGGTGGGGCTGCGGCGTGTTGATCTTCGAGGCGGGCATGACCGAGAAAGTGTGTCCGGCCAAATGGGATCAAGCGTGTTGGGTTATGTGGTGCACCCTGCGGAAGATTAATCTATTGAATAGCCGTGTCCCTCGGTAAAGGACGACCGGAGTTGTACCTTGACCTTATGACAACTAGAACCGGATACTTAATAAAACACACCCTTCCAAGTGCGGATACAACCGGTGATCGCTCTCTAGAGGCGACGAGGAGGATCGCCGGGTAGGAGTATGCTATGCGATGCTCTTGGAGATGCTACTTGGAGATGCTACTTAGAGGACTTCAATCTACTCTCTTCTACATCTTTGCAAGGCGGAGGCTGCGAAGCGTAGTCTTTGACAGGATTAGCTATCCCCTCTTATTACGGCATTCTGCGATTCGGTCCACCGATATGGCCCTTTACACATATACACATGCATATGTAGTATAGCTCCTTGCTTGCAGTACTTTGGATGAGTACTCACGGTTGCTTTCTCCCCTTTTCCCCTTTCCCTTCTTTACGGTTGTCGCAACCAGATGTTGGAGCCCAGAGCGACGCCACCGTCGATGGCGACTATTACCTTTGGAGGTGCCTACTACTACGTGCAGCCCGCGGCGGCGACCGAGGAGTAGTTAGGAGGATCGAGGCGGGAGGCCTGCGCCTCTTCGTCTGTATCCCGGTTTGTGCTAGCCATCTTATGGCAACTTGTTTAACTTATATGCGTACTCAGATATTGTTGCTTCCGCTGACTCGTCTATGGTCTAGCACTTGTATTCGAGCCCTCGAGGCCCCTGGCTTGTATTATGATGCTTGTATGACTTATTTTACTTTTAGAGTTGTGTTGTGATATCTTCCCGTGAGTCCACGATCTTGATCGTATTGCGTTTGCGTGCATGATTTGTGTCGATTAAATCGGGCGTCTGAGATTGATATCGAGCCCATTGCTGTAGGAATCCCCCTTCCACACTCCTTGGCCGAAGTCGAGTCTAGACATTGAAAAACTTTTACTAACATGGCTGTGCGGCCCATGGGCCCACGTCGCCATTGGGTGGTATTAGGATCTTTTACTCCTTATCTATACTCTGGGCTCTGATCTCTCTTCTATTCGGATTAAATGAATTTTGCTAAATCTAACATGAGTAGGAGTTGTTTGAGCCCTGTTGTGCCTACTCATTCATGCTTGTTTGTCATGCCTGCTATTGCTTAGAGTTGTGTCAGGTCTGATTCATCAGGGATGAATTGGAGGTGTGTGAACATGTCCTATTGTTGAGAGCTAAGTGTGAGAACACGATTTGGTAAAGGTAGCGGTGAGAGGCCATGTAGGAGTACATGGTGGGTTGTGTCATTGCAGCCTTCCTCAGGAACTGAGTTCTGTGTTTGTGATCCATGAACAGTTACTACCACACATTGGGTTCCGGTAACTCGACCCCTCTCGGCTTCTTAATCACCTTTGTTCTCTGTCCAGGAGTTGCAACTAGTTTCTGGTGTTTGTAGGTAGTGTTAGTAGTCTACCAAGTGGCACCGATGCAGGTGGGCTTGGGACAGACTAAACCTGATGGCCGGTGTACCAAGTGGCACCGGATGGTGGACTTAGGAACCCTGCACACATCGTTTGGGGCCGTGGCGACATCCGGCGGATCTCCTTGCGGATGGAACCGAATAGGCGATAAACACTGGGCGAGAGACTTGAGTGTTTAGGTAGGCGTGGCCGACTCCTCGCCGAGCTTCCGCTTGAAGGTTGCCGAGATACACGAGGTGTACATGGCGGTAAGTGGCGAGTGTGTGTGAATAAGTACACCCTGCGGGTTAATATGATCTATTGAATAGCCGTGTCATGAAAAGGACTTACGGGTTGCTGTGCAGTTCATAGACAAGTGAAAGTGGATACTCTAAAATCGCAAGATAAGCATGAGTGCTATGGATGACATTCTCGTAGGGAGGCGGAGGCGGATCCATAGTGGTGTATTGATATGGTGAATATGTGGACTCGTGTGCGCCACCTCAAAAGAGTTACTTGCGATCGTAGTTCGGGATAGCCCTTGAGTCAAAGCTGGCTTGCTGCAATTAAACTCCACCACCCCTTTGTTGATAATGATGCATATGTAGTTAGTTACGATGTAAGTCTTCTTTGGGTACATTTGTACTCACGTTTGCCTATTTTATGTTTTTGCGAGAGAGACTTGGTCTCGCTAGTAGTTCCACGTGGACTTGACGTTTAGCTTGTTACCTCAGCTACGATCTTGTGCCCTCGGCGGAGCAGGTAGTTAGTCGGGCTTCTCGGCCTTTTTCATTTGTAGTTATGCGTACTCGGACATGTTAAGCTTCGCATGAGCTTTGACTTGTATGCCACGAATCTTTGGGTCGAGAGACCCATGTTTGTAATATCTCGCTCCTCGGGCCTATTGAATAAAATACTTGAGTTGTAGAGTCATGTTGTGATGCCATGTTGTATTTGCACATATCGAGCATATTGTGTGTATGTTATTGAAATGCTTGGTATGTGTGGGATCGACTATCTAGTTGTTTGTCCTTCGTAGCCTCTCTTACGGAAATGTCTCCTAGTGCTTCCTTTGAGCCATGGTAGCTTACTCTTGCTCCGGAACACTTAGGCTGGCCGGCATGTGTCCTTCTTCGTTCTGTATACGTCCCGGGAAATGTCACGCGATGAATCCGGAGTCTGTTAGCCGCTTCTGCCCGATTCACGAGTCTGCTAGGCTAGTGCTACTGACTGGATTCACTCATTGTTGACCGACACGTTCGATCTTTGGGTCATGGATGCTGTCCTGTAAGTTTGTGCCACTTTGGGTTTATGACTAGTAATGTCGGCCGGGCTCCTTATCATATGGATGCTAGCGACACTATCATATCGTGTGCCAAAAGGCATAAGCGGTCCCGGCAAAGGTAAGGCGACACCGTGGGAATACCGTGTGTGAGGCCGCAAAGTGATATGAGGTGTTACATGCTAGATCGATGTGGCATTGAGTCGGGTCTGACAGCTTTGGTATCGAGCTGTTGCTGTAGGATAACCAAGCCAAAGCGGTGAAGTTGAGTCTAGAAATTCTTTAGTTATATAAGGGAATTGATTGTGGGATGGAACGTAAGGCTCTTTTTACTCCTTTACCTTATGTCCTTCTGATCTGAGTCACCCACTTCTTCTCTACGGGGTTAAGAACTAGGCCTTCTCTTCTTTCTATCAGGATCACGTGTTACTAATCCGTAGACTTATAGGATTGTTGGTTTCAAGCCTCAGTTAAGTTCCTACTACTTCCGTATGTTAATTGTTGATCTCGAAACCTTGATATTGTGATGATCGAGTGGTTATGCCACCATTTTTGTAGCATGTCTTAATTCTTTTGAGCATTTACAGCCGTTATCTTTGTCGAGTCATCGAGGTTTCTAATGATCGATGCATTTGCAAATCCCTTCCTCCGTTCTGATGTCCTTTTAGGCGGGTTAATCACACTAATTCTTTGAGTTGTGGTACTCTATTGCCTCGACATATATGTTGGAGTTATTATTATGACCCTAGGTGTCTTAGAGGATCAACTAGTAATTTAGCCATGCTTTGTGTTCCCGATGTGATGATTACGGCCATCATTCTCAAAGCATCCCGTGATGCCATTTAGTTAGTAGGCTTTCTATTCACGGGTTTTTGAGCGAGATTAACCCTACTTACCTCGTGTTGATAGTGTTGCTAGTTCCTTTAGGATATTAGTAACCTTTGTGATAGTCCTCGAGGTGCGTGGTATATCGTCCTTCCAAATACCATGAACCATTCTTGGCGGGAGTTCTTTTGAACCAAAAGATCACAACGAGTGCTCTTGATGAGTTCTCCATTCTATAATATGAATCTGCGGTTCTACCTTACGCATGGGTTATCCGGAAGAAACTGTTGAACTTGGTTCGACATGCTAGTCCATGCATCCACAACTCGAGAAAATCATATGTTCTTTTGAGTTGTCCCATCTTAGTTGTCTTCGACCCTCGTCTATCAATTGATAGTCAAGAGTATGCGTGCATTAGTTAAATCGATGCCTATTACCCTTGTGGTCCGTCAAGCCATTCTATTTCAGAATGAATAGGAGAAACAAACTCCAGAACCTCATCCATATCTAGGATTGGGTCAATGCAATTGTATTCCGCAGATCAAAATGCCAATCCATCTTACAGTGCATTCTACCTTGAAGTATTACCATCTTTATATCAGGAATATCATGGGAATTGCACACCATCTTATGAATTCTTGACGTAGTAATACTTCTTACCATCATTGATAATTTCTTGGTTCTCGTGTTATTATAACTGGAATGTCGACAAGTGAACCGTGATGTGTGAAACCAATACTCCTAGCAACCTTGTTGCTTGGTAGTTAAAGGACAATAATTTCATTCTTAGTGTGTTGGTTCTTGAATTGTCATTCTAAGATTGATCGTGCTACCTAGTCCTTATTTCCTGGTGCACTCTTCCATCAACGAGTTAGGATTTTGTCAAACCCTTGCTTTGTTGATCATATCGTCTTGCCTGAAAAGCAAGATTGTTCTCGAGCTTAGTAACATATCGGTGGTTCATGATGTTCCGAATATCTTCTCGGAAGTATTACCAGGTTGTCACCCGACCGCTATGTTGAGTTCGTGATCATGTTGGTTTTCCTCCAAACCACCCATTCTCCAAGAATCTATGTTGGATACCCCTAAGCTAGTTGGTTAAGCCAAACAACAACTTGGAGAGTTGGAAGATAAAAGCTTGTCCGACTTAGTTCATTTTAAGGGATATCTTGTATGTGTGTTGAAGAAAGTTGATATTTTCGTCGACTGACCCTCGTGATCAGTTAATGGACCTATCATTTTATCCAACCTTTGATTTGAGTATGGACTATCATCAAATCAGACCAGAACCAACGATATTCGTAATGTTGTCTTACTCGTGGTTGATCCCTCGAGCATACACCATTATATCTTTTGGGTCTGGCCAATGCTATCACCTTGTTCACATAATTATGGAACTCCATCTTCATGGAAACCTGGATGAATTGTTGTTGAGCCCATCGACAACATCCCTATCTTCTTCATGATTGTGTTGAACATCCAGTTAGTGTTGGAAACTATTATAAGCATTATCTTCATGACCCGATCATGAAGCATATGTTCGGATGTAAGAAGTGACTTCCTCCAGTTCATGTGCATTTGATGCAAGTTGCCGCCGTGAATTTGAGAGAGTTAGTTTTGCTTCCTCTAGAATCGTCCCAAGTCATTTATGCATGTGCGAATGTATTCTAGGGTTTGGTAGATTAATTACCTCCACTCCATATGTATCCTGTAGCACACTGAGCCACTAACTAATTTGTTCAAGGAAAAGGAGTTGCCGTGCGAATACTAGTTCATGAACAAGATTCCGATATCCTCGACGATGGTTCCTAACCAGAACTCGGTAGTGTTTTGTTGTAAGACTACCATGTGGTCATGTTTGTCTGGGACAGCGTGTTCACATGTGTGTAGCAGAACCAGCTCATGTTTTGGAGCTTGCTACCGCAGTCCATTTCGAGAATCTCGCAATGTCATCTCGTCGATTTGTGTTGCAAACTTTCATTTCTCTTCCTAGACTCGACGAGTCTGGATTGTCCTGACCCCAACCAGATCTAAATCTCAGGCAGATATGATGGTTGGAACATTTCCCAAGAACTATAATATTGGCCTCTCTGTAACCGGTAAAGAGGATGTCGTGGCCAACACGTCCAGCCGGAAGACCCGTTATTGTAGTATCTTGTTTGAGAAAGTTGGCCACCTCCCCATAAGGATTTCGTAGGATTTATTCCAGCAGTTACTCCTTATGGATTTTTGTGTTCCCGAAGTCCGACCTTTTACTTGATGTTCTAGATATCAAACCATATCTATGAATGGGATACACTAGCACATCAAGGAGAACATTAGAGGCGGAGTGCTAAATGTCTCTCGGTCGATCATCCAGATTTTGTTTCCTTGGCCTCGCTAAGGTGAAATCTAAGAAAGTGTTATCTTTCTTTGCATCTGCATCGTCCATCACTGTTCATCATGGTAGTACGTTGTGTTGCCAGGATCCTTGACACGAATATTGGTTAAACCTTGATGAATATGGAAATGCTCAAGTTCTTGAGAGCACGCACAAGCGCTAGGTGTTATCATCGTCACTAATTGGGTTTGCTCTCACATTCCTCGGTTATGCTATAACTTTCGAAATAGTGGACTCACTCTCTACTGTTGAGCTTCTCCCCAGTTACTAAAATCATTCCTTGTGTTGTTTTCAACAAGGTAATCCACATCATCCATTCTAGTCTGAGTATGTCATTCTACCGAACTCCTTCAAATGATCGATTGTGATTTGCCTTAAGCTGGTATAAAGAGCTCTAATGATCTCTGAATCAAAGGTAATTCTTTTTGCCACTTAAGGGATATTCCCACAAGTAACCTTCCCTAAGGTGCCCCGTTATGGTATCATGGCAATTCAACTCCTCGCTATGTTGACAACCGATCACCACATTCTTAAGTCTGGAATTGTTGTCTACCTAGCGAGCCCTCGTCATCTGTCTCACTCCATTTCTTCAGATGTATGCTTCGTGTCTCAGCTTGAGAGATGTTTCCATGTCTCAATCCATGAGTTGATCCTAAGTTGTTCGATCTTCGAGGAGATCGATCCTTCTAGAGTTTTCCCTTTCTTCTTGTCATCATGTCAAATGAAGATCTCGAAAGCAAAGACGTCAAGATCGATTTGAAGCAATGAGTCAACATCTTCAAGAAGGGCAAATGGATCATGAAGATTGTGATAGTTTTGTGACCCCCCTTTCCTTTTACCTCACGTCTTGAATCTCGGGGAGAGATTCTTGTTTAGTGGGGGTGAGTTGTCACATCCCTAGTTCTGGTATCCACTAGGCTAGCCCTTCATGTGAGCATCATATTTAAATTCTAATGAAATTTGAATTGAGGAATTTTCAAAAGCCTCAAAAGACCTCTAAAAATAACCAACATTTAAATCTCATGAAATGAGTCCAAGAAAATGTACCTATTATTCTATGGAAATATTGGCATGAGGTAAAATGCAAACCAATATTTTTGGAGTGACTGAAATATTTATTTTGGGCCTTTTGAATTAAATCAATGACATATTTGAGTTGGATTTATTTCTATTATATAAGAAATAAAGCTCAAACATTTTTGTAAGTTTCATGTGACTTGGGCTAGACCTGAGCTCACATAACAATTTACAGAAAGTATATAAAAATGATTTGATGTTCTAAATCAAATCAAAACAAATAATAGAAATAGAAAAACATAAATAAAAGAGAGAGAGAGACTAACCTGGGCCAACTTACCTGGCGCCCTCCAAAGCCCACCTGTGCGGCCCGGCCCACCTGGCCCGTGCCAGTCATCACCTACCTCTGCCCGTGGCGGAGGAGGAAACAGACGCCTGCGCCTGGGCGCCACGCACCTCCCTGCTCGCCTACGTCATTGAGGCCACCACGACGCCTCGGGCCTTCTCTTCGGCGCCGCCCCGACCCTCTGGACGTTTCACTCCCCCCCTCTGCCCTCTCTCTTGCCCTCTCCTCGCCATGGCCGCAACCGCCAAGTGCTCGCCGTCGTGAAACCGCAGCCACCGCCTCGCCTACCCATCCCGTCCTCGAGCTCCGTATCCTCGCACAAAGGCTCTCCACCGAGCCACGCTTCACCGGACGCGCTACGATGACGACTACACCGTTGTCCTCATCCTCTGCATCCGACCACCGCCGATGTTGATTCGCCGCCTACAGGACCTCCCCGACCACTCTGAGCGTCTCTGCGAGATCTCTGTGAGCCCCACGTCGTTTCACCCTCCTCCCCCTGTCCGCGCATGCCCTCTAGCTAGCCACCGCGCGAGTTCCGAGCGCCGCCGTCCGCCATGGCCGATGAGGCCCTCACTCCTGAGCACCTCCACTCGGTCCAGTGGCACCAGCGTGCTCCTGGTGTCTCCAGGAGGCCGCCTAGCCCCTTTGCTCGCTCCCCTGCTTGCTCTAGCGCCGCGCCCGTGCAGGCAGTAGCTCCGGCCGCCGCCCCGCTCACCACCGTCAGCGACTCCGGCCACCCCAGCACCAGCCGTTGCCACTGTCCGGTGCGCCTCGTCGCGCCGGTCCCGCAAAACCCACCCACACGACCTCCCGTCGCCGGAAACGGCCGGACGAGGACCTCCGCCGCTCTGTTTGGTCGCCGGCGGCTAACCGCCGGTGTGTCTCACGTGGCCGCGTGATTAGTGTTAATCACGGCCAGCTAACCCCCCCAGGGCCACTGACATGTGGGCCCAAGAGCATTTTTAAGTTAGATTAATTTTCTGTTTAGATTAGTGATAACCATGTGGCCCATGTGTCGGCGTTGACTTTGGCCTAGTCAGCGTTGACTGGACCCACATGTCTGTGGGACTAACCAGCCTGAGTCACTGATATGCGGGACCCACGCTTCAGGTTTGACCTGGACCGGTTCTGTTGACCTGCTGAGGTCAGCATCACGCAATGCTGATGCAGTAATTGATTTTCTGGATTTAATCTTATTTAGGAAATTCCAGAAAATACCACAAACTTCTAAAAAATCATAGAAAATCAACCATAGCTCAGAATGAAATAATTTATATATGAAAAATGATCAGAAAAATCCAATCTATCCATCTGTACCATTTTCAGGCATGTTAGAACAACTTATAGCTGCTGTTTAGCACAAATCATTTAAATGGCATTTAAACCTTCACATATGGAGTTTGAATTTGAATCTTTGATTCAAACCAGCTTCATTTAATCTCGTTGCTAGTTGCATTAGCTAAAACCACAGCATATTGCCATGTCATGATCATGCATCATATTGTGCATTTGCATTGATTGTGTTTCTTTCTCAGTTGCCGGTAATTGCCCCCTCTCGATAGACGCGTTCCGATGATGAGTTCGATGACACCGATGAAGAGATATACTATCTTCAGAAGTGCCAGGCAAGCAAAACCCCCTTGTTCATTCCGATACAATCCTACTCTCTCGCTCCTGCTCCCTTTTACTGCATTAGGACAACAACGATTCATCTGTTACTTGCTGCGGTAGCTGAACCCCTTTATCCTCTGCATGACCTGTCATTGCCACAGTAAATAGATGAAACCCACTAGCATGAGTAGGAGTTGTTTGAGCCCTGTTGTGCCTACTCATTCATGCTTGTTTGTCATGCCTGCTATTGCTTAGAGTTATGTCAGGTCCGATTCATCGGGGATGAATTGGAGGTGTGTGAACATGTCCTCTTGTTGAGAGCTAAGTGTGAGAACACGATTTGGTAAAGGTAGCGGTGAGAGGCCATGTAGGAGTACATGGTGGGTTGTCTCATTGCAGCCGTCCTCGAGGAACTGAGTTACGTGTTTGTGATCCATGAGCAGTTACTACCACACATTGGGTTCCGTAACTTTCGACCCTCTCGGCTTCTTAATCACCCTTGTTCTCTGTCCGGGAGTTGCAACTAGTTTACGGTGTTTGTAGGTAGTGTTAGTAGTCTACCAAGTGGCACCCGTGCAGGTGAGCTTGGGACAGACTAAACCTGATGGCGGTGTACCAAGTGGCACCGGATGGTGGACTTGGGAACCCTGCACACATCGTTTGGGGCCGTGAGCGACACCCCGGCCGGATCTCCTTGCGGATGGAACCCAAATAGGCGATAAACCTGGACGAGAGACTTGAGTGTTTAGGTAGGCCGTGGCCGACTCCCTCGCCAGGCTTCCGCTTGAAGGTTGCCGAGATACACGAGGTGTACATGGCGGTAAGTGGCGAGAGCGTGTGTGAAGAAGTACACCCCTGCAGGGTTAATATGATCTATTCGAATAGCCGTGTCCGAGGAAAAGGACTTCTAGGTTGCCTGTACAGTTCATAGACAAGTGAAAGTGGATACTCTAAAATACGCAAGATAAGAGTGAGTGCTATGGATGGCGTTCTCGTAGGGAGATGGGAGCGGATCCATAGTGGTGTATTAATATGGTGAATATGTGGACTCGTGTGCGCCACCTCAAAAGAGTTACTTGTAGTCGTAGTTCAGGATAGCCACCGAGTCAAAGCTAGCTTGCTGCAATTAAACTCTACCACCCCCTTTGTTGATAATGATGCATATTTAGTTAGTTCTGATGTAAGTCTTGCTGGGTACATTTGTACTCACGTTTGCCTATTTTATGTTTTTGCAGAGAGACTTCAGTCTCGCTAGTAGTTCCACGTGGACTTCGACGTTTAGCTTGTTACCTCAGCTACGATCTTGTGCCCTCGGCGAAGCGGTTAGTTAGTCGGGCTTCTCGGCCTTTTTCATTTGTAGTTATGCGTACTCGGACATGTTAAGCTTCCGCATGAGCTTTGACTTGTATGCCTGAATCTTTGGGTCGAGACCCATGTTTGTAATATCTCGCTCCTCGGGCCTATTGAATAAAATACTTGAGTTGTAGAGTCATGTTGTGATGCCATGTTGTATTTGCACATATCGAGCATATTGTGTGTATGTCATTGAAATGCTTGGTATGTGTAGGATCGACTATCTAGTTGTTTATCCTTAGTAGCCTCTCTTACGGAAATGTCTCCTAGTGCTTCCATTGAGCCATGGTAGCTTACTCTTGCTCCGGAACACTTAGGCTGGCGGCATGTGTCCTTCTTCGTTCTGTATACATCGCGGGAAATGTCACGCGATGAATACCGGAGTCTGTTAGCCCGCTTCTGCCCGGTTCACGAGTCTGCTAGCCCGGTGCTACAGACACTGGATTCACTCATTGTTGACCGACACGTTCGATGTTGGGTCATGGATGCCTGTCCCTGTAAGTTTGTGCCACTTTGGGTTTACGACTAGCCATGTCAGCCCGGGCTCCTTATCATATGGATGCTAGCGACACTATCATATACGTGTGCCAAAAGGCACAAACGGTCTCGGGCAAAGGTAAGGCGACACCCGTGGGAGTACCGTGCGTGAGGCCGCAAAGTGATATGAGGTGTTACATGCTAGATCGATGTGGCATTGAGTCGGGGTCCTGACAAGTAGCGTGCACAGGAGAAGTGTGCTATAGTTATTAGCAGTAGCGAGCTCCCGGGAAGAACGCTGCTGCTACACTTGTATATCAGTAGCGCGGGCGCGCACACGCTGCTGCTACGGATTAGCTGTAGCGCCTTGTTAGTAGCGTCGTGTCCCGTGCTACTGATATACCTAGAACCCGTGCTGCTGCTAGGCTTTTCACTAGTAGTGGTATTGTGCCTCCGTTGATGCCCAAGGTATTTTGAGTGCGTAATGATACATGTGCGGTACGAATTCCGTGGGTGTGTGTGGCGATCGACGGAGGCGAAACTGCTAGTCTAGCTCTGGAAGTACTGAGCCGTTAGCTTGCGGGACTGACCGGACTCTTTTAACAAAGTCCGGCGGCTTGATGGATGATGAGGTGTGCGGCTTGAGGAGGCCGCTCTATACTTCGGCCGCGAGAGCCACAGTGTGCACCTCTGTATGGGGGGAGCGTTCCATGTTTCCATTGAGTGTTATGACGCCACGTGGACCAAGCATCTTGAGCTTTAAATAAGCATAGTGCGGGACCACGTTGAATCGAGCAAAAGTGGTCCGTCCGAGCAGTGCATGATAGCCACTGCGGAAGGGGACGATATCGAAGATCAAGTCTTCGCTGCGGAAGTTGTCTGGCGAGCCGAAGACGACTTCCAATGTTATTGAGCCCAAGCACCGGGCCTCTATGCCAGGTATTACTCCTTTAAAGGTAGTTTTAGTGGGCTTGATTCGTGATGGATCAATGCCCATTTTGCGGCCAGTGTCCTGGTAAAGCAGGTTAAGACTTTTGTTGCCGTCCATGAGGACTCGAGTGAGGTGGAATCCGTCAATGATTGGGTCGAGGACCAAAGTTGCCGATCCTTTATGACAGATACTGGTCGGGCGATCCTTTCGATCGAAGGTGATTGGACATGCCGACCATGGGTTAAATTTTGGGGCGACCGGATCTACGGCATAGACGTCCCTTAATGCGCACTTGTGCTCCCGCTTTGGGATGTGAGTGACGTAGATCACGTTCACCGTTTTGACCTTGGGGGGGGGGGATTTCTTCTGCCCCCCTATGTTCGGTGGGCGAGGCTCTTCCTCGTCATCCTCGCTAGGCCGCCTTTTCCCCTTGTTTTCGGCGTTGAGCTTGCCGGCCTGTTTAAAGACCCAACAGTTTCTGTTGGTGTGATTGGCAGGTTTATCGGGGGTGCCATGAATCTGGCAAGGTCGGTCAAGTATTCTGTCCAAACTGGATGGACCATCTTTGCCTTCTTTGAATGGCTTCTTCCGTTGACCGGATTTGGGCCACTGAATCCGGCGTTGACCGTCGTGTCTTCATTATCATTTTGACGCTTGTGCTTGTTGCATCGTGGCTTGCCATTGTTGTCCCTGGCTTCAGAGGTGCCTAGGTCGCTGGTACTATTGCTTCTACGAGCTAGCCAGCTATCTTCTCCCGCGCAAAAGCGGGTCATAAGTGTGGTGAGGGCTGCCATGGAGTTCGGCTTCTCTTGGCCGAGGTGTCGTGCGAGCCACTCATCTCGTACCCTGTGTTTGAAGGCCGCGAGGGCTTCGGCGTCCGGAAAATCCACAATCTAGTTCTTTTTGATTAAGAACCTGGTCCGGAGCTTCCAGGCTGATTCGTTGGGTTGCTGGATTATGTGACTAAGGTCATCGGCGTCTGGGGGCCGGCCATAGGTGCCTTGGAAGTTGTCTATGAAGGCGTCCTCCAAGTCTTCCCAGCTACCAATAGAGTTTTCTGGGAGGCTGTTCAGCCAGTGTTGTGCTAGTCCCTTAAGTTTTAGAGGGAGGTACTTGATGGCGTGTAAATCATCACCGCGAGCCATGTGGATGTGGAGGAGAAAATCTTCAATCCATACTGCGGGATCTGTTGTGCTGTCGTATGATTCGATTTTCACAGGTTTAAACCCTTCTGGGAACTGGGGCTCCATCACCTCATCGGTGAAGCATAGGGGGTGTGCGGCGCCTTTGTATCGGGCAACGTCACGACGCAGTTCGGATGGGTTTTCGGCCTGGGTGAGGTTGTGCTTGTCGCGCCAGGCTTGATGGTCGTCTTCTCGCGCTGGTGCATGCCCCCTTGATCCATAGATTGATCTGGTATGACCGGCTCTGTTGTCCAGGTCCTGCCACAGGTCATATGTGTATCATGCAGCCGTTGTCTCTCTGCCTCTAGGGCGAGGTGGTGTGGTCTGGTGTTCAGCTTGAGTTGCCGCTCTGTCCCGGCCTTGAGGTGGTCGGTCAGGTCCGTCCGTGGCATTACGTGATGTCGATATAGGTTCCGGGTCCTCGTTGTAGAACTGGGATAGCAGCATGCGCTTTGGGTAACTCTTAGTTGGGTGCTCGAGGCCGTATTCCTTGGCTGCCAGGACATTAGTCCATCTGTCATTGAGTAAATCCTGATCAGCTTGAAGTTGTTGCCGCTTCTTTTTTAGGCTTCTTGCCATCGCTATTAGCCGACACTTAAAGCGCTCTTGTTCGAGGGGTTCCTCTAGTACGATGAATTCTTCGTCGCCGAGGCTCTCATCCTCTTTGGAGGCCAGTAGGTAGTTACTATCCTCCGAGCCCTTGTTCCCGACGGGATCACCGGGGTTAACTTCCCATCCTACCAATCATCCTATTAGGACGTTGGCTCGATACGGGCTTCTTGGTCTTCAGCGTTCTCCAGAGTATTATTGTCTCCGGTGCCGGTATTGCTGTCTTTTTTGCGACGCAATTTCGAGCGGCGTCGCTGACGTCGATGCTTTGGTGGTGCCTCAGAAGGCTTGTCCTCGACGGAACCCTTCCCACCATTGCCGTCATCCTATTTGGGTGTGTCCACCATGTACACATCATATGTGGAAGTGGCCGTCCAACGTCCGGTGAATGACGGGTTCTGGCTTTGCTCCTCTTCGGCATCGTCGTCCATATCGTCGATGTCTTCGGAGGCGTAGTCGACCATGTCGGTCAAGTCTTTGACGGTGGCTATGAAGTGGTGGTGGGTGGGATGTAAAGTTCCCTGCTCTCAGCCCCTAGTACGGGTTGGGCGTAGTTCGGTAGTGATTCTTCTGTAATGGCGAGAAGTCGCATTAAGTCCAGGGTTTCGTTTAAAAGCGAGATTTGGATGGGGAAGCAAGAGTCCATGGAGTTGGGCGGGACGGAAGTTCCCTGGCCGAGCTTGCATGACGTGGACCTCGAGGGCTCGGAGCTAGTGTCCGGAGGCGAGTCCGGCTTCATGAGGATAGAGGGGGCCTGGCGTAGCTCCAGGCTTGCCGGTGATGGGATCCCCTCTGGTTCTCCGGTGTTAAGCTCTATAGCTGCAGAGAGTCCGACGGGCTTTAAACTCCCGTCTTCGGACATGGTGGTGCGCTCTGGATCTATGACCAGAGCGGTGGTTGGGGCTGTGAACCCTTGGAAGATCAAGTCTCCTCGGATGTCAGCGACATAGTTCAGATTTCCAAAACTGATCTGATGACCAAGGGCGTAGCTGTCGATCTGCTCAGATGGCCAATCGAGTTGGCACGTAGTGCGAAGCCACTAAATACGAAAATTTGGCCGGGGAGAAAAGTCTCCCTCAGGGCGGTATTGTTGTAGACGATCGATGGAGCCATCAACCCTTCTATCGACAGCATAGAGGAACTCTCAATGAAAGCACCAATGTCGGTGTCAAAATCGGCAGATCTCGGGTATGGGGTCCCGAACTGTGCATGTAAGGATCAAAGGTAACAGGAAGCAGGGGACACGATGTTTACCCAGGTTCGGGCCCTCTTAAGGGAGGTAATACCCTACTTCCTGCTTGATGGACTTTGATGAGTATAGGGGTTACAAGAGTTGATCTACCTCGAGATCGTAATGGCTAAACCCTAGATGTCTAGCCTGTATGATTATGATTTTTCCTATGGACCAAACCCTCCAGTTTATATAGACACCGTAGGGACCTAGGGTTGTACAAAGTCGGTTTACAGAGAAAGGAAGATGCATGATCCGAACACCAAGCTTGCCATCCACGCAAAGGAGATTCCCATCCGGACACAAGGGAGGGCCTTCTGTCTTGTATCTTCATGCCCACCAGTCCGGCCCACATCGCATAGCCCAGACGCCCGAGGACCCCCTAGTCCAGGACTCCCTTAGTGGGCCGCAGGCAGGCAAGTTTCGGTACCCCAGTTCCCAGAACGCCGACAAAGAAGGATGGCAAAGTGAACAAAAGTATATTTGATATACATGTTATTTATGTGTACCTTTCTAGTATTCATAGTAGCCCCTGGGTATTTGATACTTGTTCAGTTACTAAGATTAGTAACTCAAAACAGGAGTTGGGGAATAAATGAGACTAGTTAAGGGCGAGGTAACAATGTGTGTTGGAAGTGTTTCCAAGATTGATATGATCACCATCGCACACTACCTCTACTTTTGGGATTAGTGTTGAACCTAAATAAATTTAGTATTTGCGTTGAGCATGAATATGATTAGATCATGTTTATTACAATACGGTTATTCATTTATGTCGAAGAATAATTGTTGTTCTGTTTACTTGAATAAAACCTTCTGTGGTCATACACCCAATATGAAAGGTTTATTAAATCTCGATCGTAGTGATACACATATTCTTAATATTGATGCCAAAAAAATACAAAGTTGATAATGATAGTGCAACATACTTGTGGAACTACCGTTTAGGTCATATTGGTGTAAAGCGCATGAAGAAACTCCAAACGGATGGACTTTTGGAATCACTTGATTATGATTCATTTGATACTTGCAAACCATGCCTCATGGGCAAGATGACTAAAATTCCGTTCTCTGGAACAATGGAGCAAGCTAATGACTTATTGGACATAATACATACCGATGTATGCCGTCTGATGAGTGTTGAGGCACGCGGCAGGTATCGTTATTTTCTAACCTTCACAGATGATTTGAGTAGGTATGGGTATATCTACTTAATGAAACACAAGTCTGAAACATTTGAAAAGTTCAAAGAATTTTAGAGTGAAGATGAGAATCATCGTAACAAGAAAATAAAGTTTTTACAATCTGACCGCGGAGGCGAATATTTGAGTTACGAGTTTGGCCTTCATTTAGAACAATGTGGAATTGTTTCACAACTCATGCCACCTGGAACACCACAGCGTAATGGTGTGTCCGAACATCGTAACTGTACTTTATTAGATATAGTGCGACCTATGGTGTCTCTTGCCGATTTACCACTATCGTTTTGGGGTTATGCATTAGAGACGGCCACATTCACGTTAAATAGGGCACCGTCTAAATTCATTGAGACGATACCATATGAATTGTGGTTTGGCAACAAACCTAAGCTATCATTTCTTAAAGTTTTGGGTTGTGACACTTATGTCAAAAGGCTTCAGCCTGATAAGCTCGAATCCAGATCGAAGAAGTGCGTCTTCATAGGATACCCTAAGGAAACTATTGGGCACACCTTATAGCACAGATCCAAAGGTAAGATCTTTGTTTCAATAAATGGATCCTTTCTAGAGAAGGAGTTTCTCTCGAAAGAAGTGAGTGGGAGGAAAGTAGAACTTGATGAGGTAATGGTACCTTCTCTCGAATTGGAAAGCAGCACATCACAGAAAACTGTTCTTGTGACCCCTACACCAACTAGAGGAAGCAAATGATGATGATCATGAAACTTCAGATCAAGTTACCACTAAACCTCATAGGTCGACCAGAGCACGATCCACACCAGAGTGGTTCGGTAATCCTATTCTGGAATTTATGTTATTAGACCATGGCGAACCAACGAACTATGAAGAAGCTATGATGAACCCAGATTTCGATAAATGGCTTGAGGCCATGAAATCTGAGATAGGATCCATGTATGAGAACAAAGTGTGGACTTTGGTGGACTTGCCCGATGATCGGCAAGCCATTGAGAATAAATGGATCTTCAAGAAGAAGACTGACACTGAGGGTAATGTTACTATCTACAAAGCTCGACTTGTCGCAAAAGGTTTTCGGCAAGTTCAAGGGGTTTACTATGATGAGACTTTCTCACCCGTAGCGATTCTTAAGTCTGTTCGAATCATGTTAGCAATTGCCGCATTTTATAGTTATGAAATCTCGCAAATGGACGTCAGAACGGCATTCCTTAATGGATTTCTCAAAGAAGAGTTGTATATGATGCAACCAGGAGGTTTTGTCGATCCTGAAGGTGCTAACAAAGTGTGCAAGCTCCAGCGATCCATCTATGGATTGGTGCAAGCATCTCGGAGTTGGAATATACGCTTTGATGAGGTGATCAAAGCATATAGTTTTATACAGACTTACGGTGAAGCATGTATTTACAAGAAAGTGAGTGGAGGTCTATAGCATTTCTGATATTATATGTTGTTGACATATTGTTGATTGGAAATGATATAGAAATTCTAGATAGCATAAAAGGATACTTGATGTAGGGTAGAACCCTATAGGTCGATCTTTCACGTTTGCAGGGAATCCTACCAAGAACACGAACAAAACAAGGAGGGGAACGAGGGAAAAACACGAAAACACTCAACCATCAAGAATATGGTCACACATGCGGTAGATCATCAAGACACAGAGTGATACAAGATCCGAATCCAACAAAGGACGATACATAGGGTAACTGGTTCTTCTCTGAGAGGAGGTCTTGAGTTCTTCCCGTTAGGGGCCTTGAATCCAAGTGGATCTTCTCCGTAGAGGCACAAACTCTCTCGGAGGAGTAGATCCGGATGGATGAGCGAGGCTCTATCTCACAAATGAGCTATCACAATGCTGCCCCTCTCCAGGAGGAGGAGGAGGTCTATTTATAGTCTAAGTGCAAATGGGGGCGAAGTGAAAGGGTACATGGGCCTCGGTCCCGAAGCTGCGCACACACAGGCGTCGGTCGTCTGACAGGTACCGGACGTCCGGTGGCTCAATGTCGTGGCATGGGTGGAGTTCCGAAGGTGCATCCAATAAGTGCGAGCGCTCCTCAACTTGAAGGTCCATAGAGCCAATCTCCAATGTCGCTCGATGTCGTGGCATGGGTGGAGTTCCAAAGGTGCATCCAATAAGTGCGAGCGCTCCTCGACTTGAAGGTCCATATAGCCAATCTCCAATGTCGCTCCTCCGTTCGTGAGATGTATCATGTAGACAACAAGAAGGAAACAACAATGAAAGAATGACCCATCCAATATGCGTACTTGAGGATGGCTCAACGGGAAGGAGTTCACCTCATGAATGATCCCGAAGATGTTGGAGTTGTACATCATGTATGCCTTCACATAACCAATATGTCTCATGACGGTAATGCCTTGTGAATCCTTCAAAAAGAAAGAACATGACAAACACTCAAAAAAAGAAATGAGGTTAGCGGAAATGCAAAACCTATCATTCGTGTGGTAAGATGCCCAACAAGTGTATGCATCATGCTCATCATAAGAAAGGACAAGGGAGCATTTTATAGTATGAAGGCATATGATGCAAGAACAACCAAATACACAAGGCTCAATCAAACAAGCATGCATCACAAGTAAGGTTTCAAAGTCTCCAAGATCAATAAGCATAGTATAGTTGCACTCAATACAAGTGGATATGAGAGAGGCAACTAATGGAGGCAAGTGACAATGAGCAAGATATATCATGTGAGAGGCATGAGCATATATGTCATCAACCCAAGAAAGCGAGTAAGAGTGGAACATGGGTGATGCAACAAAGCAAGCAATCATGGTGATCAAGTCAAGCAAGCTAGTAGTGCGAAGATGCAACGTACTAGAAGGAATCATGGCAAGCATGTCATGTGTGCAAATAGTGGGCATGAATGATGCACATGACATATCACAAGCATGAAAGCAAGATATGAGAAAAATACCATCAATGTATTGGCAAGAGGCCATATGTAAATAGCAATGGAACATCATGACTCTCCCAACACAACAAGCATCAATAGCATGGGGCACAAAGAAATCATGGTAATAGCTACAAGGATCTCTACCAAGCATGCAAATACACATAGAAGTAGCATAATGGTGAATCATGGGTAGATGCAAGCAAGGGTCACAATTGCATGGCGAAAGCATAGAAGCAAGCATAACACGCAAAGTGAACACGGTAAAATGAGCATAAGGTGACAAATGGTAAATAGCCCATAGCCGTGTGAGAGCCAAGAAAAAGAGATGCGTGTAGTCCTTGCACGAAGGGAACGATGGTAAGGATAGTCCACGGGATCCCAAGTCATCGTTGCTCTCAAGAGCTCATTTGGTCAACTCTTGGGTAAGAGATGTTGACGAGTATATGTGAGTTCCTACACAAAACAAAGGCAAGGGGAAAATTGTGTGTGCGTGATATGTGTACACATCATCCATCATGATGCGCACGTGCTTGTGTTGGTTAGCACAAAATATCCAATGCTCAAATAAATGAGATGCATGCTATAGAAACATGTCATCCATCATGAGAGGTTTGTTATTGTGTATGACATAATGGAGACTCAAATTGTGTAATGCATCACAAGAAATATGTAGAGCATTGTTATTCATGGAATGCATATGGTGCACGCAATCATGGAAATCATGCAAAGTATGGAATGCATCAAAATCTCCTAATATGTATGAGGAAACTATGGGGGTCCCCTCATGAGCATTAGTGGAAACGTCACATGGAGAATATTGACAACATCCAAAACAATGCATATTTGGAACAATTTGATTATGGCATGGCATAGTAGATGAATTGTGCAAATCATGTAAAGGAAGCATGGCAATATCATCACATGAAAAACAAAAGCCAATAACCATCATCTTGTCATCTATGCCATAAGTGCAAATGGGATTTATTTTAATGGGGCATGCATAGTTACTATGTTGAGATTGAAATGATGCAACATGGGAGATCTCACTCATAGCATACGACAAGTTCAATGGATTGTCAAACATGACGTGACCAATAGAATTTTAACATGATATCCTATGGAGCATAGCATCACAACTAGGCAACTCAACATGCTCATCATCATTTTAATCATAAATTGGTAAGTCATGATATGAAGGAGTCGCACTAGCGTGAAGCATGGGAATAGGTGGATCAACATCATGCAAGCAATCATTGTCAAGAGAGTCCACTACTGGGACAAGAGAAGCACCATCACCTATGTTACCTTTGGAGCGTCGCTCATGTTTTGTAGGTGAGGTGTCGAAGATCCACTCATTATCATCTTCATCTTGATGGAACCATATGGGGGGTGCATCATCGTCCAGGATGGCAATCAGTTTTCCCATTGGAGGGATGGACTCATCGAGGATAGGCATTTCGTCATGTAGGAGACCTACCACCAAAGAAGAAAACACACTAGGAGTAGATGTTAAGTCGTTAGAAATCATAGTGGCCTCACATGTCGTGTCAACTACCTCACTCGCTAAGTGTTGTGGCTCACTCACTCCCTCAAGGATGCTCTCACTCATATGGTTGGTGGAGTCACTCAAATGGCTCTCAACCTCACATAGGATGTGTGGTATGCTCTCATGTGTGGGGCTAGTGGTGGTCACACTCATCCTCTCATATGAAATGATCTCAATGTCATATATGTTGGAGTCACTCATCTCACTCATGGGGTGGTGGCTCTCCTCACATGGCACTTGGGGCATCTCGACGTATGTGGGTGTCGGAGAGATGTAGGTGCAAATGTCTCCATGCTCAACTCATATCACCGTCTTCATGTTGTTGAAGAAGTTCATGCTCGTCGTCGTGGTCGAAGGGGATGGCCCTTGCTCGACCTTCTTGTCACCGTCTTGTTGTTGGAGGCCCATATGATGTGGCACCTCATAGCTCGTCTCCATGACCGAAGGGAATTTCCCATGCTCGGCCATCTTCCTTGAGGGGCTTCCGAAGATGGAAGTGTCGCCCTCACTTGTAGGTGGTCGCCTTGTTGTTGAAGATGTCGATGTAGGCGAACTCATGGGAAGTAGGCAAAGATGCCGTACGTCCAAAGGCGAAGATGCCTTGAGAACACTTGGCAAAGATGCCGAAGTGGTGGTGGTAGCCGTAGCTCCGTCTTGGTGGTGGTCGTCTCGCAGTCTTCTCTTTTGCTCATATAGCTTGGACTTGGTGTGAAGTAGTGCTTGTTGGGACTTGTACGTTTGCGCTTGTGGAGCATCTTCATGATGATGGTGTCGTTCTCGCGCTTGAGCTCGATGGCGTTCATCGTCGTCGTGCACATGATGCTTGGAGGTGACTTGCCCTTCATAACGATTTGGATCACGAACGTGATGGTGGTCGCCATGAAGATGTGGACATGGACGAATTGCGCTTGCATCGTTTTCGCACTCCGTAGACTTGTGGCTTGAACATTGCCGCCTTGAAGATGACAAAGGGGAAGAAGACTTGATTAAGGCCTGAATATCCTCCATCCTTGAATCTTGATCCTCTTTTTGTGCGGAAAGCTTCTTGTCGATGTAGTCCCTTTTCCTTGCTTTGGAGTGACGAATGTCTATGGAGAAGTTGTCGATGTGCTCTGGCAATCTTGATTGTGCGCCTTGCATTTGTCGTTGTAGAGCGAAGATGGACACTTTTCTGATGTAGTTGTTCACGCCGTCGTTGTTGTCGAGGACCGGAGATGAAATGCCTTGCCTATCCATCACAGAACTCGAGCGAATATGAGTGGAAGAAAGGAGAGAACTATACCAAATGTACCTTGACCGATGTTGAAAATGGATCAATGATCACTAAATGATGTAACAAGGAAATATCACAATTGGTATCGATCTTGTCGATTTCTCACACCTACACAAGTAAGGCTTATGGTGGAGCTCGGTGAGGATAGTGGCACAAAAATTTGATGCAAAATGTTAGCAAGAGTCAATAATGTTGAAAAAGATTCACAAATTTGCACGCGAAACAAGTAGACCAATTGCAAAGAATGGCACACGGAAACACACACATGGATAGATAAATGGGGTCGTGCAACCAAGGAATGAGCACAAAATGTGGAATCCACAGAAAACACTCGTGTTGCACAACTCAAGAGAGACGCTAGCACGATTGCTCAATAGGCGGATACGACACTTGTGCACAACCTATAAGATGCAAAATGGATAAACTTTCTATCCCAAGTATGCTATATATGTATGGGTCCCGGTGTTTCTCTCAAGAAGATCCAAGATGATCGGATATGACAATCTTATATGCAATGTGGTGTGATGCTATGGCACTTGCTTACAAGCTTCTTTGCTCTCTTTCTTTTGCTTAAAAACTTTATTTCTTTTTTTGTATGGCCACTTTTGCACAATGCACAAACCAAGATAGCAATTGCGTATATGCGGGAACAAACTTGTGACACAAGATATGGTACCAAGATATGCACCACGATTATATGGTATGTATGCTATGGGAAGTATGATCACTAATGTGCACAAGTAACGTTGTCGGCTGTCGAATTTCGGGATCCGGCAACCCGTGAGAGGTTTGAACTCTGGGGTGCGTGTGGAGATCTCAACCTGCCCAGCCTGCCTACTCGTGATCCTCCCTAGCCTAGCGCATAGAGCTCACAGAGACACAAAGGCACAGAGATTTATACTGGTTCGGGCCATCATTGTGGTGTAATACCCTAATCCAGTGTGGTGTGGTGGATTGCCTCGAGGGGCTATGGATGAACTTGTACAAGGATGAACAAGCCTCAGGAGGTGAGGTGTTCTTGAGCTGGTGTGGTGCTCCTCTTGCTCTGGTTTCCAGTGCTCTTCTATGGTGGTGGCTAAGTCATATATATAGTGGCCTTGGTCCTCTTCCCAAATATGAGCGGGAAGGGATTCCACAACGGCGGGATTTGAAAGGGGACAAGTAGTACAGTCTATCCTGACAAAAGTAGTCTTCGCCTGCGAAAAGCCTCTGGTCGTGATGCTGCGGTGGGCTCACTGATGACCTTCGTCCTGCCGTCCTGGCGGTCTTGGTCTTGTTGCACTAGAATGGAAACATTTGGCTGATTCATCGGGACTCTGCGCCTGTGGCTTGCCTCCCTTGCACCAAAGAGGAAACCTGTGCTCTGCACCCGCCTGGCGCCCGCCTGATCTTGGTCATCATCGCTCACGTTAGCTGAGCCTCATGAGGTAGCTGCAGAGAACTCTCCGCCCCTCAGGAGCCCTTCGGAGGAGGCCAACTCCTTCAGGGTTCTTGGCATCGTCCTCCTCGCAAGGCTTGGCCCCTCGCGAGGGTCTTGCTGCACTGGTGTTGAAGCTAGGCCATACCAGGCCGTCTATGGAACCACGTGGTGGGCTGCAGGCAGGCGGGACTGGATACCCTCAAGTCCAGGACACCAAAAGCAGCCCCCGGGCCCAAGGCGCGCTCGGACTTGGCTTCCAGGCGAAGCCAAAGGGAAAGTGCGGAGAGCGGCGTGCCCTAACCGCCTGCGGCCTTGATGACGCATGGCGATTGATTGGACGTGGGTGACTCCGCTTCCCCATGTTGCCTCGGCAACTGCTCCAGTCTGACAAAAAGGGGTGCCTCCTGCCGCCAGGCTTTCATTGCTCCTTCTTCATCTTGCTCCAGATCCCCTTCTCCCCACAGCAGAAGAGCTCACCAGATCTGTCGATTCTCCCCCAAATCCTCTGCCTGATGGCCGCCAAAAAGGCCACGGATTCCTCCTCAGCCGCCGGCGCTGCTTGGTACAAGCCAAGGCTGATGGCGCCCTGCATGACCGGGGAGAAGCTTCAGACAATGCTCCTCCTGACGGCGAGTGATGAAAATGAGTGGGGGGAGACCTCGCTCCGGGTCACCACCACTGCCCCGGAGCCTGCGGGCAGCAACTTCTTCCCCTTCTTCATGCACAACGTCTTCTCCAGGCTGGTACCTCTGTTCTCCCCCTTCTTCTTCGCCATCCTTCACCATTATGGTCTCCAAGCGCTCCACACCCATGCCAACTCCATCCTCCTTTTGTCCCTCTTCGCCTTCTATTGTGAGGCATTCATGGGGGTGATGCCCTCCGTTGCCCTATTCCGCCATTTGTTCTATCTTCGCAAGACCAGCGACAACCCGGTCGAGTGCATCGGTTTCGTCGCGGCGCGGGGTGGTAACGCAATCTCCCATGCCGGGAGAAGGTGGAGGATGCCGTGAAGAGGTGGGTGTTGATGGACGCCAAGAGCTCCCAGAGCTCGCTGAAGCTGCCGATTGCATTCCCCGTCTCCGACAAGTTGTGGAAATCCGAGAAGATCACTGACCCTACCTTGACGCCGTTCATGAGGACGATGGATAAGGAGCTTAAGGACGCGAAGCTGACGGGGGGCATGCTCATCAGGGAGTTCCTGAAGCAGCGCGTCCCGCTGCTTCAAGACCGCCCCCGTCCCTTGCGGAAGCTTGGTAGTGACGATGACAACATCCGCCTGCGCCACGACCCCCTTCCCGAGGAGGAGCTGAACAAGGTGTTGCTCTACCTGACGGGAAAGGACCCGAGCAACCCTCCGGAGGGCTGGCTTCCGCTATACTGCCATGACGACGCCGAGGAGGTCATCGCGGCCATGCCTGTCTTTGACGAGCTCGGGTTTCTGCGGCTGGGGTCTTCCTTGCCGCCTACTACCTTGGTTCTCCTCTCCTCTGATGGCAAATCCTCCGAGGCCACCGAGGACGAGGTTGTGGACGAATCCTCTGTCCCGTAGCAAAGGGAGCTCCTGCGTGACCTTCCGGACGACGATGATGATGATGAGTCCCCGATGGTGGAGTTGCCACGCCCTCCTAGGGTCACCACGAGGTCTGGGGTGGCCTCATTGAAGCAGCACAAGCGAGAGATTGCAAAGAAAAGCAGGACTACGGTGATTTCTCCGGGCAGCAGCCCACCTTCGCCAACACCGCCTCAGGCGGCGCCAACCGCAAGCTCTCCTGCTCCCAAGAGCTCGGCGCCTGCTGCTCCACCCCAGTGCCTGCTGCTGAGCATGAAGAGGCGCTACGCCTTCGTCGACTAGTAAGTTTCCCCCTTATCCTTGCTTGTTGGTTCTTGAAGTGGTGCTGAGCATATTCTCCTATCGTTAGGCAGTAGCCGCCGAAGAAGCAGAAGGAGGGCACGGAGGTCACCATGGCTGCCAGCGATGGAGCGGCCCCCACGGCCCGGGCGAAGAAGAATGTCGCAGCCCCTACGGCACCAAGGGAAACGCCACCTACGGAGGACGTGGATGCCCATCATCAGGAGGTGCCGGTGCGCTCGGCAGGCCTGACTCATTTGGCGCCCAGTCTTGCCGCGGCTGCTGAGAACAACCAGCCCTCGGTCCTTCACGAGGCTGAGGCTTTTTCGGCCTTGGCGCCGAGGGCGTCTCCTCCCTTGCCCGGCTCATGGCCGAGTCACGGTGTTCCTACTCCCTCCGGGACCCTAGAAGAGGCAAGGGCGGTGCTGGACCTCCTCCAGGGTGAGCTTCAGGGCCCGGATTGTCGTTCGGCGCGAGGACGCCTGGGGTTGATCTCTGGTTGGCTGAAGGCTGATGCGTCTGTCCAGGCGGTCTGGGGCTTTGTGGAGGAGGCCCAGAAGGTGCTTGGGGTGGCTGCCACGACGCACGACTTGGCGCAGAAGGAGGCCACAGAAGCTGAGGACCGGTGCCGTGTGGCGGAGGCTGGGCTGAAGACTCTCCAGGACCAGTAGGCCACCCAGGCCAGCCAGCTCCAGGAGCGCGAGGAGAAGTTGAAGGCCCAAGAGGCTGGCGTTGCCAGTCGGGGTGCCGAGGTGAACAAGACGGCCTTACAGCAGGCTGGAGAGTGCAATCGCCTGGTGAAGCTGAGGAAGGAAGCGGAGGCAGCCCAAGCGGCCCTGTCCGAGGCCAAGAAGGTGGCCACCATGGAGCGCGACACCCTCTCCTCCCTCGAGGCGCACTTCCACAAGGCTCAGAAGGTGCTCTTTGGAGATGGTCCCTCGGGAAAGGCGATGGTGACGACCCCGAGGGAGAGCCCTGCTGCTCTGCTTCCTGAAGTCATGGCGGTGCTCGAAGATTCTGTCGACGGGTTTACATCCCTGGTGGAAGGCAAGGCACGCTCACTTTCTTCCTCGGCTCTGACGTGCGTCTTCAGCCATCTTTATCTTCAGGATGCCAGCTTCAACCTCTCCTCCTTATTTACTCCGGTGGACGCCGACTCCCGAGATGCTGCTGCTGCCGCCCTGAAGAGCTTTCGTGGACGCCATGCTGAACAAGTACATGGTGGTTGGTCCTCCAAGTGAAGCCGGTGGAACGAGCGATGCGCCTGGCGATGAGGTTCTGCTGGCGAGCAGTGGTGATACCCAAGTCTGAAGAGGTGGCTCGGAGATTCTGCTTTTGCCTGTTTATCCTGCACCATGCGACATGCCTTGGGGAGGCGTTTAAAACTATTTGCTTGGAACAATATGTCTTGTAGTAACTAGATTATGCTGCTTCAGCTTTTCCATTTGCTTTCTTGTTCTGCGTCGACAGAGCCTGGCCCCGCGCGTACCTCAGCCGTCGTTGGGTTGTCCAGATCACCAGAACGAGCCCAAGAGGTGTGGGGCTACGTGGCCAGTTAGGCTCCTGAGTCGCGATGCTCAAGAGTCCTCCTTGACGTGCGAATAGCTTAGGAAAAGATGATGGGGCAAGCCTTGGTGTTCTGCGTCGGCAGGGCCCGGCCCCACCCGTACCTCAGCCGTCATTGGGTCGTCCAAATCACCAGGACGAGCCCAAGAGGTGAGGGGCTACGTGACCAGTTAGGCTCCTGAGTCGCGATGCTCAGGAGTTTCCCTTGACGTACGAACAGACCATCCTACCTTTCCCTCGCCGAGCTCTTGCCTGGGAGGGATGCACGAAGACCAGGCCCGTGAGGCCTGGTCGTGCTACCTTCCCGAGGGAGAGCAGCGCAGTGAGGCTAGTCACTAAGCCCGGAGGCTCCCTGAGGTTAATGTAGCCGGGAGGCCACCCTCAGTTGTTTATCACCAGCGCGGAGCATAGCGCTTCTGCTCTTGCACGGGCATAGCCACTCCTCGGCGGTGTCGACGACCAGCGCGGAGCATGGTGCTTCCACTGGTGCATGGGAGGGGCTCCCTCTGAGGAGAGCCCCTGAGGCGTGTACAGCCCCACCCTGACACGTGGCTTGCACGGCAGGGTTGCGCCTGGTCTTGATTGGGAATGCTTGAATTGGTCCTGCGAGATGGTCAGGCAGCCTGTGCCGAATGGATTTCCTAAGGCTATTGCATGAGAAGGACAGACACCAACGACCCCAGGAGGTGACATGAACGGGGCCGGCCCGCTAGACAGATATCAGCCGCTGGATTTATCGATGCTGCAGGGACGGACCCGAGCACAGACGCCGTGCCCAGTCTTCTCATGCAAAGATCCTGAAGAAATATTGTCGACGTGCGGTTCCCGTGGCCATGGGGGCACCATGTCGTGCGCCCTTGCTTACCCATCACGATCAGCTCATGCGAGAACAAGGCACCAAGAGCCACGGGAGGTGACGTACAAGGGAGCGGTCCGTGAGCCAGAGCTCAGCTGCTTGGGTTTAGCGACGCTGTAGGGACGAATCCGAGCACAGACGCCGTGCCAGTCCTTAATCATGAGGCGATTGCGGGAGGGCTTGCAAGGGCACAAGACGTTCTTAGCAACGAAACACCGGTCAAGCAGTCGGTAATTCGAAAGTAGTTTGCAAAAGTTATGGCAGCTCGATAAAATGCAAAGGGATACCGCCGTAGTGAGGCGGACCCACGACACAGGGATGATGCAGCCGAGGGCACCCCAAACTGAATGAACTTGGGAGACATCATCTGGTACTGTTGGTGATGAGTTGTTGAAGTAGCCAAAAAACGCGTGCTGCTGAAGCCGTTCCTCATGAGCCGCTCCGGTGCCAAGCCTAGGGAGGCTCAGAGGGACCGGAAGGCTCTTGATGGTGCTCCTCCATCTCCGCCAAGATTGCCTGGTGCCTGGCTTCGCAGGCCGCCTGAGCGTCCCTCATGCAGCGCTGGAACGCCTCAGCCACGCCCGCCAGGCCAAAAGGCATGCAGACATAGCTGTGCGGCGGGCCCTCGCAATGGCCGACACGAGACGGCCACATGAGCTGCTGAGACGCGGCCCTGTTGAGCCTAGGTATGTCGATGCAGACGCGGAACTCTTTGCCCTCGCTAGGGTAGTGAGCTCCACCTCGCGGCAGGCGACGATCGCCTTGCAGAACCCTTCCTTCCTGAATCTCCTTGATCGCCTCGTTGATGAACTCCTGAACGCCCGGTGCCTCACGCTTGCTGCCTTCTCCTGGGAAGCGTGCTCTGAAGAGCTCCCCCACATGGTGCCGGAGCGCCACTCTCGCGACAAGGGCTAGGTCTGTGCCCCTCCAGAGGAGAGCCCAGCCTGAGAGGGGCGCCGGGCGCGCCTTCCTATGCGATGGGTGAAGGTGCCGCGTCTAGGGACGCGAGGCTCAGCGCTGTGCCCTCGAGTGATGCTTCCTCACGAGACCCTTGGCTCAGCTGCAGCTTCTTCGTCTTGGGGGTGACCTCAGGAGGGAGGGCACCGTCTTCGCCTTCCGGGTTCTCAACTGCTGCAGCCTGGAAGCTCGAGGGAGCACACCACATCCTTCTCTTGGCAGGAGACCGTGATGATGCCGCCGCTTCCTGGCATCTTGAGGACGTTGTAGCCGCGGTGTGTGGCCGCCATGAACTTGGCTAGTGCTGGGTACCCTAGGATTGCGTTGTAGGGAAGAGGAATGTTGGCGACGTCGAAGTCAATGAGCTCGGTGCGGTAGTTGTTGCGCTCGTCGAAGGTGACTGGGAGGCAAACCTGCCTGATCGGGTGCGTTGATCCGTTGGTCACTCCTGAGAATGGCTTAGTGGGGTGTAGCTGGTAGTATGGCACCTGGATCCTGTCGAACGTCTGGACGGAAAGAACATTGAGCCCTGCTCTGCCATCGATGGGAGTCTTGGTGACGGTCACGTTGCTGATGATGGGGGAGCAGAGCATGTGGAAGCGCCCCGGTGGCCGCGCGCAGGCGATCGTGGAGTCGAAGATGATGGCGCACTTGGACCACTTGAGAGGGCAAGTTGCCTCAAGCTTGGGAAGCGCCGCATTGACCTCGCGTGCAAACTGCTTGAAGACACGATGAGAAGCTGGGGCTTGTGAGCCGCCTAAGATGCAGGCGATGGCCCGCGGCTCCTAGAAGCCCCCAGCCCCCTCGTCCTGATGGTGATCTTCGTTCCTTCTTGGCGGTGGAGGCAGAGGAGGCAAAGCTGCATTGCCCTGAGGACGGTCCTCATGAGGCTGCTCCCTCTAGTTGACCTCGCGAAGCTGGTCCTGCCAGCGGTCCTCATGAGGCTGGTCGCGCCACTCCTGACGATGGCCGCGTCCATCCCAGCGTCCTCCACCTCAGCCACCTCCGCGATCATAGCCCCGATTGTTGCGCTCGGGGCGTCGACCGAGGCGTTCGTCATGGAGAGCCCTGAGCTCCTGGCAGTCGCTGGTGTTGTGGTTGTAGACGTTGTGGAAGGCACATAACGGCCCCTTTCCCTTGGATGATTTGGGGTGGTCACAGCCGCGCTTGGTCTCTGGCTCTGCCGCAAGCACGGCTGGCCCTTTGCGCTTCGTGTCCTTGGTCTTGGTCTTCTTGTCTTCTGGATCAGCATCAGGGAGCTCGAGGAGGGAGAGGCGTCCCTCCTTAGCCCTCGCACACTTGTTCGCCATGTTGAACATCTCCAGAGCAGTGCAGAGGTCCTCATGGATGGCGAGCTCCTCCTTCATCTTGACATCACAGACGCCATCGGTGAACACAGAGATGATGGCCTCGTCAGACACCTTGGGAATCTTGAGGCGGACGTTGTTGAAGCGCTGGATATACTTATGCGAGGTCTCTCAGGCGCTTCTTGGCGGCGCAGTCGCTCATGGCCGGAAACGATCATGGTGCCCTAGAAGTTGGCGATGAAGCGGCTGCGCATCTCCTCCCAGGAAGAAACCGACCCCTCGGCCAGGTTTAGGAGCCAAGAGCGCGCGCCATCCTTGAGGGCCATCGGGAACCAGTTTGCCATGATCTTCTTGTCGCCGTTGGCCGCCTCGATGCTCAGCTCATAGAGCTGTAGGAACTCGACGGGGTCTGCGGTGCCGTCGTAGCGTGGAGGCAGGTCAGGCTTGAACTTGCTCGGCCATGCGGAGCTCTGCAGTGAACGCACGGCATCCTGCCATGGCCACCGGAGGTCGTCGTGGGGGTGGAACGTAGTCTTGGTGCGCGCGCACTGCCACCTCCTGTAGCGGCTCGCGAGCCTGGTGCTGGGGCACTGGAAGCACGCACGCCTCTCCTTGGGGACGTTGAACCACCTGGCAGCTCACGTTGTCCCAAGCCGGCGCTGGGCGCTGCGGGTCATGCCGTGGAGCCATACGCCTTGGCTCAACGATGGCGCCCCGAGCCGGAGGCGGAAGAGGAGCCCCGTGCACGACGTCGCCCGCTGCAGGTGGTTGCTGAGGCAGCGAGCGAGCCAGCCCATTGGAGCCCCCGTGCGCGATGCTGATGAGCTCGGCGATGCGCTCGAGCCACTCCTCGTAGAGATCACCCACTGGACGAGCGAAGAAGCTCCCGCACCGTGAGCAGAGCGGCCTGCAGTCCACCTCGCCGCGGCGCGCGTGGGATGACAAAGCTGCTGGGGTCAGGGATGGAGTGGCGATGCGGCCGTCGCGGCGCACCGACGGGTGCAACGGTGAAGCTTGCTGCTCGTGGACGGCAGGGCCCGTGGCGGCGTTGGCCACCGGAGAAGGGGCGCGACGGGCACATCCGTCACCCGCCGGGGCCGTCTGAGCAACGCGGGCGGCGACTGCGGCCCGAGGCTCGGTGCGAGCCCTACGCGCGTCATCCATGGAGATGTCGGAGCGGAGGCGGATCGAACGACGGAAGAGAGGATCCGACACACCCCTACCTGCCGCGCCCAATGTCGGATTTCGGGATCCGGCTACCCATGAGAGGTTCAAACTCTAGGTGCATGCAGAGATCTCAACCTGCCTAGCCTGCCTACTCGTGATCCTCCCTAGCCTAGCGTATAGAGCTCACAGAGACACAAAGACACAGAGATTTATACTGGTTCGGGCCACCTTTGTGGTGTAATACCCTAATCCAGTGTGGTGTGGTGGATTGCCTCGAGGGGCTATGGATGAACTTGTACAAGGATGAACAAGCCTCGGGAGGTGAGGTGTTCTTGAGCTGGTGTGGTGCTCCTCTTGCTCTGGTTTTCGGTGCTCTTCTATGGTGGTGGCTAAGTCCTATATATAGTGGCCTTGGTCCTCTTCCCAAATATGAGCGGGAAGGGATTCCACAATGGCGGGATTTGAAAGGGGACAAGTAGTACAGTCTATCCTGACAAAAGTAGTCTTCGCCTGCAAAAAGCCTCTGGTCGTGACGCTGCGGTGGGCTCGATGATGACCTCCGTCCTGGCGGTCTTGGTCTTGTTGCACCAGAATGGAAACCTTTGGCTGATTCCTCGGGACTCCCCGCCAGTGGCTTGCCTCCCTTGCACCGAAGTGGAAACATGCGCTCTGCACCCACCTGGCGCCCGCCTAATCTTGGTCATCATGGCTCACGTCAGCTGAGCCTCGTGAGGTAGCTGCATAGAACTATCCACCCCTTAGGAGCCCTCCAGAGGAGGACAACTCCTTCAGGGGTCTTGGCGCCGTCCGCCTCACAAGGCTTGGCCCCTCGCGAGGGTCTTGCTGCGCTGGTGTTGAAGCTGGGCCGCACCAGGCCGTCGATGGAACCACATGGTGGGCCGCAGGCAGGCAGGACTGGATACCCCCAATTCTAGGACGCCGACACCGGCAATATTCAATTGGCTAGTCTCGATAGGCAATTAACGCAAAATGGGCTAGGGGTTATCAATCCAATTGCAAGCATAATATACAATGGTGTCATCGAGGTTACCGTCCTTGGTGATGATGAGAGGCGGTGTTGCCGATGTCGACCCATTCCTATTTAGCCGAAACACCCTAGGAAACGGAAAAGCCGCAAACTCAAGATCTCCAAAGTCAAATGGTGGTAGCGGAAAGCGGTGGTAGTTTGCACTTGGTAATGCGGAAGTGGAATGATGGGCTATACACGTGTCGGAGTTGAAGTTGCCTTCCCTAAGTAGCCGAAACACCCTAGGAGACACAAGCCGCAACTCAAATATGCTCAAACAAAATTGGGTTAAGTTGGGGTGGCAGAAGTGTATGGTGGGCACGTGTATGCGGAAATGGTGGTGGTGGTTGATGAAGAAGCAACCATCCCTAAATAGCCAAAACACCTTAGGAGACTCGAATCACTACTCAAGCAACCACTAATGCTATGGCAAGAAAAATGGGATTGGTTGCGGAAGTTGGTGGTGGTGTAGCGGATGATATGGTGGAAGCCCTAGGCAAAGATGCCAAAGTTCCGAAAATTTGATGGAGTCAAAAGGTGTTGGTAGTATTTTTCTGGGATGGGGGATGTCAATAGCTTCAAAACGAGCTAAAGAACGTCAAAATCGAAGTTCGGATGAATTAGTTATGGCCGAAACGAAAAATCAGCAGAAGTCAGTTTTAACAGGGGTCGAACGTCCGATGATGGTCGGACGACCGATGGTCTGGAAGCTGGGACGGACGTCCGAAATGGCGAAATCCGCTGTTTGATCTTTGGAGTGGGGTGTCGGACGTCCGATGATGGTCGGTCGTCCAATATTTCTGGGGGTATCCGGACGTCCAAAAAAACGTCGGTCGTCCGGTGGGTCGGGGTCAACGCGAGATATGAATTTAGGAACGCGATTTTAGGCGGAAATTGGGGATTTTGCGGTCAAAATTGATGAGATTTTATGGATGAATGATGGGAAAACTTGGGGAAATGCTAGATCCACTCGAAACCAAGCAAATCCACGGATCAAAATCAACAAAACATCATCAAACCAACAAATCACAAAAAAATTGGGGCTATTTTTGGTGGGGTTTTCGAATTTTAGGACGAAATCAAGCAAAAGAAGGCTAGAAAACGGTGGGAGGGACTCCAAATACGTGATCAACGTGGCTCATAATACCAAGATGATGTAGGGTAGAACCCTAGAGGCCGATCTTTCACGTTTGGAGGAAATCCTAACAAGAACACGAAGAACACGAGGAAGGGAACGAGGGAAAACACGAGAAAACACTCAACCATCAAGAATATAGTCACACATGTGCTAGATCATCGAGACACAAAGTGATATAAGATCTGAATCCAGCAAAGGACGATACATAGGGTAACCGGTTCTTCTCCGACAGGAGGTCTTGAGTTCTTCCTGTCAGGGGCCTTGAATCCAAGTGGATCTTCTCCATAGAGGCACAGACTCTCTCGGAGGAGCAGATCCGGATGGATGAGCGAGGCTCTATCTCACAAATGAGCTATCACAACGCTGCCCCTCTCTACGAGGAGGAGGACGTCTATTTATAGTCTCGGTGCAAATGAGGGTGAAGTGAAAGGGTACATGGGCCTTGGGCCCGAAGCTGCGCACACATAGGCGTCGGTCGTCCGGCAGGTACTGGACGTCCGGTGGCTCGCTGATACGTCTCCAACGTATCTATAATTTTTGGTTGTTCCACGCTATTATATTATCTGTTTTGGATGTTTAATAGGCTTTACTATGCAATTTTATATTATTTTTGGAACTAACCTCTTAACCGGAGGCCCAGTGCAAATTGCTGTTTTTTGCCTATTTCAGTGTTTCGCAGAAACGGAATATCAAACAGAGTCCAAACGGAATGAAACCTTTGGGAGAATCGTTTTTGGAACAAACACAGTCCAGGAGACTTGGAGTGGACGTCAAGAAAGCAACGAGGCGACCATGAGGTAGGAAGGCGCGCCCCCCACCCTCGTGGGCCCCCATGGCTCCACCGACCTACTTCTTTCGCCTATATATACTCATATACCCCGAAAACATCTAGGAGCACCACGAAACCCTAGTTCCACCGCCGCAAGCCTCTGTAGAAACCAAAAATCAATCGGGACCTGTTAAACCACCGATGGGAGGGATCCATCAGCAGTGGCCATCTTCATCATCCGGCGCTCTCCATGACGAGGAGGGAGTAGTTCACCCTCGGGGCTGAGGGTATGTACCGATAGCTATGTGTTTCATCTCTCTCGTGTTCTTGATTTACATACGATCTTGATGTATCGTGAGCTTTGCTATTATAGTTGGATCTTATGATGTTTCTCCCCCTCTACTCTCTTGTAATGGATTGAGTTTTCCCTTTGAAGTTATCTTATCGGATTGAGTCTTTAAGAATTTGAGAACAGTTGATGTATGTCTTGCTTGTGCTTATCTGTGGTGACAAATGGGATATTCACGTGATCTACTTGATGTATGTTTTGGTGATCAACTTGCAGGTTCAGTGACCTTGTGAACTTATGCATAGGGGTTGGCATACGTTTTCGTCTTGACTCTCCGATAGAAACTTTGGGGCACTCTTTGAAGTTCTTTGTGTTGGTTGAATAGATGAATCTGAGATTGTGTGATGCATATCGTATAATCATACCTACGGATACTTGCGGTGACATTGGAGTATCTAGGTCACACTAGGGTTTTGGTTGATTTGTGTCTTAAGGTGTTATTCTAGTACGAACTCTAGGATAGATCAAACATAAAGAATAGCTTTGTGTTATTTTACTACAGACTCTTGAATAGATCGATTAGAAAGGATAACTTTAAGGTGGTTTCATACCCTACAATAATCTCTTCGTTTGTTCTCCGCTATTAGTGACTTTAGAGTGACTCTTTGTTGCATGTTGAGGGATAGTTATATGATCCGATTATGTTATTACTAGTAAGATGCCCGTTCTTACGCTACGGAATCACAAAAGATCGGGTGGGAATTGTTTACTGAAGGGTGAAGAGCCTACTAAACAATTAAATATGTACCAAGACATCTATCAAAAAGATGCCATATTGTTGATATGTACACATCAAGCAAATCGACTGATGAACCTCCTAGTCCAAGCCAAACATTTCTTCTCAATTTTCACATTGCAGAAGACTTATGTTCTTCCTGCCCAGCTTTCTCCTTCTTGTCCCATATCGCGGGGGCCGGAGAGCATGCAACAAATACAAAATCCATCCAGACACATTTGGCAACTGCGACCACCCCAATCAGCTTTTGGTTAACACATGATCCACCTCCAGTCCGCATCCCATTAACTGCTACAAGAATCTACCACACAAAAAAGAACTGCTACACGAATCTACATACACTGCCACCATGAAGAGAAGCAATATTTTACACCCATTCATGCTTAGTTACATACCTTAGGCATCTATGAGGCCATGGAATCATTCGCCAAGCAAAGTATACCCTTCCTTTAGTCATTTGCTCAAAACATATGTGCCAACAATATTAGCCCTCGAGTTCGCGCTCATCTACCTTCTCACAAAAAATGGCATGTAGTATATATAACAATCCGTACATACAAAAATATTACTATTGTAACTTTATTACATCAACCAGGTTTATGCGAAGATAATGTTGATAACAAACAGCCAGGAAACAAATATTCGGGATGTGGCTTGAAAAATTAGATGTTTCTCCATATATGCGCAATCTGAAGTCAACGCCAAGAAATTAACATAGAGAACAATAAAACATAAAAAATGCAAACTAACACTTTATCAGAAAGGAAGGAAATGCAGAATTGACAAGACAACACCGCAGCCACAACATTTTGCAAAGATGATTTGCTACCTACATTTGTCAATGACGAAAATGATAGAATAGGCATACGGCACAACTACAGTCTGACACATAGGGGCAAATACTAATTATTCTCTCTGTAGGGCATAGGCCAACAACCATGAACGACAATAGAGCTGTTGTACTTCCGTGCTCGCAATGAAATTATATCAGCTATTGGCAGCAAAGACACAGATAAATAGAACTGGCTAAAGTGCATCACTTGTAACAGGATTTAAAACAACGACCATCCAACTAAATACCGACAATGCAGTAAATCAGCAGCTATGAATTGTTGGAAACACTAATGTACAAAATTTTGAAGCTCACCTTCTAGATAATATGAATCACCCGAGGATATAGTTACTCATGCATGAGCTTTGACAAGGTCAAGCATGTCGAGCATACAAGTTTCCTCTAAAGGTATTTGTCCAATTTTGCACTTACATTATCTAGAACTTTGTCTACATGCAAGTGATCGTGTTTGCTTGATTCTAGCCCATGCAAAGTTCTGTGAGCAGATTGCCTAAGGCTCTTCAACAATCGTTCTCCCTGTCTCCCATCAGGTAATTGGCCCAAGTGATTATAAATTATTAAGCTATTGATTAGTCTATATCTCTAAAAGAGCTAATAAAATAAATAATACTGGGGATGACATCATATCAACTATTGCAGACCTGAAGTTGATCCAATAATAAGCAAATAACATATGCAGTATTGGGGACGAAATCTATGTGCGTGCACCTCCCGGCGGATGGAATCACAACGGCGAAGCATGGAGGCAGAACACAGTAGCATCAGCACGGATGATGCGGGGTGCTGTGCCAGTGTGATTGCGCTACTGCTGGCGGCACGTATCCTGGAAGCCAAGAACTGAGACGGGGCGGCTTCGTCACGGTAATATGAACAGTTCGAAGCTTGAGCTTGCAATGCTCCTCAGAATAAACACGAGATATTCCTCGTCTCCCGCAGACCCGACTGCTGTCCGTGAGCGCACAAGGGACACAGCCAATGGGAGACGGATGCTGGCGTACACACCATTAAGCAATCGAATTTGCAAAAAGGAAAATCTTACCAAACCATATAATATGGAGATTGAATGAAGGACAAACCCAACACCATGTAACAACTTTCATAGAGATGCATCACAGGAATGTTTTTTCTTCTCTTTATTTCATCCCCTAAAAAAAGCAGTATAAACAAAGTACTGAATTTCCGAAATGAACCACACCAGTAACTTATTCTTCTCTCTATCTCTTCTCCTAAATCGATTTAAACAAAGAAAGAATAACTTGATAATATTCAGAGAGAAACATTCCTTTCTTATCTAAGCCACAGACGCATAATGTAGAACCAATCTGTTTTAGAAGGTGGTGATGGAGAAAGCTCACCGGCTAATATCACCAAAAGGAGGACCTCCTATGGTGTATGGGGCTTGCATATAATATATCAAGATCAAAGTCTTCTCACCATTGCCGGCTAGATTATGTATCTAAGTAGCAGCTGCAACTGCATGGCCACCAGAAGCCTACCGCTGCAGCACCGGTCCCTTGTCACCATGTTTACAAGTACCTAGAAGCAGCATACATATCTACATATCATGAAGCGAGTACCTAGTAGCACCAGTTGTAATCAGTAAGCAAGTAACAGCACGAAGAAAACCAGTAGCAGCATGAGAAAATCACAGCAGTGCTTTCCTCCACGGTCTCTTTATATATGCAATAGCAGTATATCAGGGCAGAGCAGCAAAATTAATAACATTATACTTATCAACCTTGATGCACTCGTCGGCCAGGCCAGCTAGCACCCATCCCAGCGTTTGCGCCCTCCTCCACGCGCAGCCATCCCCAACATCCATGCCTTCTACCTGACCGTCTTGTTCCTCTGCCCCCAAGAACTTCCGCTCAGCTCAAGCTCCACTATGAGCGTGGGGAGAGAGGAAAAGGGAGAAGGGGGGCTCCTGCACGCCGCCCAAGCGTTCAGGCGCACGCACACGCACATATAGCACGTGCACTATTGATCCAATGGCTCCGCCTCGCGCGGGCTGGCATGGGGACACAACAAAGTAGAGTGGCAGATTAAGAATTTGTCGGTGCTTGGATTGGGGCGGCAAGCCGGCGACCGTGGCAGCGGGGATGGGCTCGATCCGGCATCTCGCGACAGTGGGGTGGGGGATGGGGGGACGCCTGGGGTAGTGGGAGTGTTCCTACACGGGGAGAGGATGGGCTCTGGCGGCCAGAGATAGGGCGGCGGCTCTAGAGATCTGTTTCTCAAGAGCAGGAGAAACTTCCAAACAACACGTCTCAACTCAATCTCAATCTTTGATTCAAGATCAGACGGT
Organism: Aegilops speltoides; assembly: GCA_021437245.1. Taxonomy (NCBI): domain Eukaryota; kingdom Viridiplantae; phylum Streptophyta; class Magnoliopsida; order Poales; family Poaceae; genus Aegilops; species Aegilops speltoides. Next base: position 376,474,474 of record CM038144.1, on the reverse strand, counting down.
TCATATAGCCCAAAGGCAGACACACCATCACCACCGACTCACTTTTTTATAGGAGTAGAAATTGTTGAGAGAACTTGCACTAGTGAAAGTATGAACCCTAGGCCTTGTTTCGTAGCATTGCAATACCGTTTGTGCTCACTTTTATCATTAGTTACCTTGCTGTTTTTATATTTTCAGATTACAAAAACATATATCTACCATCCATATTGCACTTGTATCACCATCTCTTCACCGAACTAATGCACCTATACAATTCACCATTATATTGGGTGTGTTGGGGACACAAGAGACTCTTTGTTATTTGGTTGCAGGGTTGCTTGAGAGAGACCATCTTCATCCTACGCCTCCCACGAATTGATAAACCTTAGATCATCCACTTGAGGGGAATTTGCTACTGTCCTACAAACCTCTGCACTTGGAGGCCCAACAACGTCTACAAGAAGAAGGTTGCGCGGTAGACATCAAGCTCTTTTTTGGCGCCATTGCCGGGGAGGCGAGGTAAGTAGCACTAACACCCCATCAACTAAGCTCTTCTCTGGCGCCGTTGCCGGGGAGGTGAGTGCTTGAAGGTATATTTTTAGATCTTGTAATCGGATCTTTTAGTTTCTTGTTTTATCATTAGTTTAGTTTATAAAAGAAAACTACAAAAAATGGAATTGATGGTGCCTCATATGCTTCATCTTTTTAATATCTTTCATGAAAATAAGGATTCCGATAATTATGCCAAAGTGTTAGAAGACGAATGCATTAGAATGTTTGTCACTAAATCTTTGAATGATGAGCATGATTGCAATGTTGTTAGTATGAACTCTTTGAATATCCATAGTACTAATGATGATTGAACTAGTCATGATGAAAATGTCTCTTATAAGCATGTCAACTTTTGTGGAGTGCATAGAGTTTGCAAGTACACACCAAATAGGGAAGATAGATTTTGCAAGAGGCATAAGTATTTAGAAACTAAATGGTTGCAAGAGAGGCTAGAAGTTTGTGTTGAAAATTTAAAATTTCTTTGCCATCCTTGTGAACTTTGCAAAGAACGTGATCATTTAAATACCCAATGCAAATTGTTTCATGATCGAATCGTGTCCAAAAATTGTGATGACATGATTTCCCTTGCTCATCAAAATGAACTTAGTTTGCTTATGGGTTATGAAGAAATGAAACGTTTAACTAAGGATCTTCTAGAGTTTGTCCTTGATAAAGTTCTTGATTTTGTTCTAGAGGAACTATATGTATTGTGCGGTGAATTGCATTGAAAATCCTTACATTTCCAATTACATAAAATCAAGAAAACAAATAGAAGATGAAGAGAATACCAATGAAAGGGAAGAGATTTCCAAAGATCCTCCTATTCTTTCTTATGATGAATCAGGTAACGAGGAGGAGCCTTCTATCCAATCAATCTCATTAATAAGGAGCTCCAAAAAGAGGGTTAACCCCACACATGATGCGAAGAATAAAAAGAAAAGATGTAGAAGCAAAGGTAAAAAGGTACCCCTCCCAAATGATGCTACTCCTATTACTCATTGTGATGATGATAATTGCTATACTATTGGTGCTATCCATATTATTAATGATGAGAGTGATTATGCTTATGATATGAAAAGTCCCAAGCTTGGGGATGCTATGTTTGATGAGAATGACATGTTTGAGAATTTATTTGCTGCAATTAATGTTTATCCCAAGATTGGGGATGCTATGTTTAATGAAGATGATATTTTCAGCCTCCCAAGTTTTGATGAGCAAATTTATTATGATGATAGCATGCCTCCTATTATAAGATGATTATTGTGATAACACTTATGCTATAAAAAGTAGTGATGATTATATTTATAAAACTTGTCATGATTATGATTACCCTTTTTCTGAGCATTACTCTTTTAATGTGGAAACAATTTATAGTATTCGAGCCTCTTATGATACTCCCACTATTCCGAATAAGAAGAATTTTGCTTATGTGGTGAGTAATAAAATTTCTATGCTTGTGCATCATGAAAATGATGCTTTATGTGCTGGTTATATTGTTGAATTCATTCATGATGCTACTGAAAATTATTATGAGGGAGGAACATATGCTTGTAGGAATTGCAATAATATCAAGTTTCCTCTCTATGTGTTGAAAATCTTGAGTTGACTATTGTTTCCATAAGTTGTTCGCTCACAAAATCCCTATGCATAGGAAGTGGGTTATACTTAAATGTGCTAGTCATATTCTTCATGATGCTCCCGCTATGTTTCAATTCTTATCTTTTATACGAGCATCTTTGAAATCATCATGCCTAGCTAAAAAGGCATTAAAGAAAGGCGCTTGTTGGGAGACAACCCAATATTTACCCCTACTGTTTTTGTGTGTTCAAATGATTATGCTACTGTAGTAATCATGTTTTATAGCTTTTGTTTCAATAAAGTGCCAAGTAAGACCTTTAGGATAGCTTATGGTGATAGTTGTGCTGATCCTGCTGAAAATCAGAAACTTTTGCGCTCAGTAATTTAGTTTTGATAATTCACAGAAACGTGATTTTGATCTGATTCCTTTTTCTCTGGATTGTTATACAAATTTTTAAGGTTTTACTAATTTGGTAGGATGTTTTGAGTTACATAACTATTCGAGAGTTACAGATTACTACAGACTGTTCTGTTTTTGAAAGATTCTGTTTTCTATGTGTTGTTTGCTTACTTTGATGAATCTATGAGTAGTATTAGAGGGTATGAACCATAGAGAAGTTGGAATACAGTAGATATTACACCAATATGAATTTAGAATGAGTTCACAACAGTACCTAAAGTGGTGATTTATTTTCTTATACTAACGGAGCTTACGAGTTTTCTGTTGAGTTTTGTGTTGTGAAGTTTTCAAGTTTTGGGTAAAAATTCGATGGACTATGGAATAATGAGTGGCAAGAGCCTAAGCTTGGGGATGCCCCAAGACACCCCAAGGAAATATTCAAGTACAACCAAGAGCCTAAGCTTGGGGATGCCCCGGATGGCATCCCCTTTTTCGTCTTCGACTATCAGTAACTTTACTTGAGGCTATATTTTTATTCACCACATCATATGTGTTTTGCTTGGAGCATCTTGTATGATTTGAGTCTTTGATTTTTAGTTTATCACAATCATCCTTGCTGTACACACCTTTTGGAGAGACACACATGAATCGGAACTTATTAGAATACTCTATGTGCTTCACTTATATCTTTTGAGCTAGACAATTTTGCTCTAGTGCTTCACTTATACCTTTTTAGAGCACGGTGGTGGTTTTATTTTGTAGAAATTATTGATCTCTCTTGCTTCACTTATATTATTTTGAGAGTCTTTTAGAACAGCATGGTAATTTGCTTTGGTCATAAAATTAGTCCTAATATGATGGGCATCCAACTTGGGTAAAATAAAAACTTTCATATGGGTTGCATTAAACATTATGATAAATTTGATACTTGATAATTGTTTTGAGATATAAAGGTGGTAATGTTAGAGTCATGCTAGTTGGGTAATTATGAAATTGAGAAATACTTGTGTTAAAGTTGGCAAGTCCCGTAGCATGCATGTATGGTGAACGTTGTGTGACAAATTTGAAGCATGGGGTGTTCTTTGATTGCCTTCCTTATGAGTGGAGGTCGCGATCGCGTGATGGTTAACTCCTACCAACCCTGCCCCTAGGAGCATGTGTAGTAGTACTTTGCTTCGAGGGCTAATAAACTTTTGCAATAAGTATATGAGTTCTTTATGAATAATGTGAGTCCATGGATTATACACACTCTTACCCTTCCGCAATTTGCTAGCCTCTACGGTACCGTGCATTGACCTTTCTCACCTTGAGAGTTGGTGCAAACTTCAATGGTGCATCCAAACCCCGTGATACGATACGCTCTATCACACATAAACCTCCTTATATCTTCCTCAAAACAGCCACCATACCTACCTATTATGGCGTTTCCATAGCCATTCCAAGATATATTGCCATGCAACTTTCCACCGTTCCGTTTATTATGACATGCTCCATCATTGTCATATTGCTTTGCATGATCATGTAGTTCACATCGTATTTGTGTCAAAGCCACCTTTATAATTCTTTCATACATGTCGCTCTTGATTCATTGCATATCCCGGTACACCACAGGAGGCATTCACATAGAGTCATATTTTGTCCTAAGTATTGAGTTGTAATTCTTGAGTTGTAAATAAATAGAAGTGTGATGATTTCCATTATTAGAGCATTGTCCCATGTGAGGAAAGGATGATGGAGACTATGATTCCCCCACAAGTCGGGATGAGACTCCGGACGAGAGAAAAAAAAGAGGCCAAACAAGATCAAATAAAAAAATGAGAGAAAAAGAGAGAAGGGACATTGTTACTATCCTTTTTCCACACTTGTGCTTCAAAATAGCACCATGATCTTCATGATAGAGAGTTTCTTATTTTGTCACTTCCATATACTAGTGGGAATTTTTCATTATAGAACTTGGCTTGTATATTCCAATGATGGGCTTCGTCAAAATGCCCTAGGTCTTCGTGAGCACGCAAGTTGGATGCACACCCATTTAGTTTATTTTTGATGAGCTTTCATACATTTATAGATCTAGTGCATCTGTTGCATGGCAATCCCTACTCCTCTAATTGACATCAATTGATGGGCATCTCCATAGCCCGTTGATTAGCCGCGTCAATGTGAGACTTTCTCCTTTTTTGCTTTCTCACATAATCCCTATCATCATACTCTACTCCACCCATAGTGCTATGTCCATGGCTTATGCTCATGTATTGCATGAGGGTTGAAAAGGCTGAAGCGCGTTAAAAAGTATGAACCAATTGCTTGGCTGAAACCGGGGTTGTGCATGATGGGAGCATTTTGTATGACGAAAATGAAGCATGGCCAAACTATATCATTTTGTAGGGATAAGCTTTCTTTGGCTATGTTATTTCGATAAGACATAAACTGCTTGGTTAGCATGCTTGAAGTATTACTATTTTTATGTGAATATCAAACTTTTATCTTAACTCTTTTGGATCTGAACATTCATGCCACAATAAAGAGAATTACATTGAAAATTATGTTAGGTAGCATTCCACATCAAAAAATTTGTTTTTATCATTTACCTACTCGAGGACGAGCAGGAATTAAGCTTGGGGATGCTTGATACGTCTCCAACGTATCTATAATTTTTGATTGTTCCATGCTATTATATTATCTGTTTGGATGTTTAATGGGCTTTACTATGCACTTTTATATTATTTTTGGGACTAACCTATTAACCGGAGGCCCAGTGCAAATTGCTATTTTTTGCCTATTTCAGTGTTTCGCAGAAAAGGAATATCAAATGGAGTCCAAACGGAATGAAACCTTCGGGAGAATCTTTTTGGAACAAACGCAATCCAGGAGACTTGGAGTGGACGTCAAGGAAGCAACGAGGTGGCCACGAGGTAGGAGGGCACGCCTAGGGGGGTAGGTGCGCCCCCACCCTCATGGGCCCCTCGTGGCTCCACCGACCTACTTCTTTCGCCTATATATACTCATATACCCCAAAAACATCCAGGAGCACCACGAAACCCTAGTTCCGCAGCCGCAAGCCTCTGTGGCCACCAAAAACCAATCAGGACCCTGTTCCGGCACCCTGCCGGAGGGGGGGTCCATCACCGATGACCATCTTCATCATCCCGGCGCTCTCCATGACGAGGAGGGAGTAGTTCACCCTCTGGGATAAGGATATGTACCAGTAGCTATGTGTTTGATCTCTCTCTCGTGTTCTTGATTTGGCACGATCTTGATGTTTCACGAGCTTTGCTATTATGGTTGGATCTTATGATGTTTCTCCCCCTCTACTCTCTTGTAATGGATTGAGTTTTCCCTTTTAAGTTATCTTATCGGATTGAGTCTTTAACGATTTGAGAACACTTGATGTATGTCTTGCATGTGCTTATCTGTGGTGACAATGGGATATTCACGTGATCTACTTGATGTATGTTTTGGTGATCAACTTGCGGGTTCAGTGACCTTGTGAACTTATGCATTTGGGTTGGCACACGTTTTTGTCTTGACTCTCTGGTAGAAATTTTGGGGCACTCTTTGAAGTTCTTTGTGTTGGTTGAATAGATGAATCTAAGATTGTGTGATGCATATCGTATAATCATACCCACGGATACTTGCGGTGACATTGGAGTATCTAGGTGACATTAGGGTTTTGATTGATTTGTGTCTTAAGGTGTTATTCTATTATGAACTCTAGGATAGATTGAACGAAAAGAATAGCTTCATGTTATTTTACTATGGACTCTTGAATAGATCGATCAGAAAGGGTAACTTTGAGGTGGTTTCGTACCCTACAATAATCTCTTCGTTTGTTCTCCGCTATTAGTGAATTTGGAGTGACTCTTTGTTGCATGTTGAGGGATATTTATATGATCCAATTATGTTATTATTGTTGAGAGAACTTGCACTAGTGAAAGTATGAACCCTAGGCCTTGTTTCGAAGCATTGCAATACTGTTTGTGCTCACTTTTATCATTAGTTACCTTGTTGTTTTTATATTTTTCATATTACAAAAACCTATATCTACCATTCATATTGCACTTGTATCACCATCTCTTCGCTGAACTAGTGCACCTATACAATTTACCATTGTATTCGGTGTGTTGGGGACACAAGAGACTCTTTGTTATTTGGTTGCAGGGTTGCTTGAGAGAGACCATGTTCATCCTACGCCTCCCACGGATTGATAAACCTTAGGTCATCCACTTGAGGGAAATTTGCTACTGTCCTACAAACCTCTGCACTTGGAGGCCCAACAACGTCTACAAGAAGAAGGTTGCGTAGTAGACATCACGCACGAGGGTCCGGTCGTCCTGTGCTTGTCGGACGTCCGGTGTTTTGGTACTAGACAGGTGGCGTCGGACGTCCGGAGGTCTCCGTACTTCCGATGTTCTCGTACTGGACTGTTGGTGTCGGGCGTCCGGAGGGGGCTCGGTCGTCCGGTTACTGGAGGTGTCGGACGTCCGTGTCTGGCGGTCGCCCGGGTGTTGTAGGTTGCCTCGGCTGGAGCCGATCTGGCTGGTGGACTCTCCAGGCGTCGGACGTCCAATAGATGTCGGTCGTTCGGAGGTCGTCGGACGTTCGAGTGTTGTAGCTTCCTGGCAGCTCTTCCTCCCGGTCCTTATACTTGGTGTCCTCGTCGTCTTGTCGAATGCTCCTAGTTGTTCCATGGCCTTCCTCCTGATTCCTGGACATGCATAGCACACATGTTTGAGGTAGTAGCCATGTCTCACATGCGGAAAGTGATGATTCGGAGAGGAGCGAGTTCACCTTGTGTCCAATGGCGTATGTTCGGGGTCTTGTCATATGTCCTCTTGGGGCTTGGAGAGTGGTCAGAGTGTACATGGGGATGAACATGGGATGCTCCGCATCAATACTTGAATAAGAATTTAAATAAAAAACCTTGGTGAAGCTGCTTACGTATTGAGCATCAAGATTTATAGGGATAGATCGAGACGCTTAATAGGACTTTCACAAAGCACATGCCTTGAAAAGGTTTTGAGTAAGTTCAAAATAGCTTGCCTGTGTTGCAAGGTGTGAAGTTGAGTAAGACTCAAAATCCCACCACGGCATAAGATAGAGAGAGAATGGAAGTCATTCCCTATGCCTCAGCCATAGGTTGTATAAAGTATGCCATGCTGTGTACCATACCTGTTGTGTACCTTGCCATGAGTTTTGCAAGGGGGTACAATAGTGATCCAGGAGTAGATCACTGGACATCGGTCAAAATTATCCTTAGTTACCTAAGAAGCATTAAGGAGATATTTCTCGGTTACGGAGGTGATAAAGAGTTCATCATAAATGGTTACATTGATGCAAGCTTTGACACCAATTCGGATGACTCTGAGTCTCGATCTAGATACATATTGAAAGTGGGAGCAATTAGCTAGAGTAGCTCCATGCAGAGCATTGTAGACAGAAATTTGCAAAATACGTACAAACCTGAATGTGGCAAACCCGTTGACTAATTCTCTCACAAGCAAAATATGATCACACCTTAGTACTCTTTGGGTCTTAATCACATGGCGATGTGAACTAGATTATTGACTCTAGTAAACTCTTTGGGTGTTGGTCAGATGGCGATGTGAACTATGGGTGTTAATCACATGGTGATGTGAACTAGATTATTGACTCTAGTGCAAGTGGGAAATTAAAGGAAATATGCCCTAGAGACAATAATAAAGTTGTTATTTTATATTTCCTTATTCATGATAAAGGTTTATTATTCATGCTAGAATTGTATTGATTGGAAACTGAAATACATGTGTGGATACATAAACAAATACCGTGTCCCTAGTGAGCCTCTATTAGACTAGCTCGTTGATGAAAGATGGTTAAGGTTTCCTAACCATGGACATGTGTTGTCACTTGATAACGGAATCATATCATTAGAAGAATGATGTGATGGACAAGACCCATCTGTTAGCTAAGCATATGATCGTTCAGTTTATTGCTACTGCTTTCTTAATGTGAAATACATATTCCTTCGACCATGAGATCATGCAACTCCCGGATACCATAGGAATAACTTGTGTGCTATCAAACATCACAACATAATTGGGTGCTCATAAAGATGCTCTAGAAGTATCTCCGAATGTGTCTATTGATTTGCATGGATCGAGATTGGGATTTTTCGCTTTGTGTATCGGAGAGGTATCTCTGGGCCCTCTCGGTAATACACATCACAAGAAGCTTGCAAGCAAAGTGACTAAGCAGTTGGTTACGAGATCATGTATTACGGAACGAGTGAAGAGACTTGCCAGTAACGAGATTGAACTAGGTATGGAGGTACCGACGACCGAACCTCGGGCGAGTAACATACCGAAAGACAAAGGGAACTAAGTATGTTGTCATAAAGGTTCGACCAATAAAGATCTTCATAGAATATGTAGGAACCAATATGGGCATCTAGGTCCCGCTATTGGTTATTGACCGGAGAGGCGCCTCGGTCATGTCTACATCATTCTCGAACCCGTAGGGTCCGCACGCTTAACTTTCGTTAATGATATAGTATTATATAAGTTATGTGAGTTGGTGATCGAATGTTGTTTGGAGTCCCGGATGAGATCATGGACATGACGAGGAACTCCAGAATGGTCCGGAGGTAAATATTAACATATAGGACGATGCTATTTGGTCACCGGAAAGGTTTTGGAATGTATCGGGTAGTCATCGGATCGCCGAAAGGGGTTCCGGGAAGCCTCAGGGGGGTATTGGGCCAAATGAGGGGAGCACGCCAGCCCACAAGGGGCTAGCGCGCCCCAACTCTAGGCCGTCGTCCTCTACTAGACTAGCTCATTGATCAAAGATGGTTGAGGTTTCCTAACCATAGACATTTGTTGTCACTTGATAACAGGATCACATCATTAGGAGAATGATGTGATGGACAAGACCCATCATTTAGCTTAGCATATGATCGTTGTCGGTGTCAAAACCGGCGGATCTCGGGTAGGGGGTCCCGAACTGTGTGTCTAGGCGGATGGTAACAAGAGACAAGGACACGATGTTTTACCCAGGTTCGGGCCCTCTTAATGGAGGTAAACCCCTACGTCCTGCTTGATTAATATTGATGATATGGGTAGTACAAGAGTGGATCTACCACGAGATCAAGGGGGCTAAACCCTAAAGCTAGCCTATGGTATGATTGTTGTAATGTATGTTATGTCCTACGGACTAAAACCCTCCGGTTTATATAGACACCGGAGAAGGCTAGGGTTACACAGAGTCGGTTACAATGGTAGGAGATCTACATATCCGTATCGCCAAGCTTGCCTTCCACACCAAGGAAAGTCCCATCCGGACACGGGACGGAGTCTTAAATCTTGTATCTTCGTAGTCTTGGAGTCCGGTGGACGATGATAGTCCGGCTGTCCGAACACCCCCTAGTCCAGGACTCCCTCAGTAGCCCCTGAACCAGGCTTCAATGACGATAAGTCCGGCATGATGTTCGGCATTGCAAGGCGGGTTCCTCCTTTGAATAATCCAGAGAAGATCATGAACACCAGGATAGTGTCCGGCTCTGCAAAATAAATTCCACATTCCACCGTAGAGAGAATAAAATGTACACAAGTCCAATCTGCTGATGTATTTTGCGGCATGTCGTCACGCTGCTACCAAGCCTTTACTTGAATCATTTTTTATTATACCACCTCAGCACGTTTAGCGAAGCGGTTTCCTTGGCACGTCTTGTTGAAGCAGAGATTGTGTTCCCCTTATCCCGGGATTCTCATCAATACGAGCGTGGGTAACCCAACCGTGCCCGTCGCCACGCCTCCTCTATCGAAGGTGAATCCCGAACGGTCACGGAGACGGCTCTTGGTATTTCCCCCCTTTATAAGAGGACCAAGGCTCGTTTCTTTTCTTCAATCTTCCATCGAATCCTCTCCTTGCTCCAAGTTCCAACACCCAGAGCCCAGATTCGAGTGCTTCGGATCTTCAACAATGTCCGGCTTCGACCTTCAGGGTCGGTGGCGGAGGAGGACATGCTAAAGCTGCGTGAGGCCAAGTACCTGTCTTACGAGATTTCGCACAGGTTGCCCGCCCAAGGGCAGGCCGTACCCACTCCCGAGCCCGGTGATTACGTCGTCTTCGTATCCCACCTCCGTCGGGGTTTAGGCTTCTCGACAGACCCCTTCGTGAGAGGGCTCATGTTCTACTACAGGATGGATTTTCACGACTTGGCTCCGGAGTCCATCCTCCATATCTCCACATTCATTATCGTCTGCGAAGCCTTCTCCGCGTCACCCCCCACTTCGGTGTGGCTGAAGACTTTCAATGTGGAGCCGAAGATGATCGGGGCGTCAAGCGAAAAGTGGGCGGCCATAAGGAGGGCCGATGCCCGTGGCCGAGGGCTCCTTCCAAGAGGAGCTCGGCTTGTGGCAGCAGGAGTGGTTCTATATCACCGCTCCGAAGGGCAGCAAGCAAAAGCCGCCGCCTTCATTCCGCCCGGGACCTCCACGCCGGTTGATGTCGTGGGTCAACCAAGGGCTGAATTGGGGGCCGTCCGAAGACGTGCCCTTATTGCAGGGCCGGATTTGAGACCTCCAAGCGAGGGAGATCAATCTGGTTGTGGTGATGCAGGTCATGCTAATCAGGCGTCTTCTACCCTGCAAACGCCGTCCTCTCCGGTTATGGGAGTTCAATCCGGAGGGACCACGAATTCTCCAACACTTCATGGGTATGACACCCGTGGAGATGTACAAGTTGTTCTTCGGACCGCAGGTGGTGTGTCCGGAATTGACCGAGGACGCAGGCCTAAGCTGCAATCGCCCGGAGACTCAGGTAAGTAGCTCAGAGTCCGGACGTTCTGTTCATTTGCTTTTCTAAAATTCGCCTTCTAACCCATTATTCTTCATCAGGAGTGGGTAGCGCGATCGAAGCTGATAAGGTGTCCGGTCCCCCTCCCAGAGACCGCACCGGAGCCCGTGCTGGTCAGAATGTTGGAGGTCGCGCCCGTAGAAGGAGGCGATGGGGAAAATAGAAGAGCTATCACCTCGCCCAAGGGGGCACCTGAAGAGGGGGGGATCGAAAATCCCTCCTTCCAGGGAGAAGAGGACCACCTCCGAAGACCCGGAGGCCAAAGCCCCTAAGCGGGGGAAGAAATCTTCACCGCAGGGTCCTGCGTCCGGGGAGAATCCGGACGTACAATCGTCTCTAAAGGATCAGCCCTCCAGCGAGCCGTGAGTAGGAAAAGGGGAGTTCATTAATAAGAAAATACCCCTATTTGTGCTTCTGTGGATAACCGAAATTTTTACCTTATAGTTCGGATCTGCGGCCTTCTCGGATGAGTTCGTCTTCGGGGGATCTTCGTCCGGAGATGATGGAGAGTGAAACGCCTCCGTATGCTGCGCCGTCGGACAGGGCAGACGAGCCTGAAGTATCGTCACGGAGGGTATCCCAGAGCCCGGTGGAGCCGGAGAGTTCGGCGCCGACTAGTGTCCGGCCGGGGGAGCTAAAGAATCTGCTTGAGAGGGCGTCCATCTCAGAAGATCACCATGCTTTGATGAGTATGGTGATTGGAAGGATTTCGTCCGCCGAAAGCGGATTGCATAATGCCGTCAGGAGTTTGCTGGCGGGATTTGAGGTACGCAAGAACGACGCACCTTTTTGACAGTTTTGCACATAGAAGTGCGCCCTGTATAGATAGTAGCCCCTAAGACTCGGTAGGTTGTCGAAAGCGACAGCGTGCCGAGGATCAAAATCGCAGGTATTGAATGTCGCCCTTCCTATGCAGGTGGCGGATAGTCCGGGGGCTAGCCGGACTAGTGGAGTTGTCGAGTTAATGCGGCAACTTGATGTGGCGGATGCGGACATCGCGCTTGTCAACCGGCGACTTGACGAGTCGCAAGGTAAATGAATTCTCCGCAGTCACTTATGTAAGGGAGCCAAAGCCCGCCTCTGACAATATATATGCTGTGATACAGATGGTGCTGCTGCTATGGAGAGCCTTCGGGCCGAGCTTGCTCAAGCTAAGGAGCAAGCCCGAAGGAGTGATGCGGCTGCCTCGAGGGCGGCCGAGGAGTTGAAAGCCGAAAAGGCTGCACACTGCCTAAGCAGGGAAAAGATGGCCGAGTTGGCCGTGAAATTGAAGGATGCTACCGACCGCAATGAGGCTCTTGAAAAGGGCGCCTATCGAGCGAGAAGACTGGGAAGGCCACCGCCGAGGCCAAGGATGCCCGCTCGCAATGCGGGCTATGAAGAAGGAGCTGCGCCAGGCGGAGATATTGTGGTGGGCAGGGCCTTTTCTGCTGCGTCGCCGGTTTACGGATCCAAAGTATGCCCAACTTGGCCAGCTGTGGGGTCCGGAGGATCCATATATGGACTTAGCGGCAAGTGCGGCGGATGCCGTTGTGCACTTCCGGAGTTAGAAGGATCACAAGACGGAAGAGCTATTTTGGTCTCAATTCCATAGTCCGGATCGTTCACTTCCGTTGACCGATCGGTTGGCCGAATGGGCTGAGCTGAACAGGTTGTCTGGACTTGCCATGACTGATATCGTGGCTCATGTCTGGCCAGAGAGGCCCAAGGCGACGAGCTATTTTGGCTTATTGCAGCAATTTCTTGGAGCGGTGACGCATATCAAGGAGATGAAGCGGTCGGCCTGCATAGAAGGTGCGCGGATGGCCCTTGCCCGTGTGAAGACACATTAGACAGAGATGGATGCAACCGCTATTGCAGCCCAGGGTTCGGATGAAAGCCGGTTACCCGCCGAGCACTATTTTGGGGAAGTTATGTGTGGCGCTCGTGTAATAGAGTCGCAGTGCTCGAAAAATGTCACGTTCAAATGAACGTTTTATCTTGTAAAACAATGATTATGATGTAACCGCTTTTTATACTTGTGCGTTCCAAGTATTAAAATATCTCCTATCGGCCGCTTATGTATACGCTTGTATAACCTGAAAGATGGCAGTCTTGAGCCCCCACGCACAAGGTGCGGGGTGTTCGCAAAAAATAGCGCGTTTTCACACTTAATCCGAGGTCTCGGTCCTGTTAAGGAGGTGGTAGCGTAGCAAACGAGGCAATCCGGACTATGATGTTTTATCACTTTCACTTAGCCATTGGAGTTCGAGGGTGGGGCTATGATATAGCCCACGGGGCACCGCGCTTCCGGATTCGGGCGTGTGTGCGACCGAGAAACGGTCCTTCGTCAGCAGGAATTCTAAACATTCCGCAATCGATCGAGTGGTTGACTAGTCTCGCTGTATCATGCGGTCGGCGGCTTTCTTCATCGAGGTGCTCGCCCGGCCAATCGGGCAGAATCACATAGTTCTCCTGGTGCCGCGTTAGCCGATGATACGGAACGTAAGGCAGCAAAACACAGGAGCCGGGCAAACCCAACATTTGACCAAAGACATGATTCGGAGCTGATGCATATAAGGCGTAACTCGAGACGCCGAACACTCCCTAAGGTGTTCGGTCTTTATAATAATGGGCAGAACAATGCCCTAAGCCCCTAGTGTCCAGGTACGGGCATGGTCCTCTGACGCGGCTGATGCCAAAACATCAGGCTCCACTTTGGTTATAATGAGAAACCAAGGGATCATAACAACAAGAGACAGTAAAAAAGGTTTACGCAGGGTCTTAATCTGAAAAGAATCCTTGCGACGGGTCCCTACTGCACGTCTGCGCCTGCGTCTCCGTTGTGCCGTTATCCTGGACGGGTGTGCATGTTGTTCATCTGTAAAAAGAGAGGAACTTAGTTTGGAAGGAAATCGTGCGGAAAATATATACGAAGGAAGAAATATAAATAAGTAAAGCGGAGTCTGTATGAGCTCGCTGTTGCTCGTGCGCGCAGCCCCTTGTGAAGGGATGTGCGGCTAGGGAGCCCCTAGCTTATTTATGCCGGACTCGTCTGACCGTGTCCGGGGTCTTTAAATGACCCTCGCACTGAAATGATGCCGCGTGGACCGGGCATCTTAAGTGTAAGAGACGCGTAATGTGGTATGGCGTTGAAGCGAACAAAAGCTTCTCGTCCCAAGAGTGCTTGATAGCTACTTTTAAATGGGATGATATGAAAGATTAATTTCTCGTGTAGAAAGTTGTTCGGTGATCCGAACACAACTTCTAGTAATAAGGAGCCTGTGCACTTAGCGTAAGGGCCTGGCGTCACTCTTTTAAAGGAAGTGCGGCTGTGTCGAATTTTAGTAAGGTCTATCCCCAACTTGCGGATTGTGTTTGGATACAGCAGGTTTAAGTCACTGCCTCCGTCCATTAGGACTTGTGTAAATTGCAGTCCGTCGATTATAGGCTCCAATATCAGGGCAGTCCGTCCTGCATTTCGAACGCTTCTGGAATAATCTAGGTGGTCGAAAGTGATTGGTTTTGATGTCCAATCTCTATGTTCTGCTGGGTTGGACTGTGCGAGACCCATTTTAAAGGGTGCCGCACTGTTTTTCCGTATTATCACATGAAGTGAATTTACTGCTTTGACCTCTTGTGGGAAAGTCTTTTGTTTTCCGGTGCTCTGCTGGTGGGGTTTGTCATCATCTTCGCTTGATGCGTCGAGCCCCTTGTGTTCGGCGTTTAATCGGCCGGACTGTTTGAAAACCCAACAATCTCGGTGGGTGTGGTTTGCAGGCCTTCCGGGGGTACTGTGGATTTGACATATCCGACCCAAAATCTTGTTCAAATTGGATAGCTCATCGCTGTTATCCTTAAGAGGTGGTGTTTTGTTGTTTGGCCACGAGCTTTTGAATCCGGCATTGACCGCCGTGCTCCTTTGGCTTTTCTCTTTATTCCGGCGCTGGTCTTTTCTGCGCCGTGATTTTCCGTTTCCATCTCTGATCTCGGATGTACTTGGGTCGCTGGTGCTGCATCTTGCTAGCCAGCTATCCTCTCCCGCACAAAAGCGGGTCATGAGGCTTGTTAGCGCAGACATTGTCCTCGGCTTCTCTTGGCGAGGTGTCGGCGAGCCATTAAATCTCGGACGTTGTGTTTAAAAGCTGCTAAGGCTTGGCGTCCGGACAATGGGCTATTTGATTCTTTTGGTGAGGAACCTGTTCCGAATTATGCTTGTGACTCTCGGGCTATTGAGTTATATGACTTAGATCATCTCAGATCCGGAGGGCGGACATAAGTTCCTTGAAAGTTTGCTCTAAACGCGTCCTCGAGCTCTTCCCAACTTCCAACATTGTTTTCTGGGAGGCTTTTGAGCCAATGACGGGCTGGCCCTTTGAGCTTGAGGGGGAGGTATTTTATGGTGTGGAGATCGTCTCCTCTAGCCATGTGTATGTGTAGTATATAATCTTCTATCCGCATCTGTGGTCATTGTTCCGCCATAGGCCTCTATGTCTATGGGTTTAAATCCTGCTTTGGGAATTCATGATCCAGCACCTCGTTAGTGAAACATAGTGGGTGTCTGGCGTCCTGTATTTGGGTGTACGCTGTCTTGAACACTTGGCGTGTTGCATTGCTTCTGGGGCCCTCTTCTTTGGCCCGTAAATGGACTGGCTGGGCCATCTGTCTTTCGAGGTCATTAGTCGGTTTATGTGCGGCGCCGCTTTCAGATTTTGGCCTATCATCCGCCGCCTATCCAACCAGCAGCCTCTTTGTTTTTTTTTGTGGGGCTCTATGGCCTCCTCGTCAAATTCGGCAGCAACTTGCGCCGGGTAGCTCTTTGATTGATGGCCATTGCCGTATTTGTCTGCGGTTTTGAGCACTTTGCTCCACCTCATTCTGAGTGTGTCTTCCGCTGTTTTGAGCTTCCGTTTTTCCTTTTTCAAACTTCTTGCGGTGGCGACGAGTCTTTTCCGAAGGTTTTTATTCTCCGGCGGAGTGCCCGGCATGAGGTCATCTGGACTGTTGTTTTCGCCGGGCCTGGACTGATTATCTGACTCATCCTGTTCGGACGGTTGCTTGTCGGCGTGTTCGTCGTCCACTGGTTTGCCCTGCTGTATTGCTGGGTCATTAGGAGCGTTGTTGTTGTCGAGGCGGGACTTAGGGCAGCGTCTGCGTCGCCGTTTTGGTTGTTTGTCGGCGGGATTATCCTCTGCCGCGTCCCGTTGGTCCTCGTTATCGCTTCCTTTTGGGGTATCCACCATGTATACGTCGTATGATGAGGTGGTCTTCCCGTGCCCTGTAGGCTCTGGTTCTTGTTCATCTCTGGCATCGTCGTCCATACCGTCGATGTCTTCAGAGTCATAGTTTAGCATGTCGGTTAAATTGTCAACAGTGGCTACGAAGTGGGTGGTGGGTGGGCTTTGAATTTCTTCGTCGTCTGAATCCCAACCGTCCTGGCCGTAGTCCGGCCAGATCTCTCCGGATAGCGAGAGGTGTTTTAACGAATTTAGGATGTCGCCGAAGGGCGAGTGTTGGAAGATGTCCGCGGCGGTGAAATCCATAACCGGCGCCCGATCAGATTTGATTGGCAGGGGCGCGGGCGGTCCGGAGGCCGGCAGGGAGTCCGACACCTCGGAGTCGCGAGCTTCGCAAGTGATAAGGTTAGTGTTCGGCTCCATCGCCGTGGAAGTTGAAGCCCCTGAGGCGGTGTCCAACCACCGGTCCTCGATCTGGGCGATCGGCTCCGGACTAGGGACCGGAGCGGATTCTTGTGCGGCCGCCAAGGCGCTGTTCGGCGGCAGAGCTAGATCATGCCCATCATAACAGTGCAGCACGCTTGGCTGTGGCTCGAGTCCGTCGAAGATCAAGTCCCCGCGGATGTCGGTCGTGAAGTTTAGGCTTCCGAACCTGACCTGACGGCCAGGGGCATAGCTTTCGATCTGCTCCAGATGGCCAAGTGAATTAGCCCGCAGTGCGAAGCCGCCGAATACGAAGATCTGTCCGGGGAGAAAAATCTCACCCTGGACAGTGTTGTTGATTGAAGAAGCCATCGAGCCTATCGGTGACGACACAGAGGAACTCTCAATGAAAGCACCAATGTCGGTGTCAAAACCGGCGGATCTCAGGTTGGGGGTCCCGAACTGTGCGTCTAGGCGGATGGTAACAGAGACAAGGGACACGATGTTTTACCGGTTGGGCCCTCTTAATGGAGGTAAAACCCTACGCCCTGCTTGATTAATATTGATGATATGGGTAGTACAAGAGTGGATCTACCACGAGATCAAGGGGGCTAAACCCTAAAGCTAGCCTATGGTATGATTGTTGTAATGTATGTTATGTCCTACGGACTAAAGCCCTCCGGTTTATATAGACAACGGAGAAGGCTAGGGTTGCACAGAGTCAGTTACAATGGTAGGAGATCTACATATCCGTATCGCCAAGCTTGCCTTCCACGCCAAGGAAAGTCCCATCCGGACACGGGACGGAGTCTTCAATCTTGTATCTTCGTAGTCTTGGAGTCCGGCGGACGATGATAGTCCGGCTGTCCGGTCACCCCCTAGTCGAGGACTCCCTCAATCGTTCAGTGTATTAATATTGCTTTGTTGATGTCAAACAGATATTCTTTGACTATGAGATCATGCAACTCCCGGATACCGGAGGAATACCTTGTGTGTTATCAAACGTCACAACGTAGCTGGGTGATCATAAAGATGCTCTACAGGTATCTCCGAAGCTGTCTGTTGGGTTGGCATGGATCGAGATTAGGATTTTTCACTCCGTGTATCAGAGGTATCTCTGGGCCCTCTCGGTAATACACATCACAAGAAGCTTGCAAGCAAAGTGACTAAGGAGTTTGTTGCAACATGACGTATTATGGAACGAGTAAAGAGACTTGCCGATAACGACATTGAACTGGGTATGAAGATACCAACGATTGAATCTTGGGCAAGTAACATACCCACAGACCAAGGGAATTACGTATGTTGTCATAAGGTTTGACCGATAAACATCTTCATAGAATATGTAGGAGCCAATATTGGCATCCAGGTTCTGCTATTGGTTATTGAATGGAGAGGTGTCTCGGTCATGTCTACATAGTTCTCGAACCCGTAGGGTCCGCACACTTAACCTTCGTTGACGATATAGTGTTATATGAGTTATATGATTTGGTGACTGAATGTTGTCCGGAGTCCCGAATGAGATCACAGACATGATGAGGAGCTCCGGAATGGTCCGGAGGTAATGATTGATATATAGGACGATGATGTTTGGACACCGGAAGAGTTTCGGGGGTACCGGGTAGTCATCGGATCGCCGGAAGGGGTTCTGGACACCCCCGGGAGGTCTATGGGACTAATGAGCCAAGGTGAGGGACACACCAGCCCAGAAGGGGGCTGGTGCGCCCTCTCCCTGGCCGTCGGCCCTAGGGGAAGGAAAGGGGGAGGGTTGGCCCCTCCTCCTTTCCCTCCTCATGAGAGAAAGGAAAGGGGGGCCACACCTCCCCTGCCTTCCTCCCGCTCTCAAACAAGGAAGTGGGCGCGGCTAGGGGCAGAAGCCTAAGTGGGATTTGGCCCCACTTGGGGCGCCTCCTGGCAGCCTCCCCTCTCCCCCACCTATAGATAAGTGGGAGGGGCGCCACACATAGACCACGACAATCTCTTAGCCGTGTGCGGCGCCCCTCTCCATAGTTTCGTCCCTCGGTCATATTTTTGTAGTGCTTAGGTGAAGCCCTGCGAAGATAGCATCACCACCACCATCACCACATTGTCGTGCTGCCGGAACTCATCCACTACTTCTCCATCTTGCTGGATCAAGAAGGCGAGGACGTCACCGAGCTGAACGTGTGCTAAACACGGAGTTGCCGTACGTTCGGTACTCGATCGGTTCGATCGCGAAGAAGTTCGACTACATCAACCACGTTAATAAACGCTTCCGCTTGCGGTCTACGAGGGTACGTAGACAAACTCTCCCCTCTCGTTTATATGCATCTCCATGGATAGATCTTGCGTGTGCATAGAATTTTTTTTGTTTTCCATGCAATGTTTCCCAACATAAACCTATGAGTCTAATGAGTGAATCATCAAGAATGTTATATCTGCTAATGAGAGTGGATTGCTCTCGTTGTGGAAGACTTTGCCATTTATTGAGTACCAAATTTTCCATAAGATGACGAGGACCATGGGCCAAACTGAAGGGTCGAGCCCCTCCGGGATACCGACATCCCAAGCTCGATGAAGATTGTCGGAAGGCATGAAATATGGCAAGTGGCACATGAGGAAGAGGTATTGGCATGAGCTATTGAGCCTAATACATTGGCATAGTATATTTTCTTTTGTATTGAACCTGTCTTTGAACAGTGACCATGCAACCACCTTCACCTTGTTGGGAGCTTTGGAAAGTCCAAACTAGCATTGCGTTGGGGTCGATGTCACCCTCTATCATGATATGAGTGTATGCCTTATAGGAGGAGAAGGGCGGACGATGGACTCACGAATATTTGGTCTGCCTGATCCTTGTGCCGGAAGTCCTGCAACAAAGAAAACACATCATCCAATTGTGCAACAGCTATCCTTGTAAGACGACATACATGAGAGTTTACATAATCAAAGTAATACCAAAGATTTTATATTATAATAGGTGATTGAGAATTTTAAGACACATGCATGAATTATAAAATGCATATTTAATTCTCTTAGCCCATTCCATTAAAAACAAATCATAGATAAAAAGTTTGAAAACTGCATTGTATATACAAAACAAATCTCAAGTAACATATACCAACACGTTTTTTCTAGGATGTGTCTCCTTTTTTTTGAGGGAAAGGGTGTGTGTCTTTTCCCTGCAAAAAAGGTGACTCTTTTAAAAGTATTGTATTGAAATTTAGTAGCAAAAAAACATTAATACCTAATGCTACATCGCGATGATATTTATCATCATGGTGATAATGTTATGGCGTGCAAGCCTATCGGTTGAGGTGGATTAACGAGCTTCTTGGCTCGTTAAGCTTAACGAGCAAAAAACCTTGTTCAACTTTGTTTGAAGCTTGTTAAGCATGAACGCTTGTTAACGAACTAGGATCTGTTACGTCTGCAAGATGATATGGGTGGTTTTTTACGAAGAAAGATGATGACTATGGAAGAATGTGTACTAGTTTGTTGCCTCCTATGTGTTATGATGTGTCGATTAAGTAAAATGGGTTGGGGTAACATAAAAGTATTATCAAGTAATAAGATAAAAAATGTGTTATGTTGAACAAGCGAGCTTAAGAAGCTGTGAAGCTCATTTATCGAGCTAAATTTATGATTGACAATTTATTCATTAAGAAGCAAGTTATGAACTTAACAAGCTGTTGACTGAAGTTAAAAAACAAGGGTTCATCGGTATGAACAAAGGATCGCATGACCGGGTCGGAGCAAACCGCAGTGCACTAGTAATTACTCGTCATTGCCACGTACTCATTGTTTCTCTCAGCTTAGGGCATGCATAATGGTGCTATCTTAGGAGTGACAAGTAGGATAAATACCGAGTCTCCACCGATATGAGCGATCTTACACCCGGTCGCCACGCCCAGGCGACTCGGGGGTGACATGTGCTACCTCTTAAGCTTGCGTTGGTTTTCCCTTGAAGAGGAAAGGGTGATGCATAAAAGTAGCATAAGTATTTCCCTCGGTTTTGAGAACCAATGTATCAATCTAGTAGGAGACGACGCACAAGTCACCGAATACCTGCACAAACAATCAAGAACTTGCAACCAATGCGATAAAGGGGTTGTCAATCCCTTCATGGTCACTCGCAAAAGTGAGATCTGATAGAGATAAATAAACAGTAAAGTAAATACTTTGGTATTTTTGGTTTATAGATTGGAAAGTAAAGATTGCAAAATAATAGATTGGAAACTAGCAAGATGTAAACGAGATTCAATATAATGGAAAGGATACCCGGGGGCCATAGGTTTCACGAGTGGCTTCTCTCGAGATAGCATATATTACGGTGGGTGAACAAATTACTGCCGAGCAATTGATAGAAAATCGCATAATTATGATGACATCTAATCCAATGGTCATGAACATAGGCATCACATCCGTGTCAAGTAGACTGACTCCTGCCTGCATCTGCTACTATTACTCCACACATCGACCGCTATCCAGCATGCATCTAGAGTATTAAGTTCATAAAGAACGGAGTAATGCATTAAGCAAGATGACATGATATAGAGAAATTAACTCAAGCAATATGATGAAAACCCCATCTTGTTATCCTCGATGGCAACAATACAATACGTGCCTTTCTGCCCCTACTGTCACTGGGAAAGGACACTGCAAGATTGAACCCAAAGCTAAGCACTTCTCCCATTGTAAGAAAGATCAATCTAGTAGGCCAAACTAAACCGATAATTCGAAGAGACTTGCAAAGATATCAAATCATGCATATAAGAATTCAGAGAAGAACTGAGGGAGTCCCGGATTAGGGGGTGTCCGGATGGCCGGACTATCACCGTTGGCCGGACTCCTAGACTATGAAGATACAAGATTGAAGACTCCGTCCCGTGTCCGGATGGGACTTTCCTTGGCGTGGAAGGCAAGCTTGGCAATATGGATATGTAGATCTCCTACCATTGTAACCGACTCTGTGTAACCCTAGCCCTCTCCGGTGTCTATATAAACTGGAGGGTTTTAGTCCATAGGACGAACAACAATCATACCATAGGCTAGCTTCTAGGGTTTAGCCTCTTTGATCTCGTGGTAGATCTACTCTTGTACTACCCATATCATCAATATTAATCAAGCAGGAGTAGGGTTTTACCTCCATCGAGAGGGCCCGAACCTGGGTAAAAACATCGTGTCCCTTGTCTCCTGTTACCATCCGCCTAGACGCACAATTCAGGACCCCCTACCCGAGATCCGCCGGTTTTGACACTGACATTGGTGCTTTCATTGAGAGTTCCTCTTTGTCGTCACCTTTAGGCCAGATGGCTCCTCCGATCATCAACAACGACACGGTCCAGGGTGAGACTTTCCTCCCCGGATAGATCTTCGCATTTGGCAGCTTTGCACTGCAGGCTAATTAACTTGGCCATCTAGAGCAGATCGAAAGCTACGCCCCTGGCCATCAGGTCAGATTTGGGAGTTTGAACTACACGACTGACATCCGCGGAGACTTGATCTTCGACGGATTCGAGCCACAGCCAAGCGCGCCGCATTGTCTTGATGGGTATGATCTAGCTCTACCACGGACAAGACTCGAGGTCGCGCTCAGTCCGGCCCGACCCTAGTTCGGAGCCGACTTCGCCGGTCGAGGACGAGTGGCTGGACACCGCCTCAGGGGCTACGATCTCTATGGCGATTGAGCCGAACACCATCCCTGTCCTTCGCTAAGCCCATGACTCCGAGGTGCCAGACTCCTCTCCGGACTCCGAACCTCCCGCGCCCCTGCCTATCAAATCCGATTGGGCGCCGGTTATGGAGTTCACTACCGCGGACATCTTTCAGCACTCGCCCTTTGGCGACATCCTGAATTCACTGAAGTCTCTCTCTTTATCAGGAGAGCCCTGGCCGGACTATGGTCAGGAAGGTTGGGATGCGGACAACAAAGAAATTCAATGCCCACCCACCACCCACTTTGTAGCCACTGTCGATGATTTAACCGACATGCTCGACTTCGACTCCGAAGACATCGACGGTATGGACGACGATGTAGGAGACAACCAAGAACCAGCGCATACAGGGCACTGGAAGGCCACCTCGTCATACGACATATACATGGTGGACATCCCAAAAGATGGGAATGGCAATGGAACAGCGGAGGATGACCCCTCCAAGAAATAGCCCATGCACCGGCGTCAGCGGCACCGCTCTAAATCCCGCCATAGCAAAAACGGTGATTCCGGGACGGGAGATAATAACACCCCAGACAGTGCCGAAGACAACCCCCTCCAGCAAGATTCAACACAGGAGGAGGGAGAAGCCAGCCCTCATGATAGAGAGGCAGACAGAGAGGTAGAGGACGATAATTATATGCCTCCCTCCGAAGATGAAGCAAGCCTCGATGACAACGAATTTGTCGTGCCCGAGGATCCCGTCGAACAAGAGCGTTTCTGTAGGATCGAAAGTATGTCTAGAGGGGGGGTGATTAGACTACTTGACAATATAAAAATTATGCCTTTTGACAAAGACAAGTTTTTGGCAGATTCACAATTATGATCAAGTCAAGCATCACCCTACACATGCAATTCTAGAGTATAGGTAGCGGAAAGTAAACTGCACATGTAGTAAAGAGAGGTGGAGAAGAGCAAACGCAATTTTGGAGACGCAGTGATTTTTCTCGTGGTTCTGATAGGTGGTGCTATCGTACTTACACGTTGATGGAGACTTCAACCCACGGAGGGTAACGGCTGCGAGAGTCCACGGAGGGCTCCACCCACGAAGGGTCCACGAAGAAGCAACCTTGTCTATGCCATCATGGCTCACGCCCACGGAGGGCTAGCCTTACTCGGGTAGATCTTCACGAAGTAGGCGATCTCCTTGCCCTTACAAACTTCTTGGTTCAACTCCACATCTCAACGGAGGCTCCCAAGCGACACCTAACCAATCTAGGAGGCACCACCCTCCAAAAGGTAATAGATGGTGTTGATGATGATGAACTCCTTGCTCTTGTGCTTCAAATGATAATCTCCCCAACACTCAACTCTCCTCACTGATTTGGCTGTGGTGGAATAAAGGATTGAGTGGAAAGCAACTTGGGAAGGCTAGAGATCAAGCTTCATATGGTGGGAATGGAGCAACTTGATCTCAACACAAGGGTAGGTAGTTCTCTTCTCGTAAATGTAAGGTAGGAGTGGTAGTTCTTTCGATGGCTCTTCCACGAATGAAGAGGGGGTGGAGGGTATTTATAGCCTCCACACAAAATCCAACCGCTACACACATTTGACCAATCTCGGTGGGACCGAAGTTGACAACTCGGTGAGACCGAAAGTTCAAATCATGTGAACGTTGGGATTTTCGTGGGACCGAAAATACAATCTCGGTTTGTCCGATTCGTCTAAAGACAGAGCTTGCCAATCTCGGTGGGACCGACTTCATCATCTTGGTGACACCGATTTGATGATGTATGTTCTGAAGCTTGGCAACTCAAGTTTCGTGAGACCGAGTTCGTAATCGAAAATCCGAGATTTCTAGGGTTTGGCTTTGTGGCTGAGGTGGTTCATCTCGGTGTGACTGAGTTTGGAATATCGGTGGGACCGAGATTACTTATGAGTGTATATGGCGGTGAAAGTTGCCGATAGTTTAGGAGATGTATCACTAAGCACTTTGAGCAACCAGATCATCATCATAACCTCATCCCCTTTTAATAGTATTGGCTTTCCTATGGACTCAATGTGATCTTGGATCACTAAACCAAAAATGGAGTCTTGAGCTCTTGCCAATGCTTGCCTTAGCATGAGGGGTCCACTTCTTCATCCTTGCCGCACCCATATCACTGAACTTTCAAATGATTCTCAAGTAACTATTAGTTCAATGATATATATGTTGTTATTAATTACCAAAACCACCCGGGATTAGTTGCACTTTCAATCTCCCCTTTTGGTAATTTATGACAACATATAGATCAAAAGTCGACAAAGGATATAATCAATGAATAATATCGTCGCTTTGAGAAGTATGTGATAAGTAAGAGCTCCCCTAAATTTGTGCATTATTTAAGATTTGCGCTTGAATGCAAATGCACAATCGATTAGGATCATGGGTCACTCTTCCATGTCACATACATCTTGGTGGAGCGCACAAAATGATAAGAATGAATAGCATGCACCCAATCACCAAGACATGAGTAAATGGTCATACAAGATAGGAATAGCATATGATAAGCATTAAGCACACATTAAAGCATAGTACGACCAAGCACTCATTAAAGTAGGATCAAACGTAGTATCAAACACACCGAAAGTTTCAAAACCAAAAGTATCTCAAAGAAACCGCAAATGAACGAAAGAGCAAAAGCGCAAAGACAACAGCACTCTCTCTCAAAGTCCTATGATCTATACAATTTTCCCTTTGGCAACAAGTTACCAAAAGTTCAAAAGGCATAGAGCTAAGAGTCACTTTGGGGACTCTGTGGCGGCTCCCGTGCTGGGTTGATGTTGAGTTGATATGACAAAGATCGGCGAAGACTTCGCTGATGTCTCAGGCTGGAGGAGTGTTCACGGAGCTGGAGCTGGAGCAATCAAACTGTGGAGGTGCCAAGCTGTAGTCCCGGTGTCTCCCATCGAATAGCAATGATCGGGTCCTGTGGGAACCGGAGCATTCTGTTGATAAGCATCCTGGACTAAGTCATCCTGCATCTCACGCATAAGCTCTTCCTTCTCCCTCTTTGCTTCCTCAATGTCTGCCTCAAGCTTGTTGACAGTCACTTGCACTTCAGTCAACTTCACATCCAGAGCGTGGATCTTGTCTTCAACAATCCTCTCTAGGCTCTCCCGAGACTGCATAATGCTGGCCAGGCGTTGTTCAATCCTTTGGGTAGCTTCAAGGAGCTGCTCTCCGACACTCTTTGGTTTAGCTGCTGCTGCCGCTTCCTTGTCACTTTAGCTTTCTTGGCAGCTTCAATCTTTGCTTGACCTTCAACCGATGTTGGGTCCTCCTCATCCATCACAACAACATTATCCTCATGCTCAGGCAAAGTGGTAAGTGTTCTCTATCCAACAAGAATGTGCCCGTACAAACTTGGCATTGATAAGCATCCAATATGCGGGCAAATCCACACGACCTTTTCTCGTCACCGCAGTTCTCTTAATGGTTTCAACCATCAAGTCCATCACCTTGAAGGGTGCTTTTTCATCAAGTATATGCAGCATGTTGATAGAGTATCCTCCGATCATGCGATGATCTCCGCATTTGGGCATCAAGGTATGCCTCGTAATAGTATTAGTGGTAGGTAGACCTGCGCCGGAGATAGTACATCGAGCCGAGCCTCCATTCCCAAATCCTTAGCTGGAACCTCTTTGTACATGTTCTTCATGGATTCATCATTTTTCTTTGGAATACCATATACATCAACATCATCCTCTCTTGGCACTGGAGCATTCAGAAGTTCTGCCCATTCTTCAACAAAAGAAGAAAATCTTTGACCTTCAGTCATCCATGTAATCTTTCCATCTGGATAGAAATGAGCTGTGGCATAGAATTGCATAATCATCTCATCATTCCAACTTGTCAACTTCTGACCTACAAAGTCTGCAACACCACATGCAGTGAAGCTTTCATGCACATGTGGAAAGAAATCTCTGTGCTCTTCGCTGTCAATGTACTTCCAATCAACATATCTTGTGTCTGCCATAATGGGCTTCTTGTCCATCAGCACAGTCTCATAGAAGTCCTGCTGCTCTCTGGTATGAAATCTGGGATCAACAGCAGTTCTTCTCCTCACGGCATATGGGTCAGCTTGTCTCCATAGCCTGAGACCTCTATCTTTCCTTTCCTTCATATTCTCACTTGAGGATGAGCATCATTGTGAAGTGGCAGTTTTGGACGAAGTTTCAAAGAAACTGGTCCTTCATCATCCGACACACTGGTGGCACATCATCCTTGTTCTTTTCAGATGCTGGAATGTTCTCGATGTCTTCTTGGGCTTGGCAGAAGGCTTTTTGGAGCTGCCTTGACTGGAGCAGATTGCTTGGGCTTTGAAGTGGATCCAGCCTTAATGGCATCACCCATGAGCTTAGGCTTCGAGGAGGTGGGGTGCTTCCTCATCCTCATCTTCCTCTCGCTGCATCATCATGCACTAATCTCTTCCTCTTGAAGTTTTTTCACTTTGCTTGCAGCTTCTTCTCCCAAATTCAGCTTCTTAGCAACAAAGTGGACTGCTTGACTTTTCTTGTGCCCTTCTTAGTTTGGTCGACCTTGTGGCTCTTTGGCAACAACTTTCCTCTTGGGCTTTGATGTGACTTCTTCCTCAACAACAAAATCTGAGTCTTCATCATCTCGAGTTTCTTCTTCTTTCGCTCACGGTGGCTGCAGGAGGCAAACCACTTGGTGTACTCCTCTCACCCTCATCTCGATGAGCTGCTGGGATCGGGACTAGTGCCCGCCTCGAATATCGCAATAGGTGACTCGACTGTTCTCGATCACACTGCATCTGACATGGCTGACAACCTGTGAATAGATAAGGTGTAGGCAGAGAAGAAGAGTTATCACAAACTGCAGAAGTTTTTGCAAACAAATGAGTTCAAATTCTAGTATTAGGTTTTCACAGAAGACATTTCGGTCGATCGAAGTTTAAAATTCGTGAATCCAAGTGTTCAAACAAGCCTTCACACCACTTTCGGCTGGACCAAGTGGGTTTCGTCCCGCCGAAAACACTAGGGTTTCACAAAATCCTCATTTCGTCACTCCGATTTGCACAACTCGTTGGACCGAAGGTAAAGGTCAATGGCCATAGGCCAAATCGGTCATACCGAAAATGTAAAATCGGTCTCACCGAGATGTGTTCGCGGAAACCTAACCCTAAAACTTTTACTCAATCTCGCTCAAAAGAACCAATCTGTGTACAGGAAGATTTCAATCGTGGCAAGATTCTAGGCAAACCAAACGTGCATTGAATCGAAGATGGGAGCACGAGGGATCAAACTCACCCTAACTTGGTGGAGTTTTTCACGGCGGCAACGGCACGGAGAAGATGTCCGCTGACGGCGACGGAGACTCGAGGCGAGGGCGCGCAGCGACGACGGCAACAATCCGGAGACCAAGGCGACGGCAGAAGGTGTGGGGCGAAGCGCTTGAAGGAGAAATCAACGGCGCGCCCTCGGAGTATATATACCCTTTGTTGCCGGTGGGACCGAGTTGTAAAACTCGGTGGCACCGAGATGGATAATCGCTAGGCAGTTATGCACTTCGGTCACGCCGAAAATCACAACTCGGTTTCACCGAGGTGAAAACCTAGATCAGTCTAAATGCTTTCGGTTCGACCGAATTTGAGTGAGTTGGTCTGTCCGAAATCACTTAGAAGGTTTTGGAAGTTAGCCCTTGTCGGATCGGTGGCTCGAAAGTGCTCCTCACTCTGAGGGTCCAAAATGACTTGTTCAAAGTTTGTGATGTAAGCATGAATAGAATTTGAGACAAGAAAGCATAGATAGCTAGGGGAGGTACTTAGGCATTCTTGTCCATCCATTTGGTCAGAAAAATCAAAACGACCAAAGCAACAAATGGATGTCCTTGAATGGATAAAATCATGCATCCAACATGCTCACACAATAAGATAGCAAATGAAATATGTGTCAAACATGCACAAACAAATCTCTAGCAACTAACACACAATTTGTCGATGACTAGGTCATCTTTATATGAGTATATTGACTTAGGAGTCAAATGAGAACATTTGATCATAGGTCATACTCATCGCTTAAGCACAAGTGGGGTTACCACTTTTACATAAAGCATTAATGTGTTCACATCATTTGAAGATGCTTTAGCTCAATTCTTTAGAGCAAAGCTCCCCTAGATGTGAGAACCCCTTTAAAGGGTCAAACTAACCTTGGGTTGTCGAGAAGACTTCATGTAGATGTTGAAGATGTGGATGCTCAATGTTGATGAAGATCATCAAGAGTTGGGAGCAATCCTTTGATTCGGGCACTTTCAATACCTACATGGGTTAGTCCCACAAGGAACAAACAAGGATATCCATGGACATAGATTGAAGTTCACAATAGATGATGTCCATGAAAGCAATGATTACCTTGTCCCTTGACTTAACAACAAGAGGGTTTGTGACTCCATGAACTAGTGCACAATGTGGAAGTTGATTGCACAAGTTTTTGCCAAAATGAATGTGAGTGAAGTATGTTGGCGGAGTCACCCTCAAGAACTTTCTAGTTCTTCTTCTTTGGGATCCACATCATCTTGATGGGAATCCTTGGGGTTGTAGTTGAGCTTGACGAAGTAGAGCTTGACGTTTCCTTGGGAACCCACTTGACCATGGCTTGAGGTGCTTCAACAAATGCATCAATATCCTCTT
The DNA here is from genome assembly GCA_021437245.1 of Aegilops speltoides. Classification (NCBI taxonomy): domain Eukaryota; kingdom Viridiplantae; phylum Streptophyta; class Magnoliopsida; order Poales; family Poaceae; genus Aegilops; species Aegilops speltoides. The sequence continues at coordinate 376,445,163 of CM038144.1, read as the reverse complement.
GAAGCTTGTCCTTGCCTTTTAGCTTGTGGTCTTGTGGTGGAAGGTCATCTTGAGCTTGTTCCACATTGGAAGAAGTAGGATCGTACTTTTCCTTTTGAGAAACAAACCGTGGAGTGGGATATTGACCTTCTTCCCATTCAACACCCTCGGCGTTGAACTTTCGCTCAAAACCAATTCCTTGATTCTTCCGGTGCCTTCCTTGCTTAAGTAACAATTTCCTCAAAGTTCTTGCTTCCGCAAGGCTCTTGTAGACACCTTTTCTATAATCCCTTTCAATAAACTATTTTCTTGCTCAAGTGTAACTTGGCTTGAAACATTGTTAGTGGAATCAAGAGAACTACTAGAAGCAACAACATTGGATTTAGCATGGTTATTGTTACTACTAGAGAAAGAATTTTTCTTATGCTTGTCATGCTTAGTTTTAATGGGTGGCAAGAAATTAGACAAGAGAAGCTGTTTGGCAAGATATGAAGAACTCTTCTTTCGAAGATCGTCATTGATTGCTTTTAGAAACTCATGTTCTTGCTCTAGATTGAGCTTCTCGAAGCGTAGCTTCTCATGAGATCTTAGGAGCTCTCTATGATCTTCTTGAGTTGTTTCATGAGCTAACTTAAGAGTGTTTAGTTCTTTAGTTAGACGCTCAATCTCCTTCATAGCATTGTCATTCGACTCTTCTTGACTATAAAGACTACTAGCATGTTCATCGTTACTAGGTTCATTGGATTTATCAAGCAAGAGCTCATCTTCACCAAGCAAGTCATCCTCATCACTATCAAAGTCAATGAATTCAGGGTGTGATACCTTGGGGCCTTTAGCCATGAAGCATCTTCCAATTCCCTCATTTGGTGAATCAAACAAGTCATAGGACTTGGAGTTGGAGGATACGAGAGCAAGACCGCAACACCTTCATCTTGACTCAGAGTCGGAGTTGGAGTGATAGCTTCTTTCGGATTGATTGTCTGAGTCGGAGCCGAGACCCATTCACCTACATGAGCTTGATGTTTTCTTCTTGTGTAGCTCCTTGATGACTTGTCTTTCCTCTCCGAATCCTTGCTTCTCCGAGAGGGTCTTCGCTCATAACGATCATCTCTACTCCTTCTCTCTTTCCGAGGTGACTCATCTCTTGAGCTTCTTCTTCTTGGAGATTCTTCTCTTCTCTTGTGGGGAGCCGAACACTCATTTGAGTAGTGTCCGGTCTTCCACAATTGTAGCAGCTTCGATCACGACTAGAAGATCTCTTTTCATCATATGATCTAGACTTTGAGCTTCTTTCTTTGCTTCTACTCTTGTAGAATTTGTTGAAGTTCTTCACCATTAGGCTTATCTCTTCATTGGAAACTAGCTTGTCACTTGAGGTTGTGGGAGCATCACTTGTAGCTTTGTAAGCACCACTTGACTTGTTGTGAAGCTCTTCCTTATCTTTAAGTGTCATCTCATGAGCAACAATTCTTCCAATGACTTCGTTGGCTTGAGATTCTTGTAGTTTGGCATCATTTGGATCAAAGTGCACACGGTGTCATACTTTCCATCCAAAGCTCTGAGAATCTTCTTGATGATGAATCGGTCGGTCATTTCTTCGCTTCCTAAGCCGGCAATCTCATTGGTGATGAGAGCAAGCCTAGAGTACATTTCAGCGACTCCTTCACCTTCCTTCATCTTGAACTTGTCAAGTTGACCTTGAAGAACATCTAGCTTTGATTCCTTCACGGACTCGGTACCTTCGTGCATTTCAACCAAAGTATCCCAAATCTCTTTTGCATTCTCAAGATGGCTGATTTTGTTGAACTCCTCGGGACACAAGGCATTGAAGAGAATGTCACAAGCTTGAGCATTGTTTTGCAACATCCGCAATTCTTCCGCTAGAAGCCGCGATCCGAACTTTTCCTTCCTCAAGAATTCACCTTGCATACCAACACAAATAATGCCCCATGCGGCTGGGTTATGGCCAAGAATATGCATTTTCATTTTATGCTTCCAACTAGCAAAATTTGTACCATCAAAGTAAGGACCTCTACAAAATTACCCTCACTAGACGCCATACTCTCCTAGGTTGTGAAACCAAGCTTATGGAGTCCAATGCAATGGAAACCAATACAATGGAGACCAAAGCTCTGATACCACTTGTAGGATCGAAAGTATGTCTAGAGGGGGGGTGATTAGACTACTTGACAATATAAAAATTATGCCTTTTGACAAAGACAAGTTTTTGGCAGATTCACAATTATGATCAAGTCAAGCATCACCCTACACATGCAATTCTAGAGTATAGGCAGCGAAAAGTAAATTGCACATGTAGTAAAGAGAGGTGGAGAAGAGCAAACAAAATTTTGGAGACGCGGTGATTTTTCTCGTGGTTCCGATAGGTGGTGCTATCGCATTTCCACGCTGATGGAGACTTCAACCCACGGAGGGTAACGGCTGAGAGTCCACGGAGGGCTCCACCCACGAAGGGTCCACGAAGAAGCAACCTTGTCTATGCCATCATGGCTCACGCCCACGGAGGGCTAGCCTTACTGGGTAGATCTTCACAAGTAGGCGATCTCCTTGCCCTTACAAACTTCTTGGTTCAACTCCACATCTCGACGGAGGCTCCCAAGCGACACCTAACTAATCTAGGAGGCACCACCTCCAAAAGGTAATAGATGGTGTTGATGATGATGAACTCCTTGCTCTTGTGCTTCAAATGATAATCTCCCCAACACTCAACTCTCCTCACCGATTTGGCTGTGGTGGAAGAAAGGATTGAGTGGAAAGCAACTTGGGAAGGCTAGAGATCAAGCTTCATATGGTGGGAGTGGAGCAACTTGATCTCAACACAAGGGTAGGTAGTTCTCTTCTCGTAAATGTAAGGTAGGAGTGGTAGTTCTTTCGATGGCTCTCTCCACGAATGAAGAGGGGTGGAGGGTATTTATAGCCTCCACACAAAATCCAACTGCTACACACATTTGACCAATCTCGGTGGGACCGAAGTTGACAACTCGGTGAGACCGAAAGTTCAAATCATGTGAACGTTGGGATTTTCGTGGGACCGAAAATACAATCTCGGTTTGTCCGATTCGTCTAAAGACAAGAGCTTGCCAATCTCGGTGGGACCGACTTCATCATCTCGGTGACACCGATTTGATGACGTATGTCATGAAGCTTGGCAACTCAAGTTTCGTGAGACCGAGTTCGAATCGGAAAATCCGAGATTTCTAGGGTTTGGCTTTGTGGTGAGGTGGTTCATCTTGGTGTGACTGAGTTTGGAATATCGGTGGGACCGAGATTACTTATGAGTGTATATGGCGGTGAAAGTTGTCGATAGTTTAGGAGATGTATCACTAAGCACTTTGAGCAACCAGATCATCATCATAACCTCATCCCTTTAATAGTATTGGCTTTCCTATGGACTCAATGTGATCTTGGATCACTAAACCAAAAATGGAGTCTTGAGCTCTTGCCAATGCTTGCCTTAGCATTTTGAGGGGTCCACTTCTTCAGTCCTTGCCATACCCATATCACTAAACTTTCTGAAATGATTCTCAAGTAACTATTAGTTCAATGATATATATGTTGTTATTAATTACCAAAACCACCCGGGGATTAGTTGCACTTTCAGTTTCAAGCGCAGGCTTATGGCCACGGCAAGCAGCCTCAAGAAAAAACATCAGCAGCTTAGAGCTGACCAAGACTTGCTAGCTGACAGATGGACTGAAGTCCTTGCAGCCAAAGAGTACAAACTCGATCACCCCTCCAAGAGCTACCCAAAACGCAGGCTGCTACCCCAATTAGAGGAGGAAGCACCCAAACCTACATCACCAAAGACATGACGCTGGCCGACCGACCACCTGCGTGGTCGCATGATGAGAGGCCTCTAGGCCCTCCGCTAAAGCCACACCCCCGGCGCGTCGAAAAGTACAAAGCCACGGGGAATGCGCCAGACTTGCGAGACATATTGGAGGACAAGGCAAGACAAAGAAGATCGATTCACGGATCGCGTGGGCGCCCACGACACGTGATGACAACCGCCACGCCAGATACAAAGCAATTCCATTTGGGCGTAACACACGAGGAGACAAAGCTCATTTCAATCTGGCCATGATATAGCCTAACATGAGGCGCCGCAGACACCCACTATGCTTCACGACGAAGTAATGGATCATCAAATCTCGAGATTTTCAAACCCGTAAACATTGAATCATACGACAAAGACAACAGATCCTCGCGGTCCGGATCGAGGACTATCTCCTTCACATCCACATGGCCCGCGGTGATGATCTACATGCCATCAAATACCTCCCACTCAAGCTTAAAGGACCAGCTCGGCATTGGCTCAACAGCTTGCCGCCAGTAATCAATTGGTTGTTGGAAAGACTCGAAGCCGCATTCCTTGATAACTTCTGTGGCACATATGTGCGACCACCAGATGTCTGATGACCTAAGCCACATAATTCAGCAGCGGATGAATCGCCGCATAATTCTCGACACGGTTCTAACCAAGAAAAATCAAATCGCCGACCGTCCGGATATGCAGAGGCCCTTGCAGCCTTCAAACATAACATCTGCGACAAGTGGCTTGCCCGCACCTAGGACAGAAAAGCCGAATCCATGGCAGCCCTCACTCACTCATGACTCGCTCGCTGGAGAGGACATCCGCTGCTCGCAGAATAACCCGACCAAAAACCCTCGTAGTTCGGATACCAAGGACAGCAACGGCAGGTCGCGTCGCAATAAGCACAAGCGCCGCACTAACGGCGATAATACAGAAGATACAGCAGTCAATGCTGGATTTAGAGGCTCTAAACCCGGTCAGCAGAAAAAGCCATTCAAAAGAAATACTCAGGGCCCGTCCAATTTGGACAGAATACTCGATCGCTCGTGCCGATACATGGCACGCCCGAAAAACCAGCCAACCACACCTACAGGGATTATTGGGTGTTCAAGCAGGCAGGCAAGATAAACGCCGAAAATGACGACAAGGGGCTGCATAGCGATGACGAGGAGGAGCCCCGGCTGCCGAACAATAGAGGACATAAGGGCTTTCCCCCACAAGTGCGGACGGTGAACATGATATACGCAACCCACATACCCAAAAGGGAGCAGAAGCATGCACTGAGGGACGTATACGCGATGTAGCCAGTTGCTCCAAAGTTCAACCCATGGTCCTCCTGCCCGATCACTTTTGATCGAAGGGACCACCCCACTAGCATCCGCCACGGCGGATTCGCCGCATTGGTTCTTGACCCAATCATTGATGGATTTCACCTCACTAGAGTCCAAATGACGGGCGGCAAAGAGCAAATGAACTGCGCTACTGTGGATACAAAGGCGCAAAATGGGCATAGACCCTCAAGGATCAAACCTACAAAAACGACCTTTTAAAGGCGCCATACCAGGTGTAGAGGCCAATCAGACAAGCTCGCCACACTTGAAGTGGTCTTCGGATCCGGATAACTTCCGGCGAGGAATTAATCTTCGACATAGTCCCGCTCCGCAAGCGGTTATCACGCGATCGCTTTGGACGAACCGCATTGACGGTAAAGTTCAATGCGGTGCCGCATCACGCATACCTCAAGCTCAAAATACCAGGCCCCCGAGGAGTAATCACGGTCAATGAACACCAACGCTCTCTCCGAACGGAGGAGCATACGGCGCCCTCGCGCGCGAAGTACAAAGCAGCCTCTTAAGGCAATTCTCGAGTCCGACTACTAAACGTCCGGACACACCAAGCGTGCCCAAAATAACTACTACAACAAGACCGCAGAGATCAAGCTTCATATGGTGGGAGTGGAGCAACTTGATCTCAACACAAGGGTAGGTAGTTCTCTTCTCGGAAATGTAAGGTAGGAGTGGTAGTTCTTTCGATGGCTCTCTCCACGAATGAAGAGGGGTGGAGGGTATTTATAGCCTCCACACAAAATCCAACCGTTACACATTTGACCAATCTCGGTGGGACGAAGTTGACAACTTCGGTGAGACCGAAAGTTCAAATCATGTGAGCGTTGGGATTTTCGGTGGGACAAAATACAATCTCGGTTTGTCCGATTCGTCCAAAGACAAGAGCTTGCCAATCTCGGTGGGACCGACTTCATCATCTCGGTGACACCGATTTGATGACGAAGGATTCTGAAGCTTGGCAACTCAAGTTTGGTGAGACCGAGTTGAGAATCGAAAATCCGAGATTTCTAGGGTTTGGCTTTGTGGCTGAGGTGGTTCATCTCGGTGTGGTGAGTTTGGAATATCGGTGGGACCGAGATTACTTATGAGTGTATATGGCGGTGAAAGTTCTTGATAGTTTAGGAGATGTATCACTAAGCACTTTGAGCAACAGATCATCATCATAACCTCATCCCTTTTAATAGTATTGGCTTTCCTATGGACTCAATGTGATCTTGGATCACTAAACCAAAAATGGAGTCTTGAGCTTTTGCCAATGCTTGCCTTAGCATTTGAGGGGTCCACTTCTTGAGTCCTTGCCATACCCATATCTTGAACTTTCGAAATGATTCTCAAGTAACTATTAGTTCAATGATATATATGTTGTTATTAATTACCAAAACCACCCGGGATTAGTTGCACTTTCAATCTCCCCTTTTGGTAATTGATGACAACATATAGATCAAAACTTCGACAAAGGATATAATCAATGAATAATATAAATCGCTTTGAGAAGTATGTGATAAGCAAGAGCTCCCCTAAATTTGTGCATTATTTAAGATTTGCGTTTGAATGCAAATGCACAATCGATTAGGATCATGGGTCACTCTTCCATGTCACATACATCTTGGTGGAAGCGCACAAAATGATAAGAATGAATAGCATGCACCCAATCACCAAGACATGAGTAAATGGTCATACAAGATAGGAATAGCATATGATAAGCATTAAGCACACATTAAAGCATAATGCGACCAAGCACTCATTAAAGTAGGATCAAGCGTAGTATCAAACACCTTGAAAGTTTGAAAACCAAAAGTATCTCAAAGAAACCGCAAATGAGCGAAAGAGCAAAAGCGCAAAGACAACAGCACTCTCTCTCTCAAAGTCCTATGATCTATACAATTTCTCCCCTTTGGCAACAAGTTACCAAAAAGTTCGAAAAGGCATAGAGCTAAGCGTCACTTTGGGGACTCTGTTGGCGGCTCTGTGCAGGTTGATGTTGGAGTTGATATGGCAGCATCGGCGAAGACTTCTGCTGATGTCTGTCTTTGGAGGTGTTCACTTGGGCTGGAGCTGGAGCAAGCTGAAGCTGTGGGAGAGTGCCAAGGCTGTAGTCTGGTGTCCATCCTTTGGAATAGCAGTGATCGGGGTCTGTGGGAGCCGGAGCGATCTGTTGATAAGCATCTGGACTAAGTCATCCTGCATCTCACGCATAAGCTCTTCCTTCTCCCTCTTTGCTTCCTCAATATCGCCTCAAGCTTGTTGACAATCACTTGCACTTGATCGACTTCACATCGAGGCGTGGATCTTGTCTTCAACAATCCTCTCTAGGCTCTCTGAGGATGTACAATGCTGGCAGGCGTTGTTCAATCCTTTGGGTAGCTTCAAGGAGCTGCTCTCCAGACACTCTTTGGTTTAGCTGCTTGCCGCTGCTTCCTTGTCGACTTTAGCTTTCTTGGCAGCTTCAATCTTTGCTTGACCTTCAACTGATGTTGGGTCCTCCTCATCCATCACAACAACATTATCCTCATGCTCAGGCTGCAGTGGTAAGTGTTCTCTATCCAACAAGAATGTGCCCGTGCCAAACTTGGCATTGATAAGCATCTGAATATGCGGGGCAAATCCACACGACCTTTTCTGGTCAGCTGCAGTTCTCTTAATGGTTTCAACCATCAAGTCCATCACCTTGAAGGGTGCTTTTTCATCAAGTATATGCAGCATGTTGATAGAGTATCCTCTGATCATGCGATGATCTCCAGACTTGGGCATCAAGGTATGCCTCAGAATAGTATTAGTGGTAGGTAGACCTGCCTGGAGATAGTACACTGAGCCGAGCTTCCAGATTCCCAAATCCTTAGCTGGAACCTCTTTGTACATGTTCTTCATGGATTCATCATTTTTCTTTGGAATACCATATACATCAACATCATCCTCTCTTGGCTTTGGAGCATTGAAGTTCTGCCCATTCTTCAACAAAGAAGAAAATCTTTGACCTTGAGTCATCCATGTAATCTTTCCATCACGGATAGAAATGAGTGTGGCATAGAATTGCATAATCATCTCATCATTCCAACTTGTCAACTTCGACCTACAAAGTCGCAACACCACATGCGGTGAAGCTTTCATGCACATGTGGAAAGAAATCTCTGTGCTCTTCTTGTCAATGTACTTCCAATCAACATATCTTGTATGCGCCATAATGGGCTTCTTGTCCATCGGCCGCAGTCTCATAGAAGTCTGCTGCTCTCGGTGTGAAATCTGGGATCAACAGCAGTTCTTCTCCTCACGGCATATGGGTCAGCTTGTCTCCATTTGAGACCTCTATCTTTCCTTTCCTTCATATTCTCGGCTTGAGGATGAGCATCATTGTGAAGTGGCAGTTTTGGGCGAAGTTTCAGCAAAACTGGTCCTTCATCATCGACACTGTTGGTGGCACATCATCCTTGTTCTTTTCGGATCTTTGGAATGTTCTGTTGTCTTCTTGGGCTTGGCGGCGAGGCTTTCTTTGGAGCTGCCTTGGCTGGAAGCAGATTGCTTGGGCTTTGAAGTGGCTCCAGCCTTAATGGCATCACCCATGAGCTTAAGCTTACGAGGAGGCTGGGGTGCTTCCTCATCCTCATCTTCCTCTGCTGCATCATCATGCACTAATCTCTTCCTCTTGGAAGTTTTCTTCACTTTGCTTGCAGCTTCTTCTCCCAAATTCAGCTTCTTAGCAACAGTGGACTGCTTGACTTTTCTTGTGCCCTTCTTAGTTTGCTGACCTTGTGGCTCTTTGGCAACAACTTTCCTCTTGGGCTTTGATGTGACTTCTTCCTCAACAACAAAATCTGAGTCTTCATCATCTGAGTTTCTCTTCTTTCTGGCTCTGGTGGCTGCAGGAGGCAAACCACTTGGTGTACTCCTCTCACCCTCATCGATGAGCTCTTTGGGATCGGGACTAGTGCACGCCTCTGGAATATCGCAATAGGTGACTCGACCTGTTACATTGTCACGGCATCGACATGGTGACAACTTTGTGAATAGATAAGGTGTGGCGAGAAGAAGAGTTATCACAAAGCTGCGAAGTTTTTGCAAACAAATGAGTTCAAATTCTAGTATTAGGTTTTCACGAAGACATTTGGTCGAGACCGAGTTTAAAATTGGTGAATCCGAAGTGTTCAAGCGAAGCCTTCACACCACTTTCGGTTGGACGAAGTGGGTTTCGATCTGCCGAAAACACTAGGGTTTCACAAAATCCTCATTTGGTCCTCCGATTTGCACAACTTCGGTTGGACGAAAGGTGCGATCAATAGCCATAGGCCAAATCGGTCATACCGAAAATGTAAAATCGGTCTCACCGAGATGTATTCGGCGGAAACCTAACCTAAAACTTTTACTCGAATCTAGTTCAAAGAACTAATCGGTGTGCAGGAAGATTTCAATCGTGGCAAGATTCTAGGCAAACCAAGCGTGCATTGAATCGGAGATGGGAGCACGAGTGGGATCAAAACTCACCCTAACTTGGTGGAGTTTTCTCTGGCGGCAACGGCACGGAGAAGATGTCCGTTGGCGGCGAGAACTGGCGGCGCCTGGCGACGGCGGCAACAATCCGGAGACCAAGGCGGCGGCGGCAAAAGTGTGGAGGCGAAGCGTTTGAAGGAGAAATCAGCGCGCGGCCCTCGGAGTATATATACCCCTTGCTGTCGGTGGGACCGAGTTGTAAAACTTCGGTGGCACGAGATGGATAACTGCTAAGCGATTATGCACTTGATCACGCCGAAAATCACAACTCGGTTTCACCGGTGAAAACCTAGATCAATCTAAATGCTTTCGGTTCGACCGAGTTTGAGTGAGTTAGTGCATCGAAATCACTTAGAAGGTTTTGGAAGTTAGCCCTTGTCGGATCGGTGGCTCAAGTGCTCCTCACTCGGAGGGTCCGAAAATGACTTGTTCAAAGTTTGTGATGTAAGCATGAATAGAATTTGAGACAAGAAAGCATAGATAGCTAGGGGAGGTACTTAGGCATTCTTGTCCATCCATTTGGTCAGAAAAATCAAAAACGACCAAAGCAACAAATGGATGTCCTTGAATGGATAAAATCATGCATCCAACATGCTCACACAATAAGATAGCAAATGAAATATGTGTCAAACATGCACAAACAAAAACTCTAGCTACTAACACACAATTTGTCGATGACTAGGTCATCTTTATATGAGTATATTGACTTAGGAGTCAAATGAGAACATTTGATCATAGGTCATACTCATCGTTTAAGCACAAGTGGGGTTACCACTTTTACATAAAGCATTAATGTGTTCACATCATTTGAAGATGCTTTAGCTCAATTCTTTAGAGCAAAGCTCCCCCTAGATGTGAGAACCCTTTTAAAGGGTCAAACTAACCTTGGGTTGTCGTAGAAGACTTCATGTAGATGTTGAAGATGTGGATGCTCAATGTTGATGAAGATCATCAAGAGTTGGGAGCAATCCTTTGGATTGGGCACTTTCAATACCTACATGGGTTAGTCCCACAAGGAACAAACAAGGATATCCATGGACATAGATTGAAGTTCACAATAGATGATGTCCATGAAAGCAATGATTACCTTGTCCCTTGACTTACCAACAAGAGGGTTTGTGACTCCATGAACTAGTGCACAATGTGGAAGTTGATTGCACAAGTTTTTGCCAAAATGAATGTGAGTGAAGTATGTTGGCGGAGTCACCCTCAAGAACTCTCTAGTTCTTCTTCTTGGGATCCACATCATCTTGATGGGAATCCTTGGGGTTGTAGTTGAGCTTGACGAAGTAGAACTTGGCGTTTCCTTGGGAACCCACTTGACCATGGCTTGAGGTGCTTCAACAAATGCATCAATCTCCTCTTGAAGCTTGTCCTTGCCTTTTAGCTTGTGGTCTTGTGGTGGAAGGTCATCTTGAGCTTGTTCCACATTGGAAGAAGTAGGATCATACTTCTCCTTTTGAGAAACAAACTGTGGAGTGGGATATTGACCTTCTTCCCATTCAACACCCTCGGCGTTGAACTTTCGCTCAAAACCAATTCCTTGATTCTTCGGTGCCTTCCTTGCTTGCGAACAATTTCCTCAAAGTTCTTGCTTCGGCAAGGCTCTTGTGACACCTTTCTCTATAATCCCTTTCAATAAACTATTTTCTTGCTCAAGTGTAACTTGGCTTGAAACATTGTTAGTGGAATCAAGAGAACTACTAGAAGCAACAACATTGGATTTAGCATGGTTATTGTTACTACTAGATGAAGAATTTTTCTTATGCTTGTCATGCTTAGTTTTAATGGGTGGCAAGAAATTAGACAAGAGAAGTGTTTGGCAAGATATGAAGAACTCTTCTTTGAAGATCGTCATTGATTGCTTTTAGAAACTCATGTTCTTGCTCTAGATTGAGCTTCTCGAGCGTAGCTTCTCATGAGATCTTAGGAGCTCTCTATGATCTTCTTGAGTTGTTTCATGAGCTAACTTAAGAGTGTTTAGTTCTTTAGTTAGGCGCTCAATCTCCTTCATAGCATTGTCATTCGACTCTTCTTGACTATAAAGACTACTAGCATGTTCATCATTACTAGGTTCATTGGATTTATCATGTAAGAGCTCATCTTCACCAAGCAAGTCATCCTCATCACTATCAAAGTCAATGAATTCAGGTGTGATACCTTGGGGCCTTTAGCCATGAAGCATCTTCCAATTCCCTCATTTGGTGAATCAAATAAGTCATAGGAGTTGGAGTTGGAGGATCTGAGAGCAAGACCGGCAACACCTTCATCTTGGTGTAGTCGGAGTTGGAGTGATAGCTTCTTTCGGATTGATTGTCGGAGTCGGGCGGAGACCCATTCACCTACATGAGCTTGATGTTTTCTTCTTGTGTAGCTCCTTGATGACTTGTCTTTCCTCTCCGAATCCTTGCTTCTCCGAGAGGGTCTTCGTTCATAACGATCATCTCTACTCCTTCTCTCTTTCGAGGTGACTCATCTCTTGAGCTTCTTCTTCTTGGAATTCTTCTCTTCTCTTGTGGGGAGCCGAACACTCATTTGAGTAGTGTCGGGTCTTCCACAATTGTAGCGATTCGATCACGACTAGAAGATCTCTTTTCATCATATGATCTAGACTTTGAGCTTCTTTCTTTGCTTCTACTCTTGTAGAATTTGTTGAAGTTCTTCACCATTAGGCTTATCTCTTCATTGGAAACTAGCTTGTCACTTGAGGTTGTGGGAGCATCACTTGTAGCTTTGTAAGCACCACTTGACTTGTTGTGAAGCTCTTCCTTATCTTTAAGTGTCATCTCATGAGCAACAATTCTTCCAATGACTTGGTTGGCTTGAGATTCTTGTAGTTTGGCATCATTTGGATCAAAGTGCACACGGTGTCATACTTTCCATCCAAAGCTCGAGAATCTTCTTGATGATGAATCGATCGGTCATTTCTTCGCTTCCTAAGCGGCAATCTCATTTGTGATGAGAGCAAGCCTAGAGTACATTTCAGCGACTCCTTCACCTTCCTTCATCTTGAACTTGTCAAGTTGACCTTGAAGAACATCTAGCTTTGATTCCTTCACGGACTCGGTACCTTCGTGCATTTCAACCAAAGTATCCCAAATCTCTTTTGCATTCTCAAGATGGCTGATTTTGTTGAACTCCTCGGGACACAAGGCATTGAAGAGAATGTCACAAGCTTGAGCATTGTTTTGCAACATCCGCAATTCTTCCGTTGTAGCTTCGCGATCCAGAACTTTTCCTTCCTCGAAGAATTCACCTTGCATACCAACACAAATAATGCCCCATGCGGCTGGGTTATGGCCAAGAATATGCATTTTCATTTTATGCTTCCAACTAGCAAAATTTGTACCATCAAAGTAAGGACCTCTACAAAATTACCCTCACTAGGCGCCATACTCTCCTAGGTTGTGAAACCAAGCTTATGGAGTCAATGCAATGAAACCAATACAATGGAGACCAAAGCTCGATACCACTTGTAGGATCGAAAGTATGTCTAGAGGGGGTGATTAGACTACTTGACAATATAAAAATTATGCCTTTTGACAAAGACAAGTTTTTGCAGATTCACAATTATGATCAAGTCAAGCATCACCCTACACATGCAATTCTAGAGTATAGGCAGCGAAAAGTAAATTGCACATGTAGTAAAGAGAGGTGGAGAAGAGCAAACAAAATTTTGGAGGCGGTGATTTTCTCGTGGTTCGATAGGTGGTGCTATCGTACTTCACGTTGATGGAGACTTCAACCCACGGAGGTAGCAGCTGCGAGAGTCCACGGAGGCTCCACCCACGAAGGGTCCACGAAGAAGCAACCTTGTCTATGCCATCATGGCCGCCCACGGAGGCTAGCCTTACTCGGGGTAGATCTTCACGAAGTAGGCGATCTCCTTGCCCTTACAAACTTCTTGGTTCAACTCCACATCTCGACGGAGGCTCCCAGCGACACCTAACCAATCTAGGAGGCACCACCCTCCAAAGGTAATAGATGGTGTTGATGATGATGAACTCCTTGCTCTTGTGCTTCAAATGATAATCTCCCCAACACTCAACTCTCCTCACTGATTTGGCTGTGGTGGAAGAAAGGATTGAGTGGAAAGCAACTTGGGAAGGCTAGAGATCAAGCTTCATATGGTGGGAGTGGAGCAACTTGATCTCAACACAAGGGTAGGTAGTTCTCTTCTCGAAATGTAAGGTAGGAGTGGTAGTTCTTTCGATGGCTCTCTCCACGAATGAAGAGGGGTGGAGGGTATTTATAGCCTCCACACAAAATCCAACCGTTACACACATTTGACCAATCTCGGTGGGACCGAAGTTGACAACTTCGGTGAGACCGAAAGTTCAAATCATGTGAGCGTTGGGATTTCGGTGGGACCGAAAATACAATCTCGGTTTGTCCGATTCGTCCAAAGACAGGAGCTTGCCAATCTCGGTGGGACCGACTTCATCATCTCGGTGACACCGATTTGATAACGAAGATTCTGAAGCTTGGCAACTCAAGTTTGGTGAGACCGAGTTGAGAATCGGAAAATCCGAGATTTCTAGGGTTTGGCTTTATGGCTGAGGTGGTTCATCTCGGTGTGGTGAGTTTGGAATATCGGTGGGACCGAGATTACTTATGAGTGTATATGGCGGTGAAAGTTGGCGATAGTTTAGGAGATGTATCACTAAGCACTTTGAGCAACGGATCATCATCATAACCTCATCCCCTTTTAATAGTATTGGCTTTCCTATGGACTCAATGTGATCTTGGATCACTAAACCAAAAATGGAGTCTTGAGCTTTTGCCAATGCTTGCCTTAGCATTTTGAGGGTCCACTTCTTGATCCTTGCCATACCCATATCACTAAACTTTCGAAATGATTCTCAAGTAACTATTAGTTCAATGATATATATGTTGTTATTAATTACCAAAACCACCGGGGATTAGTTGCACTTTCGGTTTCAAGCGCGGGCTTATGGCCACGACAAGCAGCCTCAAGAAAAAACATCGGCTGACTTAGAGTGACCAAGACTTGCTAGGTGACGGATGGTGAAGTCCTTGCAGCCAAAAGTACAAACTCGATCACCCCTCCAAGAGCTACCCAAAGCATGAGCTGCTACCCCAATTAGAGGAGGAAGCACCCAAACCTACATCACCGGCACATGGCCATGGCTGACCGACCACCTCGTGGCAGCATGACGGAGAGGCCTCTAGGCCCTCGCTAAAGCCACACCCAGCGTCGCTCGAAAAGTACAAAGCCACGGGAATCGCCCGGACTTGCGAGACATATTGGAGGACAAGGCAAGACAAAGAAGATCGATCTACGGATCGGCGTGGGCGCCCCGATGCGTGATGACAACCGTCACGCCGAGATCTGACAATTCCGGTGGGCGAGAACCACGATGAACAAAGCTCATTTCAAGCTGCGTCATGATATAGCCCAATACTGGAGGCGTCGCACACCACTATGCTTCACTGAGGCGAAGTAATGGATCATCAAATCCCGAGATTTTCAAACCCGTAAACATTGAATCATCGACGGCTAGCAGATCCTGCGGTGCGGATCGAGACTATCTCCTTCACATCCACATGGCCAGCGGTGATGATCTACATGCCATCAAATACCTCCACTCAAGCTTAAAGGACCAGCTCGGCATTGGCTCAACAGCTTGCCCGGCCAGAATCAATTGGTTGTTGGAAAGACACGGAAGCCGCATTCCTTGATAACTTCCGGGGCACATATGTGCGACCACCGAGATCTTGATGACCTAAGCCACATAATTCAGCAGCCAGATGAATCGGCCAGACAATTCTGGACACGGTTCTTAACCAAGAAAAATCAAATCGTCGACTGTCCGGATATGCAGAGGCCCTTGCAGCCTTCAAACATAACATCTGCGACAAGTGGCTTGCCCGGCACCTAGGACAGGAAAAGCCGAAATCCATGGCAGCCCTCACCTCACTCATGACTCGCTTCTGCGCGGGAGAGGACATCTGGCTGCTCGCAGTAACAACCTGACCAAAAACCCTGGTAGTTCGGATACCAAGGACAGCAACGGCGGTCGCGTCATAATAAGCACAAGCGCCGCACTAACGGCGATATCTGAAGATCTGCGATCAATGCTGGATTTAGAGCTCTAAACCCGGTCGTGAAAAAAGCCATTCAAAAGAAATACTCGGGGCCCGTCCAATTTGGACAGAGAATTTCGATCGCTTCGTGCGATACATGGCACGCCTTGAAAAACTCAGCCAACCACACCTACGAGGGATTATTGGGTGTTCAAGCGGGCGAGCAAGATAAGCGCCCGAAAATGGCGACAAGGGCTGCATAGCGATGGCGAGGAGAGCCCGGCTACGCCGAACAATAGAGGACATAAGGGCTTTCCCCACAAGTGCGGACGGTGAACATGATATCGCAACCCACATACCCAAAAGGGAAGCGAGAAGCATGCGAGGGGCGTATCTGCGATGTAGCCGGTTGCTCCAAAGTTCAACCCATGGTCCTCCTGCCCGATCACTTTTGATCGAAGGACCACCCACTAGCATCCGCCGGCGGATTCGCGCGTGGTTCTTGACCCAATCATTGATGGATTTCACCTCACTAGAGTCCAAATGGGCCGGCGGCGGCCTTTGAACCTGCGTTACGGGATACGGTCGCCAAAATGGGCATAGACCCCTCAAGGATCAAACCTACAAAAGCGACCTTTAAAGGCGTCATACCGGTGTAGAGGCCAAGCTATACAGGAGCTCGATTACACTTGAAGTGGTCTTGGATCTGGATAACTTCGAGCGAGAATTAATCTTGACATAGTCCCGTTCATGGCGGCTATCACGCCTTTGCTTTCGGACGAACCGCATTTGCAAAGTTCAATGCGGTGCCGCACTCGCATACCTCAAGCTCAAAATACCAGGCCCACGAGGAGTAATCACGGTCAGCGAAACACGCAGCTCTCTCCGAGCGG
The DNA here is from genome assembly GCA_021437245.1 of Aegilops speltoides. Classification (NCBI taxonomy): domain Eukaryota; kingdom Viridiplantae; phylum Streptophyta; class Magnoliopsida; order Poales; family Poaceae; genus Aegilops; species Aegilops speltoides. The sequence goes on along the minus strand of CM038144.1, from coordinate 376,428,583 downwards.
AGGAGCATCTGGCGGCCCTCATGGCGGAAGTACAAAGCAGCCTCTTAAGGCAATTCTCGAGTCGACTACTAAGCGTCCGGACACCGTCAAAGCGTGCCCAAAATAACTACTACAACAAGACCGCTTAGCGCGTTCGAACGCAGCGTAGCAATCACGGCTAACCCAGCCCTCGCGAAATCGCGAGACCGACCTGCAGCGTACATAACTACGCTCTGGAGATACCATGGGCATAGGGGTAGGGGCACGACCACGGCATGCCCGAAGGCGTCTCAACCGCACGGGGGCTCCCAATTGTGTCATTCTTTTTTCTTATTCTCGGGACTCCGTTTTCCGAAGCCCTATCCGGCGGCGAGAATTGTCGAACTCACGATGCAACAGCGAGGAAGCGGAAAAGCTTCGTCGAGTGTCGGTGGTCTCTATAAGCGGTATACCTGTTTTACATACCATCCGCAGCCTACCCACGGAGAGGACATGTTAAATAGTCCCATCCCTTGCTTATCGCACTATTTGTATCGTTCTGCTTTCATGGCAGTATTTTTTAAACAATGCATCGCTTTTTGCCTATTATTGCATTCCTTTTTCTATCTATATATGTTCACTTATGACATGTTGCATCCGTACGCTTTGGTACGACCAAATACACCAGGGGCTTAAGTACCCCAAAATATGGTGTGATAAGTCCGAACTCTTTAACAAGTGCGGCACCCCGAACTTATAGCATTATATGCATCGGCTCGAATCATGTCTTGGGTCAATAGTTGGGTTTGCGGCTCCCATGTTTTGGTACCTTACGTTCCATTATATCGGCTAAAAGGTAGCTGGGAGAACCAACTGCGATTGTGTCGGTTGAGCTGGGTTGAGCACCTCGGTGGAAAGCTAAAATGGCCGTCATGATAGAGGCGAGAGTTGGTGCGCTGTTAGAGAGGTTTTTCGAGTCCCTAAAGACTTATGTCGCTTAGAGCGAGGAGTCGGCTTTGTCCGGCCCAGGCATGGATAGCGCCCCAAATTCGGTCTTCCGTACACTAGGGGCTTCGCTGAAATTTAAAATTATAGAATTCTATGGCATTATAGTCCGGTTGCCTTGTTCGTTGTGTTGAGCGCCTCCCTCGAAGGACCCAAGAATGGGAACAAGAGTGCTCAAGTTTATCCGAACACCCGGCACTTTCGTGGCATGGGGCTGAAGCCAACGACTTGCCATCTCTCAAATTTGATAAACAGCCGCCTGAAGGTAATATTTTAAATTAACAAGCGTTGCTTAAGCGCATATGAACAAAGTTTTCAGCGTCACGGGATAACAAATGCGAGTCTACTCAAAATTACATCTTTGGAGCACTCACCGCTATAAAGCGGGCACCCTTGAGGACACCCTTACGGTACATCTCGGGTGCGATACTCCTTGCCCGGCGGTGGCGCGTCCGTCACAAGCTTCTTGGCGTTCATCTTGCCCAGTGCACTTTAAGCGGGCCCGGCAGGCACCTTCAATGCGAGCGGGCAGCAGTGACTTCAATCCATGGACAGGCGTCCACCGCGCCGCTTACAGGACCGAAGTAGCTTCGAGGCATGGCTTCTTTAGGCCACAGCCAAACTATGAGGCCCTTCATGGCCTGTTCGGCCACCTGTGGAGCTCGACCGGTGCTTTAGCTGGTCGCTCAGGGCACCGGATGTCCGGCCTCGGCATATTGAGACCAGAACACCTTTTAGTCGAGCTCCCTCCTTAGCTCGGTAGCCATGCGGCAGCATCGGACACCTCTGAGGCAGATCTATGAGCAGCTCTGGAGAGCTCAGGTCGGGTAAGTAACAGATAATTCACTTTTACATGCTTCCTTTGCATGAAGAATGCCTTACCTGCCACTATCTTTTTTATCGCCTCAATCTCCTGGAGGGCCTTCTGTGCTTCAGCCTTAGCAGCTTTGGCACTCTCAAGAGCCAAGGCGAGCTCGGACTCGCAAGTCTTCGAGTCACGCTCCAAACTCTCGTGTTTTTCCATGAAATCCTGGAGCTCTTACCGCACCTTCACCACCCGCGCCTCCTGCTTCTCTTGCTCGGTGCGCTCCGCGGCCGCACTTTTTTCGGCCTTGGACACTGCCTCCCTCAGGGTCGCCACCTCATTCGTGGCCCCTGCAATACTCACGTTATTCCTATCATTTTTTGCAACCAAATCCTTTCTATAAGGTGTTACTTTAATAAGGTATTACTTACCTTCCTCGTCCTCGAGCTACTTCTTGGCGGCCGAGCTGGATTACAGGACCGCTCGAGGCTCGCTTCAATACATTGACCTCCATGATCGGTCACGGTAGAAGTCGGCAGCGCCTTTGCATTTCCATATTGACATGCTCATGTTAGACTCCTGTGTATATCTTTTTAGATCCTCGGTTCGGCTTTTCTTTCCGAACACCAAAAGCGAGCATCATGGGCTCTGTCTCTATGCGGTACTATTTTACATATCTTAATTACATACCTCAAAGCTTTGTTAGAAGGCTGAGTACAGAGCTTGATCAGCCCGCTTTTGGCGGACTGAACTTTCTAGATCACCGCACTCATAACAGTGCAGTGCTCCTCGTCGATGGAGGCGCCGTTAAGCGCCTCCAGCAAGTCATCTGGTGCCTCCGGTTGGACGGAGGCCATCGGTGTCGCAGTCTTGCCCTTCTTACGAAGGGCCCGCCTGCCGGACTTCGGAATCACTATAGGTTCCGGTACGGAGTCTGGCACAAGGCCAGACTTAGAGCCCTCTGGGGTTTTGCCCTCTTTACGTCCGGAGTCCAGGAGGTCGCCTTGCGGCGCCTCCAGGACCACCTCCTCCTGGTTGGGCCCCTCTTGGGACTCCACTGGCGTCGTGCTGCGTCAGGGGGAGGCGGTCGGAAGTGAAGTGCTATTCACATCAAGCGAATCCGAGGGCAGCTCAGCGAAGGGGAGCTTCGTCCTTGGGCGAGCTACATGGTTGTATTCAGCGTTAGAAGACACTACGCGACAAAGGAAAAATCATGGGTTATTCTGGAATCCGGACACTTATGATCTTGCCAGGGGCTTGGCCCTCGAGGGCCAATCCTCTTCGTCATCGGCGACGTTGGTGGAAAAGTCCGGAGGAAGGGTCCTTCCCTTCTTGGACCCTCCGGCCTCCCCAGTTGGGGAGGCCTTCCTTTTCTTCTCTCCCCCCGCTGGGGGAGAAGCCTCTTTTTTCTCCTCCTCGTCTTCGCGGGAGGAGTCCGCCTCAGAGTCATCGGATGATGAGTCCGATAACACCTAATGCCGGGAACTCTTTCGGGTTCTCGTGGCCTTCTTCTTGGCCTTCTTGTCCGGCACCACGTGAGGTGCTGGAACTAGCAGCCCCGTCAATCGGGTGTCCGCTGGGTCTTCTGGTAAGGGAGCCGGACGGTTAACCTGCCGGACTTCTTACGCGCGAGCTGTCAAAAGTAAGGGAGTTTAGATCCCACGAGTCAAACTATGAAAAACAAGTGTCCGTAAAGGGTAAAATAGCTTACCTCGCCGGCAGCTGCGGCTGAATCCATGATCTTGGTGGCGGATCACGGGAACCTCGGCGCCCTTGACAGCACCTTCGGGCGTCTTACGTGCGTAGTGTTGAAGAGCCTTACGAAGGTCTGGTGCTGTCTTGGATCAAACTCCCACAAGTTGAAAGCCCGTTGTTGGCACGGGAGGATCCGCGGATGAGCATGACCTGGACTGCGTTGACGAGCTTGATCTTCTTGTTCACAATGTTTTGGACACAGGTTTGGAGTCCGGCCAGCTCTTCCAAATCACCCCATGTCAGGCCCTTCTCTTTCCAGGAGGTGAGCCGTGTGGGTATGCCAGATCTGAATTCGGGGGCCGCTGCCCATTCAGAGTCACGCGGCTCGGTGATGTAGAACCACCCCCATTGCCACCCTTTAATGGTTTCCACGAAGGCGCCCTCGAGCCATATGACGTTGGGCATCTTGCCCACCATGGCTGTCACATCCCTAATTCTGGGCTGACCTATGCTAGTTTCCATGTGAGCATCATGTTTAAATTCAAATGAAACTTGAATTGAGGAATTTTCAAAAGCCTCAGAAAACCTCTAAAAATAACCAACATTTAAATCTCATCAAATGAGTCCAAGAAAATGTTCCTGTTATTCTGTGAAAATATTGGCATGATGTAAAATTAAAACCAATATTTTTGGAGTCACAGAAATAATTTATTTTGGGTCTTTGATTTAAATCAATAATATATTTGGGTTGAAATTATTTCTGCTATATAAGAAATAATGTTCATTATTTTTGTAAGTTGCATGTGACCTTGGGCTAGTCACGAGCTTACATAACAATTCTGAAAGTTTATAAAAATGATTTGGTTTGTAAACTAAATCAAAACAAAACAAATAAATAGAAAATAGAAATAAAGGGAGAGAGCAAACTCACGAGAACTTACAGGCGCTCACTGGTAGCCCATCGACCGGCCAGATGAAGGAAATATGCCCTAGAGGCAATAATAAAGTTATTATTTATTTCCTTATTTCATGATAAATGTTTATCATTCATGCTAGAATTGTATTAACGGAAACATGATACATGTGTGAATGCATAGACAAACAATATGTCACTAGTATGCCTCTACTAGACTAGCTTGTTAATCAAAGATGGTTATGTTTCCTAACCATGAACAAAGAGTTGTTATTTGATTAACAAGGTCACATCATTAGTAGAATGATCGATTGACATGACCCATTCCATTAGCTTAGCACCACGATCGTTTAGTATGTTGCTCTGCTTTTATCCATGACATATACATGTTCTGTAACTATGAGATTATGCAACTCGCGTTTACGGAGGAACACTTTGGGTGCTACCAAGCGTCTGGCGTAAGCTGGGTGATTATAAAAGTACTACGGTGTCTCCAAAGGCGGATGTTGGGTTGGCGTATTTGAGATTAGGTTTTGTCACTCCGATTGTCGGAGAGGTATCTCTGGGCCCTCTCGGTAATACACATCACTGAAGCCTTGCAAGCATTACAACTAATGAGTTAGCTGTGAGATGATGTATTACGGAGCGAGTAAAGAGACTTGCGATGCGAGATTGAACTAGGTATTGGATACCGGCGATCGAATCTCGGGCAAGTAACATACCGATGACAAAGGGAACAACGTATGTTGTTATGCGGATCGACCGATAAAGATCTTCGTAGAATATGTAGGAACCAATATGGGCATCAGGTCCGCTATTGGTTATTGACGGAGGCGTGTCTCGGTCATGTCTACATTGTTCTCGAACCGTAGGGTCCTTGCGCTTAAGGTTTCGATGGCGGTTATATTATGAGTTTATGTATTTTGATGTACGAAGGAGTTGAGTCCGGATGTGATCACGGACATGACGAGAGTCTCGAAATGGTCGAGACATAAAGATTGATATATTTGAAGCCTATATTTGGAGTTGGAATGGTTAAGGGTGAAATCGGGATTTTCTTAGGAAAAGCGGGGATTCTTGGAACCCTCCGGAGGCTATTGGGCCTTAGTGGGCCTCGAGGGGAAGAGGAAGGGCCGGCCGGGGCAGGCCCCCCCTCCCTAGTCCGAATAGGACAAGGAGAGGCGGCGCCCCCTTCCCTCTTCCCCCCCAATCCTACTCCAACTAGGAAGGGGAGTCCTACTCCGGTGGGAGTAGGACTCCTCGGCAGCGCCTCCTTGGGCGGCCGCACCTCCCCTTGCTCCTTTATATCTGGGGCGGGGGCACCCTAGAACACACAAGTTTGATCTACGGATCGTTCCTTAGCCGTGTCGGTGCCCCTCCACCATATTCCACCTCGGTCATATCGTCATGAAGCTTAAGCGGCTTCTGCGCGGTTGAACATCAAGATCGTCCTGCGCCGTCGTCTTGTGAAACTCTCCCCCAGCTCTCTGGATTGGAGCCGAGGGGCGTCATCGAGCTGTCGTGTGTCAAGAACTTCGGGCCGGAATGTGGCCGGGATCGGTCGGATCGCGAGGAGAGCGTCGACTACTTCCTCTCGTTGTGATCGCTTCGCTTCGGTCTCTGAGTGCGTAGACAACACTCTCCCCTCTCGTTGCTATACATCACCATGATCTTGCGTGTGCGTAGGAAAATTTTGAAATTACTCGTTCCCCAACAGTGGCATCGAGCCTAGGTTTTATGGTTTGATGTTTTGCAGAGTAGAACACAAGTGAGTTGTGGGCGATACAAGTCATACTACCTACCAGCATGTCATACTTTGGTTCAGCGGTATTGTGAGATGAAGCGGCCGGACCGACATTACGCGTGCGCTTCTGCGAGACTGGTTTCACCGCTCGAGCACTTTCGTTGCTTAAAGGTATTGGCGGGTGTCTGTCTCTCTCACTTTAGTTGAACAAGAGTGTGGCTCGCCGGTCCTTGAGAAGGTTAAAGCGGAGTCTATTTGGCGAAATATCGTTGTGGTTTTGATGCGTGGGTGAGGCTGGTTCTTGCTTAAGCCCGTAGCAGCCACGTAAAATTTGCAACAACAAAGTAGAGGGCGTCTAACTTGTTTTTGCGGGGCATGTTGTGATGTGATATGGTCAAGGCGTGATGCTATATTTTATTGTATGAGATGATCATGTTTTGTAACCAAAGTTATCGGCAATGGCGGGAGCCATATGGTTGTCGCTTTATTGTATGAAATGCAATGCATACTGTAATGCTTTACTTTATCACTAAGCGGTAGCGATAGTCGTAGAAGCATAAGATTGGCGAGATGACAAGCGATGCTCGATGGAGATCAAGGTGTCGTGCGGTGGCGATGGTGATCATGGTGGTGCTGCGAGATGGAATCACGAAGCACAAGATGATGATGACCATATCATATCACTTATATTGATTTACATGTGATGTTTATCTTTTATGCATCTTATCTTGCTTTGATTGGCGGTAGCATTATAAGATGATCTCTCACTAAATTATCAAGAAGTGTTCTCCACAGTATGCACGTTGCCAAAGTTAAATCGTGCCCGGACACCGCGTGATGATCGGGTGTGATAAGCTCTCGTCCATCTACAGCGGGTGCAAGCCAGTTTTGCACCGAGAATACTCGAGTTATACTTGCGAGCCTAGCATATGCGAGATATGGCCTCGGAACACGGAGACCGAAAGGTCGGCGTGAATCATATAGTAGATATGATCAACATAAGATGTTCACCATTGAAAACTACTCCATTTCACGTGATGATCGGTTATGGTTTAGTTGATTTGGATCACGTGATCACTTAGATGACTAGAGATGTCGTCTAAGTGGGAGTTCTTAAGTAATATGATTAATTGAACTTAAATTTATCATGAACTTAGTACTGATAGTATCTTGCTTGTTTATGTTTGTTTGTAGATAGATGGCTCGTCTTTGTTGTTCGTTGAATTTTAATGCGTTCCTTGAAAGCAAAGTTGAAAGATGATGGTAGCAATTACGGATTTGGGTCCGTAACGAGGATTATCCTCATTGCTGCGGAAGAGTTACGTCTGGATGCACGCTAGGTGCAGACTCTTCTTGAGAGCAACACGGATGTTGTGAGCGTCTGGCGAAACAAAGTGATGACTACTCTATAGTTCGATGTGCCATGCTTACGGCTTAGAACCGGGACTTCAACGGCGTTTTGAGCGTCATGGAGCATATGAGATGTTCGAGGAGTTGAAGTTGATATTCAACAGAATGCCGGATTGAGAGATATGAAGTCTCCAATAAGTTCTATAGCTGCAAGATGGAGGAGAATAGTTACATTAGTGAGCACATACTCGAGAATGTCAGGTACTACAATCACTTGACACAATTGGGAGTTAATCTTCGGATGATTGTGTCATTGACAGAATTCTTCAATCACGCCACCAAGCTACAAAGGCCGTGATGAACTATAATATGCAAGGGTTAGTAAAGACTATACGAGCTCTTACGCAATGCTAAAGGCTGCGGAGGTAGAAATCAGAAGGAGCATCAAGTGTTGATGGTCGATAAGACCACTAGTTTCAAGAAGAAAGGAAAGGGAAGAAGAAGGGAACTTCAAGAAGAACAGCAAGCAAGTTCTTTGCTCGGAGAAAAAAACCCAAGTCTGGACCCAAACACTGGCGAGTGCTTCTCTTGCAAGCGGTAGTCCTTTGAGCGGAACTGCCCCAAGTATTTGGCGGATAAGAAGGATGGCAAGGTGAACAAAGGTATATGTGATATACATGTTATTGATGTGTACCTTACTAGAGCTCATGATAGCACTGGGTATTTGATCTTGGTTACATTGCTAATATTTGCAACTCGAAGCAGGGACTACGGATTAGCGAACAACGGCAAAGGGCGAGGTGGCGATGCGGCGTGGGAAATGGTTCCAAAGTCGATGTGATCATGATTGACGCTACCTCTACATCTACCTTGGGATTAGTTTTAGACCTAAATAATTGTTATTTGGTGCTGCGTTGAGCATGAACATTATATCTGGATCTTGTTTGATGCGAGGCGGTTATTCATTTAAATCGAGAGAATAATGGTTGTTCTATTTATATGAGTAATATCTTTTATGGTCATGCACCCTTGAAGAGTGGTCATTTTTGATGAATCTCGATAGTAGTGATACACATATTCATAATGTTGAAACCAAAAGATCAGAGTTGATAATGATAGTGCAACTTATTTGTGTACTTGCCGTTTAGGTCATATCGATTGTAAAGCGCATGAAGAAACTCCATCTTGATGGACTTTTGGAGTCACTTGATTATGAATCACTTGGCACTTGCGAACCGTGCCTCATGGGCAAGATGACTAAAACCCGTTCTCCGTACTATGGAGAGAGCAACAGATTTGTTGGAAATCATACATACGAGATGTATGTGGTCCGATGAATGTTGAGGCTCGTGGCGGATATCGTTATTTTCTCACCTTCACAGATGACTTAGCAGATATGGGTATATCTACTTAATGAAACATAAATCTGAAACATTTGAAAAGTTCAAAGAATTTGAGTGAAGTTGAAAATCATCGTAATAAGAAAATTAAATTTCTACGATCGATCGTGGAGGTGAATATTTGAGTTCTGAGTTTGGTCTACATTTGAAACAATGCGGAATAGTTTAGCAACTCCGCCACCGGAACACCACAGCGTAATGGTGTGTCGAGCGTCGTGTCGTACTTTACTAGATATGGTGCGATCTATGATGTCTCTTCTGATTTACCGCTATCGTTTTGGGGTTATGCTCTAGAGGCGGCCGCATTCACTTTGAATAGAACACCGTCAAAATCCGTTGAGGCGACACCTTATGAACTATGGTTTAGCAAGAAACCAAAGTTGTCGTTTCTTAAAGTTTGGGGATGCGATGCTTATGTGAAAAAGCTTCAACTGATAAGCTCGAACCCAAATCGAATGTGTCTTCATAGGATACCCAAAGGAGACAGTTGGGTACACCTTCTATCACAGATCCGAAGGCAAGACATTTGTTGCCAAGAATGGATCCTTTCTAGAAGGAGTTTCTCTCGAAAGAAGTGAGTGGGAGGAAAGTAGAACTTGATGAGGTAATTGTACCTTCTCCCTTACTTGAAAGTAGTTTGTCGCGAAACGGTTTACGAGACATCTACACCAAGTAGTGAGGAAGTTGATGATGTTGATCATGAAACTTCAGATCAAGTTACTCTGAACCTCGTAGATCAACGAGTAAGATCCGCTTTTGAGTGAATGCGGTAATCCTGTTACGGAAATCATGCTACTAGATCATGATGAACCTACGAACTATGAAGAAGCGATGGTGAGCCCAGATTCCATAAAATGGCTTGAGGCCATGAAATCGAGATGGGATCCATGTATGAAAACAAAGTATGGACTTTGGTTGACTTGCGAGGTAGGCAAGCAATAGAAAACAAGTGGATCTTCAAGAAGAAGCGCCAGCGGTAATATTCTTGTCTACAAAGCTCGACTTATGCAAAGGGTTTCGACAAGTTCAAGGGATTGACTACGATGAGACCTTCTCACCCGTAGCGATGCTTAAGTCTGTCCGAATCATGTTAGCAATTGCGCATTTTATGATTATGAAATTTGGCAAATGGATGTAAAAGCGCATTCTGAATGGATTTACGGAAGAAGAGTTGTATATGATGCAACGAGAAGGTTTTATCGATCCAAAGGGAGCTAACAAAGTGTGCAAGCTCAGCGATCCATTTATGGACTGGTGCAAGCATCTCGGAGTTGGAATAAGCGCTTTGATAGTGTGATCAAAGCATTTGGGTTCATCTGGACTTTTGGAGAAGCTTTGTATTTACAAGAAAGTGAGTGGGAGCTCTGTAGCATTTACGATATTATATGTAGATGACATATTGCTGATCGGAAATGATATAGAATTCTGGATAGCATAAAGGGATACTTGAATAAGAGTTTTCAATGAAAGACCTCGGTGAAGCTGCTTACATATTGGGCATTAAGATCTATAGAGATAGATCAAGGCGGCTTAATTGGACTTTCACAAAGCACATACCTTGACAAAATTTTGAAGAAGTTCAAAATGGATCAAGCAAAGAAAGGGTTCTTGCACGTGTTACAAGGTGTGAAGTTGAGTAAGACTCAATGCACGACCACTGCGGAAGATAGAGAAAATGAAAGATGTTCCTATGCTTGACCATAGGCTCTATCATGTATGCAATGCTATGTACGGACCTGATGTGTGCCTTGCTATAAGTTTAGCGAGGGAGGTACCAAAGTAATCCGAGTGGATCCTTTGGACAGCGGTCAAGAACATCTGAAATACGAAAAGGACTAAGGATATGTTTCTCGTATATGGAGGTGACAAAGAGCTCATAAATGGCAGTTACGTTGATGCAAGCTTTGACAACGATCCGGACGATTCTAAATCGCGAGACCGGATACGTATTTACACTAAGCGGAGGGCTGTCGGTTAGTGCGGTTCTAAACAAAGCGTCGTGGCGGGATCTACATGTGAAGCGGAATACATAGCGACTTGAGGCAGCTAATGAAGAGTGCGGATGAAGGAGTTCATATCCGATCTAGGTGTGTCGGGGTTGGGTGCGACATATGCCAGCGGGTGGCTTATCATGGTGGGGCGAGTAGAGCGTCGCCGGTGCACAGAAGCGGGATGAGGCGAAGGCATGCGCCGGCGAATCTTACCCGGCCGGGGCTCTCAGGAGATAATACCCCTCTTTGCTTTGCTCTGGGGTCTCGCATGATCACTATGGGGATAGTACAAGGTGCTCCTCGAGTTTGTGTGGAAGCGAGGAAGGAACAAGGCTAGTTCTTTCCCTCTTGCTATATGGCTAGAAACCTACTCGGGGCGAACCCTTTGCATGGGTGCCCGGGGGTTCATATAGGCCTACCCCGAGAAAGTACAAGGAGTAATCTGTTGGCGTGGTCCCCGATCGTCAGTCTCTTCTTCTGCCGTCCTCCCGCCCGACTTACAGGGGCCCGCCGACTAAGCGGGCCCAGAGCAAGCCGAGCACTATCAGCACTCGATGGCTTGAGCTTGGTCATGGGAGTCGTGGGAGCAGTCTGCGCCCTTTGTCGAGCGATCGCTGTTGCCACTCCCGTCAATCTGGTTTATGGCTTGTGGGGCCCTGGCGGGCGGCCGACTCGGTGTGGCCGACTCTGTGCGCCGTCTTGGACTCTCGGCCGAGCTCTTTTATCTCCTTTGGCGGAGGGCGGCGATCTCGGGCGTCTGGCGGCTGTCGTGGAGTGCAGTCTTTGCGCGCCTTTGTGGCTGGTCGAGGTGGCATGGCAGCGATGCTGCGCGCCTCACCGGAGATCTCTTGGTGGCCAGCGGCTCCGCAGCCATGCCCCCCTTCCGTGGGTCGAGGGGACAGCCACGGCGGGCTGTACCCTGCGTTGGTCGTCGTGGAAGGTCGCGGGCCGACTCTCGAGTCGGCCTTGGCGTCGCAAGCCCGAGTCGGCGGCACAGGTCGCCGTTACGGGGACTCGGTTCGCCGAAGGTCGCCCGGTGGGACTCGGCCCTCTCGAAGGTCGCCGGCTCGGACTCGGCCTTCCGAAGGTCGCCCTTTGGGACTCGGTGAGGCGCGGCCTGCCCGATGTCTTGAAAGATCTTGGGTCTGGGTCGCCTACCCATGGCCCATTACTCAACGATAGTCCCCGCTGGCGAAGCCCGGCGAGGCGCCGCCTCGTGGGGCCGGCGAGTTCAGACTCATGGCGCCGACTCGGAGATTCGGCTGCCGTGCCTTGAACCGCCTCGCGAGAGCGGCCCGGCCTGCTAAAGGCCGCCTCCCCCAAGTCGTGGCGGGAAACCAGCGGCGTATCGACCACGCTTCTACGCCATCTGCGAGGCGGTCCTATCACGCAATGCCACGTGGGCGATAGCCTGCACGCCTGCAGCGTGGCGGGGCGGGCGATAGGTGGGGGCCGCCACTACCACGCCTCGGCTCCCGGCGGATCGCTGTGGCGGCGGTTGGTATCCCGCGTGGTTCTGCGGGCGATAACCGTGGGGATTTTAACCGTGGGGCGTCGTGGGGTGCGTGGCGCGATTAATCCCCGTCGCCCCTCGGCTTCTCAGCCCATGGGGCTATAAATAGGCGAGGCGGCGGCGGCGCGCACGCACTCCGTCCTCGCCCTCTCGGCCCTTCTTCTTGCTTTCTGTCGCCTGCCTTTTGCTGCTCCGCGCTCTTTCTCTCTTCGTCGACGATGAGCTCCTCCTCCGCCGCGCCTACGCCTCGCGCTCCGTGAGTGGGGCGGCTTCCGGATGTGGGCCGGAGGACGCCGAGTTCCTCCGCGGACCCGCCGCCTTCCGGCGCTGATCTGGTGCAGGCCGCCCTGCGCGGCGAAATCCGGCCAGCGCCCGGAGGCGGCGGCGGGTCATCTTCCGCTTCGCACCTCATGCGCTGGATGGGCCTTCCGGCGGCGGGTTTCTCCGCTCGTTCCTCGGCTATATCAGCTCGGCCGCACCACCTCACCCCAGCGGTGGTGCTCCTCTCCGCCGCCGCCACCTTGTGCGAAGGCTACATCGAGTTCTCCCCACCATCGAGCTGTGGGGAGAGTTCTTCTCTTCAAGCTCGGCGCGTAGGCTGCCGCCGCGCCCGGCCTTGATGTGGCTGCGTTCATCGCGTCCACGGCGCCTGACGGCCGACAACCCCTTCCGTCCATCCATTTGGTGAAGTCGGTGAAGATGTGGCAAAAACATACTTCTATGTGAAGAACATCGCCACCGGCGGCTGGAATCAACCTGCCGCCCTTGACCCGAGCGGCTGGTGGCGGCGGCCGGCTGATCCCAGCGGTCGAAGGCGCTCTCGGCCTCGGTCGGCGCCGTGGTGGCGCCTCGAGTCTTGGCCTTGATCGGAGGGCTCGTCGCCTCCGACCTCTTAACCGCCTTTGTGGGCGCCGGGTGCTTCGCTCAAGGCGGCCCCATCTCATCTGCCGGATGGCGGCGGCATGATCCCAGCCGGCTGTGCACCAGGACATGCAGCGTGGAAGTGGCGAACATGGTGAACCTCATCGCCCACTACAAGTTCACCGCCGAGTGGCAGTTCGACAGAGAGCCGTGCTCGTGCGACAACCCTCCGCCGGTGGTAAGTTTTCCATCTGTGCTCCGGTCTTGCATGTATCCGACTTTGAGCCCTAATCTTGTCAGTTTCCTTGAGCAGAACCCCCTCTTGGCGCCTGCCGCCGGCGCCCTGAGAGAACCACGTGAATCGTCCACGACCCGCGAGATCAGCGGCGTTGCGACCCGACCTAGGGCAGCGGCTGGAGGCCCCGGCGGAAGGCTGAGGAGGAGGAGGAGGCGACCTCGGCCGTCGGCGACCTTCCGGCCCAGCCGAGGATGACATCGGCGAAGTCATCGCGCAATCAGCGAGCGGCCCCTCCATCGGGCGGGTCGAAGAAATACGCCGGGCGGCCTTCGGCGGCGAAAAAACCAGGGGACCGCCGCGCGACCAGCGGGAGGAGGCGCGATGGCCAACCGCTTCCGGAAGGAAGTGAAAAACGCCGCTTATCTCTTCGTAAGTTTTTACTCTTTGCTTTTTACGACCCGCTGAATTGATCGACTCGTCTCTCTCCTCCCGGCGCCCCCTCTCCCTTGAGAGAGTCGCGCGCCCTCCGTCATGGGGTGGGCGGCGTCCTCAACTGCGGCGGGTTGACCCGCCGCCGATCTCTGAGGCGGCAGGCGGAGCAGCGGGAAAGCCTTGAAGGAGGAGGCCAGCGGCTGGAGAAAGCGCGGAGCCGACAAAGCGGCCGCCAACGCCCAGCGGCATCTGGGCGAGCCGTGGCGCTGGCGGCGCGTCAAAGCGAGGCAGCAGCGGCCGTTCGCCGCCCAGCAGCGATGCTTATCCCCGCTATCATCAGCGCCGCCGCCCTCGACTTTACAGGGCGGACCGGGAGGTCGGCACCATAACCCTCGCCGAGGAAAGGCGGCGATGCCGGGCTCGGACACTCGCGCCGCCTCCGCCACCTCCGCCGCCTCCGTCTTGAGCCGCCCGATAAGCAGCACTGTGGACCCGCGGAGACCCGCCCGGCTGCGAGCACGCCGGCAGCAGCAGCTTAGCGCAGGTCGCGGCGCCGACTTCGCCGCCGAGTCGAAAGGGCGAGCTCCGCCGCTTGGCTCGGGAAGCGAACGCCGCCAGCATAAGCGAAATCTGGCGCCGAGGCCTCGGTCGCGCCCAGGCGGCTGGGTGCTTGGGCGGCGGCAACGGCCGCTGAACGAAGCGCTCTTGGGCGTTCAGTCAAGTTGCGCAAGAAAGCGAAACCCTCGACTCTACACGGGGCCTTGTCGGCCATGCGGGCCTCGAGTCCGGGTAAGATTTGTTTTGGCTCTCTTGTCTCTTTCTCGTGGAAGTCGGCTGCTGGCGGTGGCTCGGAACTCCTTTAGCGATCTTGAAGGCTGGTCGACGTGCTTTGCGGCCTTGCGGGGAGTACCATAACCTCCATGCGACCGCCTTCAACCGCGTTGAAGAGCTGAGAAGCGGACCGCCCGATCTGGCGGAGAGTCGAAATGGCGGATTCTTTCTTCTTGGCGAAGCGCGCTAAGCTTCACCAGCGTCTTTATAATCCCGAGATTCGGGACGGCTGCTGCCTGTGATCGGGCGGATCTCTCGGCACTTTCTTTGCTTGATAGTGTTTATCTTTCCTTGGGCTCGAGGCATAGCGCCGCCCTTCAAGGGCAGCTAGATGAAACCAACACCGCCCGTCGCGCTAAGGAGGAGAGTCGACAAACTTCGCTCGAGGCGCGACCTTGGCGACCACGGTGGCGGCGAAGGATCTGCCGAAAGATGCGAGGAGGCGCCAAGTCGCGGGAAGAGCCCTCCTAGCGAGTTCGAGATGGGCGGGCGCTGGACCCGACCAGCATGGCGATCTTGACCTCCGGCTACCACATGATCGAGGGCGTCGTCGGCGGTAATTCTGTCTTCTCTTTTTGGTCTTTCGATTCCACGTCGAACTATCTTCCGGTTTTCTTGGTTGTTTCCTTTCTTGTCTTTCGCAGACTTCTTTTCAGACCCTTCATGAGCCGTCATTCCGACCATCGGCGGATCGGGAGGAGCGAGGCGCGGCGAAAGTGATCGCCGCCAGCGCCCCTGCCTTGTCGCAAGCAGATCTTGAGCATTGGGGCTCGCCCGCCTGCTCACCGTCGATCGCCCGTCTTCAACGCGCGGTGCCCAAGTCGTCACCGCCCTATGGCGGAGGTGCGGCTCTTCGCACCGCCGGTCGGATGACCGGTGGCTGGAGAGTCGCCGTCGGTCGCGCCGAGGCTTGGAAGGGCTCCTCGGCCCGCGCCGGCGCAGACCCCAGAGTTAAATCAAGGGCTGGTACCCGGGCTGGACTGGACCGCTGGCAGCGTTCGGTCGGAGGCCCAGGCGAGCTGGGAGCCGTGGAAGGCGCCCTCGTCGGCCTTGGCGGCCATCGCCGATACCACGGACACTAGTGTCTTTGTGCCCGGCGGACCGCCCGGCGGCGAGGAGGCTCCGCTGAGTGGTTGGGATGCACCAGTCGAGGAAGACTCTGCGGAGTGTCGGTTCCAGCACGAGGAGGAAGCGAGTCGGGCGGAGGCGAGGAGGAAGAGGCGCGAGCAGCACGAGGCGACCAGCCTCGGTCGACCGCGCCTCCAGCGAGCCTCGGAAGGACAAGGCAATCGTCGCCGAGGCGACCAAGCCCGAATCGCCCGGCCCGGCCGCCCGGCGCTGAAGCTGCCGCCGCCTCGGCCCTCCGGCTCGGAGGCCGCCCCTAGGATGCATCAGCCTTACATTCTTTTGTTTTGCTCAAAAACTTGTTAGTTACAAACAATTCCACCAGGGGTGTATTGACCAAGGGCCTTATGTAAATATTAACCAAGTTTCCGCCTTTTGCTTGCTTTGGCTCTTTTAGACTGTTTTCCTTTGCGCCTCCCTTTGGTTGCCGCCTTGCCATCTGGGCAGCCGCTCTGCGGACTGCCCTTTGGGTCAAGCTCTGCTACCTTGGGAGGCAAGTATAATCGTTTAAAGTGTAAGTAGCAAGTTTAGGCTGAAATCGGTCGGTGACTCTCAAAGTCGGCCGTTCTTTGATAAAGGTTAAAACTATGAGCCCATTGCTTGCGAGTCGGCAGTGAGAGGACTAGGGCGGCTTGGGCTGTCGTAGCTCTTAAGTCCTTAGCCGTTTTCATGTATGCACTTTCGCTTTCCGCCTCCGCTTTACGGCGATCGCTCTGCTGGCTGTGGCTTCTGTGAGAGGCGGCTTTGAGTGCGGCACATTACTTATCCGACCTCGGGGCGTTTCATAGCACAAAGCGGCGAGTCCCGGGCGACTTAGCCGGACCAGTGCGGACGGTATGATAAAAATGGGGAAGCATTTGAAGCGAGATTCATATCATCTGATTAATCAAAAGGCGGTCCCGAGCTCGGCTCGAAGCCCAAATCTTAGTGCTTATCTGAAGGGAGTAGCCACGATACATCTTTATATCGGTTGTAAAATCTTGAAGAAGATTTGCATTCCACAGCGCTCTGTCTCCTTGCGAGTCGTCTCTCTTGCGTGCTTTCGGGGCTTACGAGCATCGATCGGGTAATAAGCGTCGTTTCCCAGCACCTTAGCGATGATGAAGGACCCTCCCAAAGGCGACAACTTGTCTGGCGGCTGTTCTCTGAATCAGCGGAGGACAAAATCGCCCTCTTGGAATGATCGTGGTTTGACCTTGCGGTTGTAGTATCGCCCTTGAGACTCTGCTGGTAGATCTTTGGACCGGTGAGTGCCAACAACCGGCCCTCTTCCGGCGGTCGGCGCTGTCTTGGCGTGCTTCTTGACCTCCTCTTGGTGTACATGGATACTCGTGGAAGTCGAATTGTATATCCGTCGGGATGGCGGCCCGGCACCGTGAAGCGAGGAAAAACGGCGTGAAGCGGTTGATCTGTTGGTCGTCGCGCAGACTCGAGGAGGGCGGCGAGCAGCTCTTCCACCCAACAGCCCGGCGGCGCTCGAGTGGATTCGACCAATCGAGGCTTGATGCGGATAGGATGAGCCATTGGCTCGCTCCACTTGGCCGTTTACTGCGGATGGGCAGCGGGCGCTAAGTCGATCGGATGCCTGCGTCGGCGAAAGCGAGCCAAAGCGCCCTTGGCAAAGTTGGTGCCGTTATCCGTGATGATCTTGTGTGGTATGCCATACCGCCTTTGTGATGTCGACAATGAAAGTCACTGCTGTGGGCCCATTTAGTTTCTTGATGGGCTTTGCTTCCACCACTTGGTGAACTTGTCCCTGCGGCGAGTAAATGAGTCGAGCCACCTCGAGCCGTTTGAAAGGTCCCACCATGTCCGGGCCCCAAGCGGCAAAGGGCGGCGATGGGGATTGTCTTTAATCTGGCCGGTGAAGGGCTTGGGCGGAACACTGGCACCTTGCACTTCTTGACTAATTCTTTAGCTTCTTCAGGCAGTTGGCCAAAAGAAACCGTCTTGAAAGGCTTTGGCCCTGGCGCCCTCGAGGCAGCGTGGTGACCACACTGCATACGATGGATGTCCTTGAGGATCGCTTGGCCTTGCTCCGACTCCACGCATGGCTGGTGGACACCGATGTGCCTGCGCTGACTAATTCTCTGTTGACTATGGTGTAGGCTGCCGCTCGGCGTTGTACTTGCCGAGCCAGAGTCTCATCTGTAGGCAACTCCTTGTTGACTAAGAACTTGAGGATGGGCTGTGCCCATGAAGGTGCTGCTATCTCTTGACTACTACCACAGCTGACTTGGGCGAGGCGGCTGGGCTGGGAGGCGGCGGGTTGGACTCTCTGCCGCTTGCTGAATCGAGGAATCTCTGGGCGTGGCGCAATCCCGAACCCGGCCTGCACAGTCCCAGGCCGGCCGGGCGATCCCGGGCCGACTGTGGCTGTTTTGGGGTCGCTTGCTGGGGTCTTGGAGTCAGATCCGACTATCTCTGGGGGAGCCGGCACGAAAATAGAGTCGGACTCTGGTGAAGGCTTGATAGACGGCTTGAGGAGGCGTTGTAGGCGACACGGAGGAATCGCTGGCGAGTAGAGCCGACTCGTGCCAAAGCATCTGCTTAGTCGTTGTCATTTCTTGTACGTGGAGGAACTCGCATCCTTCAAAATATCCGCTGAGCTGCTGCACTAGGAAGCGGTAACTTGCCATGTTTGCGTCCTTGGCGTCCCGATCGCGGATGATTGCTGAACCACCAAGTCGGTCGCCGTAGCACGAGGATCCGGCGGATGCGAGTTCCTTGGCAAGCGGACCCGTGGATGGCGCTTCATATTGGCGGCGTTGTTGGAGGCGGCGAAGTGGATTTGCGCACGTATTTGAGCTTGTCGCCCTTGGGGAGGTGAGGGCGGCCGGCTCGAGGCGGGCGCATCTTGGAGCCGTCGAAGTGTAATCGCCAATGAGTAGAATCGGCGCAGCGGCAAGTATTGAGTCTCGGCCCGGTCGGCGAGGAAGTCGGTCGGCGCCTGCGACTTGATGGCAGTGCGAGGTTGGTAGTAGATCATGTAGGGAGCTAGGTCGATAGCCCACTTGGCCACTCGGCCGGACGCATCTCGACTTCCGATGATCTCGGCGAGTGGGGCGTGCAAACCACGGTGATTGGATGCTCTTGGAAGTAGGGCTTGACTTCTTGGCGGCAAAATGCCGCCGTAGCACATCTTCACGGTAGTGAGGTAGTTTTGCTTGGAGGTCGGCGGTACCTCGCTCAAATAATATACGGTCTACGGATCGGGGCGCCTTGCCTTCCTCCTTGCGTTCGACTACAATAACCGTCTTGACTACCCGTGGTGGCGGCGATGTACAAAAGCATGGGCTCTTTGGGAGTCGGAGCCGCCCGACCGAAGTCGTCGACATCTTCTTGATTGGAGAAATGCCTCATCGCCTTGTGGTTCCACTCGAAAAAGTGGTCTTCTTCATTAGTTGATACAATGGCGAGCTTTCTCGCCCAACCGTGATGAATCGGTGATGGAAGCCAAGCAGCGGTGAACTACATCGTCCAGCGATCGGTGGGTATCTCCATCCTCTCAATGGCCTTGATCTTCACAGGGTTGCACTCTATGCCGCGTTCGGAACCCGAGAAAACCAAGGAGCTGGCGGTGGGACTCGAACACGCACTTCTGGGTTGAGCTTGATGCGGAATCAGCGCAGATTCTCAAAGGTCTCCTTCGGATCTTCTAGCGTCCCCGCTTCTCCGTCTTTACTACCACATCATCCACATAAACATGGGCATTCTGCCGAGTTGCTTGAGGAGGCATTTACGCATGCTGGCGCTGAAAGGTGGCGCCGGCATTCTTTAAACCGAACATCATCGTCGGTGGCGAAGGCTCCAAGCGGCGTGATGAATGCGATCTTCACTGTCCGCGGATTCAGCTTGATCTGGTGATATCACGAGTACGCATCCAAGAAGCTCAACAGCTCACATCCGGTGTGGAGTCTATCACTGATCAATCCTTGGTAGGCGAATGGATCCTTGGGCGAGCTTTGTTGAGGCTGGTGTAGTCGATGCACATCCGCCACTACTTGTTTTTCTTCAATACTAGCACAGGGTTAGCCAACCACTCTGGAAAGAACACCTCCATGATGAAGCCGGCTGCGGGGCGGGCTATCTCTTCTCCAACTACTCTTCTCTTCTCTTCGACGGCGGCGCAAGGGCTGCTGGTAGCTTCTATCTGGCACGACATGTAACTTGTGCTCGGCGAATTCGTCGGTACACTGGCATGTCCTTGGGGATAGCGAAGATGTCGATTCTCACGGAGGAAATCGGCGAGCTCGCCTTCCTATTTCTGTCTAGGCGGTGCCTATGACAGCGTACTTCTCCGGTGCTACGGGTCCAAGGGTATCTTCTTGGTCTCTTTGGCGGCTTGAATGATCCTACGCCTCCGACTCCTTGGGGTGGCGACATCTCCGGCTGCTTCCCAGCCATCGCCACGACACGGTCAAGGCCGCTTCTCGCCGCGATCACGGAGACTCGGCCAGCCGGCTGCTTCGGGCGCGCGCGACGACTTCTTGTGATCGCGGCGGCGGTCGGGATCCCTTTGGAAGTCGGCATCTTCATCTTGAGGTAAGCGTAGTGGGGAACCGCCATGAACTTGGCGGGGCAGGCCGGCCTAGCGAGGCGTGGTATGGGCTCTCAAGTCCACCACCTCGAACCAGATCGGTTCTCGGCGGAAGTGATCTTTGTCTCGAAGAGGACATCTATCGAGAATCTTGCCAATCGGCGGCGGGAGAGGCAGATGCGATCCCATGGAAAGCAGTCGCGGCTGCTCTGCGGCTGCCTCCGTCTGATTCAAGCTTCTCCATGGTATCCTTGTACAAGATGTTTATGCTCTCGCCTCCGTCTATCGGGACTCGCGAGAAGCGGCGGCCCGTTTGTCGATGGCCAAAGTCGCCCCAAGAACCAAGGCGTAGAGCCGGACTCGGCATCACCTCTGGGTGATCCGCCCGACTCGGTGATAGGCTTCTCGGACCAATGCATGAACACGGGGCTTGGCCGCCGCTGCGTTAACTTCTTCTTCTTCTTTGGCGCTTTCTTCGCGCCGGTCGTCTGATAGGCCGAGTGAACACTCGTATGCTCCGTGCTCTTACGGGAACTTCGTCTTGGACCGCGCCGGTGGCGTGCCGCCGGCTGGGCGGCGGAGGCGGGCGGCGGCCGCGGCGGCGGGCGAGCCGTCTCCTTAGCGATCTGACGAGCGGTGGCACTTTACGGTGGTATGGTTGACGGCTTGGCGCGTTGTGGAACTTGCAAGGACCATCGAGTCTGCTCATAGGAGAAAGCGGCAACCAGTTGGACTTGCCGCCCTTGCCGCTTGGCGGAGGCTGCCCTCCATTCTGCTGGTCTTCTCTTGCGCGACACTGCCGATTGTTGGGAGTCGGTTGGGGGCTTGCGCTTGTTGTCGTTCTGCTGCTGCGTCGGCGGCGTCTCCGGCCGGCGTTGGGAGAACTGGGGATCACCTTGCGGCCAGCGTTGACTTGGATCTCCGTCTTCATAGAGAGTCGGCCGTGGCGTATTTGTCTGCTATAACTAGCAGCTCGTCGAGGGTCTCGGGCTCGTCGCAGAGAAGCTTGTGCTTGAGGAGAGTGCCCTCTCGGCACCCGGCCGTAAAGTACTCGATGGCCTGCACCTCGTGCACGCCCTCGCAGGAGTTTCGGAGCTCGCCTGTAATAGCCTGGCTTATTAGGGATGATAGACTACTCATATCAATAAGGAATTCCTTCTTTTCCGGGAGCCCATTCGGAAAGAACTCCAAAGTTAAGCGTGCTCAGCTTGGAGTAGTTTAAGGATGGGTGACCGGCCGAAGATTGCTCCCGGGTGCGCCGAGTGAGGACAAAGTCTTGAGAAAAGACTAGTATTGATCTGTGGGGCGATCTAGATCCGCCAGAGTAATGCGACCACCGGCGGGTGTGTCGAGGCGTTACAAGTTGGTATCGAGCCATCCCGACCTTAGGAGCCCCCACCGCTTGATCGTTTTTAGTGGCGAGTTGTGTCTAGAAAAATGTTTTGAGTCATTTAGGAATTATATATCGGAGAGTTTAGGAATTCTTTTTACTTCCGGTCCTTGACCTTACGGTGAGGTATCCGGCGTAGAGTTTTGACTCTTCTCTTCTCAAATTTCACTAAAATTTTTTTAGGATCACGCGGGTATCTTGGAATCGTTCGATGGTTTTATGATGACAACATTGTCTTGGTTGCCTCGACATTTAGGGGTTGTGGCGGTGTCCGGGAGTTGAGCTCCGAGGTGTTGTCGTCATAATTTTATCGTTGCGATTCGGAATACACGAGTTTAATCTGCCGACATCGAAAATCTCTTTTATGCGGTTGTTGGTGAGATAACCCGCTAACCTTGATCTTGAGGTGAGTAATGGGAGTATTGCCATGACTTGTATAACGGATGCTTTTGAAGGTTGAGGTAGGCGATTTCGAAGGTTTCTTGGTTATGTGTTGTGGATGGATACTGGTGGATGTAGGGATTGTTAGTTTGGGTGAGATATATTGCTCCCTGTATCCCCAACACCAGATTGCATAACGAGAAAATTTCGGGAGTTTCATAGGTGGGAATTCAAGTAGCTCTTAGGATATCTTTCCGGCGGATGTATGATATGAAATTGGGGTTCGGCGTCTAGTGGTCCGCCTATTCACGGTTGGTTTCTGATGGTCTCGTTGTGTCTTAAAGAGTCCTTGGCTATGCCGACTCGGGACGCTTCGTATGTCATGTGCACTACCTTGTACATGATGGTCTTTGTCGATTGAGCCCGTGTAGGCCCCACCACGAAAACTTGACGAAATCTCTATCATATGTTTGTTCCGCTTATTACGCAAGCCAATCCTTTGTTTTTGTTTTGAGTTGTGGTATTCGAGTTGCTTCAATGTCAAATGTTGAATCCATACCTTTCCTAAACGGTGTTCTCATATTGCTATGTGAATACTAATCCTTTTTGATCATTGAGGTTGTCATGTTAATCCTTTTACAACCGGTGCGCTTCTCTTCGAGATGATCCCATCATTCTCCCCATCAGCAAGATCAATTCTAAGTTTTCTCAACGGTGTTTGTTTTCGTTCATCCCAAGTTGCCTTTGTTTTCCCGCCCTCCCACCCTTTTTCTTCAAGGACACAGATTTCTTTACCAAGTATCCTTTTATTTTTGTGAAGTCTCTTCATTCTTTTCAATCAATGTTCTTATCCGGTGATTTCCCATGAAGATGCTCTATAGCTTCAAGTTCTTCATCCTTCATTGTTGTTTCTTCTCCGGTGGATTCAAGTCAAGTTTTGTTGATCATACCTTTTTTCCTCATCTCAATGTCTTCTCATACCGGTGCACCTCATTATCATTCTACTTCTCGCTATTTGTTATTCCGGAGTGCTCAAGATATCTCGAAGATTCGTGTTTCCACTCTGCATTCGTTCAAGCTCTTTCGAGATTGCTATCTCATTCAAGTCATTTAATTCAACCGGTGCAATATCTCTTTAAATCTTTTCAACGGTGTTCTTTGGAGTGGGCCCTAACCCACAGGTCTTTTCCCAGGATCTTACCTGACTCTTCTGTTTTTTCCAGAGCTATCCTAAATTCTTCTCCAAGTTTGACATAAGAATGAGTTATCATCAGTCAAATGCTTTTCTCCAAGATCTTTCGAATTCTTTCATAGTTGGCTCAACCTCTTCGCTTTTGATTCTTCCGGTGTGCCTCAATAATTCTTGGTGGTGTTTTTTGTTGTCATTCTCATCATTTGAAGACCGAAGAAGAGTTTCTCGTTAATCTTGCTCTATTCTCTTCAAGATTCATGGTTCTAGTTTGATGCCATTCCCTCATAATTGTTTTCGATCGTGAGAATCTTTTTCACCCATCAGGAGATATTCAAGAGTCTTCTCAGTTTGTCATCCGGAGTCCATCAATTCAGGATTATTCATTCTCAGCTTTCAGCTCTCGTTCTCCAAATCATACAGGTGCATCAGTCAAGTATTCTCTAATCAGCGCGTGATCTATTCGTTCACTTGTATCTAAATTCTCTCAAGTATCTTCGTGCTTTTCTAATTCTTCTCGGTGATTCATTCTCTTTCGTTAGTCATTTCCGAATTCTTACAGTGGTTCGTTCAAGATTTCACCTCTTTCGTTATCATTCAATCATTTGTTCTTCCAATCCTACCGGTGGTTCGTTGAAGACCTTCTCAAGTTTTGATATATCTCTTTTAATCCTTTCTACGAGAATAAGTAGTATGCCAAATCCGTTGTATTGTCATCAATTAAATTGGTGAAGGATAAGCACAACATAATTCTTATTCTTGTTCATCCAAGTGATTAATTCTTTATTCCGGAGGCCCTTAAAATTCTCGGTTTCAGTTGTTTCATCTTTTCTTTTCCCGGAGTTCCAAGCTCTAATTATCACGGAGATCCATCTAAATCATTGCAAGGCTTCACCTTGTGTTTTCAACTTCTCTTTCTTTTCATCATCCTTCTTTTACCGGAGTTCTTCATGGAGGCTCTACATGACGGTTCATCAAGGATTCCTTTCATTCTTGATTTGTTCTTCAAGTTTTCTCTTGAAGTTATGATCCGCCAAGCTACACTCTAAAATAAACATGGTGCTCAACACATGTCTTGTTTTGAGGAGTTCAAACTTTCTTCATCTTGCATTTCGAAGTGCAATTCTTTCTACTTTATCTTTTGAGGTGGTGTTATGTCACTCTTGACAATTTCCTTCATGTTTCATGATTCACATGTTGTCAAGAATGAGGTATTTTAAATCCGTCAATCTCTTCATTGGAGTTATCTTGGTATAGATTTCACCTAAAGCCTTCCCTAAGGAACGTTGCTATTTTGGTGCTTATTAATGACCCAAGTTATCTCTTCCATCTTGATGGAACAAGCTTTCATCTCTTCGTTAATCTCAAGCAAGCAATTGTTTCCGTTAGTGGCGGGTTGTCACCTCATAATGTTGAGATGTTTTCATAAGCCCGCCACAAGCTTATTCTTTTCGTTGTTGATTTTCCAACAACTCTATTCTAACCTTTTTGCAAGGATGCTTTCCAAGCTCATTTGTGGCAGAAGTTGGCATTTTCTTCTCCATTCTATTATTCCAATGATCTATCTTCCATTCTTTCTTCCGGAGGCATTGTGATGTTGCCCTTTTCACCCATCACCTCGTTTTGTGAGGATCGTGTTCTTTTCTTGCTTATCCATTTAACCGGAGTGGTTTTGAATTCTATCTTGCCCATTAAACTCTTGATTCATGTCTCTTGTTCCTCTTTTCCTACCGGATTGTTTGCAATCTCGTTCATCTCCGTTGTAGTCTTTCTTTTAATTGCTCAACCTTTCAAG
This sequence comes from Aegilops speltoides, assembly GCA_021437245.1. Taxonomy (NCBI): domain Eukaryota; kingdom Viridiplantae; phylum Streptophyta; class Magnoliopsida; order Poales; family Poaceae; genus Aegilops; species Aegilops speltoides. The sequence continues at coordinate 376,403,427 of CM038144.1, read as the reverse complement.
GTTTATGGTTTCACTCGTTCGTCAGAGAAGCAACTTAGTTTTACCTCTTCTCTTTCTCTTCCGTTTTCCCTCCGGTGCCATCCTAGATCTCGGGACGAGATCCTCTCGTAGTGGTGGAGTGTTGTAACACCCCGGATCCGATGCGCCAGGTGTCTGCCAGTTATTCGCCGTCGTTGCCATGTCATGTGCTTGCGTGTTGCACTTTGCCATGTCATCATTTGCATTTTATCATGTCATCATGTGCATTTCATTTTGCATACGTGTTCGTCTCATGCATCCGAGCATTTTCCCCGTTGTCCGTTTTGTAATCCGGTACTCCTATGTCCTCCGGTGTCCCCTCTTCTCTCTTTTCGTGTGCGGGTGTTAAACTTTCTCGGAATGGCCCGAGGTTTGCCAAGCTGCCTTGGTATAACACCGTGAACCGCTGTCAAGTTTCGTGCCATTTGGAGGTCGTTTGGTACTCAACGGTTAGCAAGATAACAAGTAAAGCCCTCTTTGTTTCCAGCCCAACACCCTTCCAAAGTGGCCCAAAACCCACCAAACTCCTCTCCATGTTCTCGGTCGTTCGATCACGATCGTGTGGGCGAAAACCGCACCTCATTTGGACTCTCCTAGCTCCCTCTATCTATATATAAGCCTTCCCTCCATTTTTCGCGGATGAATCCCCAAACCCTAGCAGTTTTCCTCCTCCTTCCGCCCGGACCTTGTCCGTCCGCCGGACACGCCCGCCCGCCACGTCGCCGGACCAATCACACGATGCCACGTCGCCTCCCCGCCTCCTCAGCCACTCCTCCTGCGCCGCCGTCGCCGCCGCCCGCCCCCGCGGCGCTGCCTCCCGCCGCCGGCCGCCCTCGCCGCCCTTCGTCCCTGCCGCCCGCCGCGCGCCCGGACCCGTGTAGCGCCCTTCGCCATGTAGAAGCCTTGCCGCCCGCGCGCGCACAAGCCCGTCGCGCCCGCCGCCCGCGCCGGCCGGCCTCCGCCGCCCTCGCCGGGACCGCCCGCTCCGCCGCGCCCGGCAACCGTCCTCCAGCGCCCGGCCCGGCCTGCTGCCGCCGCCGCCCATGGCTGCCGCCGGCCGCCGCCGCAGGCGCGTCCTCGGCGCCGCCGACCTCCCTGTCGCCCTCGGGCGCCACCGGCCGGATCCGGCGAGATCCGGGCCGGGGCCACCTCCTCCGCCCTTCCCCGGCCGCTCTCCGGCGAGAGCTCCGGCGAGCCGCCTCGCCTCGGAATCCGCGAAGGTTGACTTCCCCCCTCTGTAAAAATCGACTAAGTCCCCAGATTTCCGTAATTTCATGCCATTTTCATTGCATCACATCTCCGCATCCGTAGCTCCGTTTTGCGCGTATAATATGTCTAATTGTTCGTCTCGACGAGTACATCATTTCATTCCATTGCATCATTTGCATTTGAGCTCATATTGATGCCCTAAATGCTGTTGGAAGATGGCTTCAGATCGTTAGTTCCAGAATCTTATCAGTTCGAGCTCTTTTGTCATTTTTGCCATGATTTATGTGTGCATCCTATGAGTATGAGCTCTACATGAATGTTGGACTAGGCCTTGCCATCTTTCCATAGGTGTTGACCTTGTATTTTTGTGATGCTTGTAGTGAGTGCATTGAGCTTGTAAAGTAGGGTAGTTGCTGTTGTTGTTTTGCTAGACAGATTCTGTTATAATTTGATGCCATGTTAACATGCTTCTAGTAATTAATCCAAGCATAATCTGGAGATGCTCTATAAACATGTTTTGATATACATGTCATGCTCTATCCATTCATGCCCTTGTTTGCAATTTTAGCCTGCTGGAACATGTTCTTTTCTTGCTCCAAAGTTGCTTGAAAATGTTTCCTGACAGATTGTTTGCATGAGATTCAATTTTCACGAGGTCGTTGTAGTTGATCCGTGTATGCTATGATGTTGTTCTTGCCATGTATAGCTCCTATGCCATGTCTTATTGATGGGTGTATGCTTATTTTATCATGAGGTGCTCTGTAGTGAGTGCATCGAGCTCACGAACATGCCATGTTGAATCTGTTTTTGCCATGTCCTGATAATTTCACTAAGTCTGAAATCTGTTATAAAACTTGCAATGTTTACATGGGTGCCATCATTTCTTAAGGTCCTTTTTGGCTTATGGTCAGTAAGGGACTATTGAAATATGCTTTGAGTAGAATCATGTCATGCCTTGCTTTGCTATTATAAGTTCCTGTAGCATGTTGTTTGCTTGCTCTAAACATGCCTTCCTGATGTTAATTCCTGGTATGTTAGTATTTTCACTAAGTCTGTGAACCTGATATTTTGAGCACTTTCACCTTGTTTGTTTGAACATGTTATGATGTGATTTAGCCGTAGCTCAGTGCTCCTCTTTTGTCAAGCATCTCCTGTAGTTCGTTGCCATATGCTTTGTTTGTACGTTGGGGTGCTGTAGCTTAGTTTCGTGTTGCGTGCTAAGTAGCATCGGGCTGTTAAACGCAGATTTGCGTCATTCTTGTTTTGCTTGTCATTTGCAACCCGTGCATCCGATTCCGGTGATCTTTATATCGATTTCAACCGAAATCATCTCATCTTTCCAGCGGCATACTTGGTTTGCCAAGTTGATGCCCGGTTCATCATTTTCCTTCCGGAGCATACATATGCATTGCATATCACATCTCGCATCGCATGTCATGTTTTGCATCATATTGCTTGTGCATTGTTCCTTGTTTGATTGTGGTTCCGTTGCTTGTGTTCTTGCTTTGGGTAGAGCCGGAGGCGAGTGCGTGAGCGAGGAACCTGTTGAGAACGCCTACGAGGATCAAGCCTTGACATCTCACGAGAACCTTGCAGGCAAGATGATCATACCCTCGAAATCACTACTATCTTTGCTATGCTAGTTTGCTCGCTCTTTTGCTATGCCAATGCTACGATGCCTACCTTCATGTATGCAATGCTATGTACCAGACCTGATGTGTGCCTTGCTATAAGTTTAGCAGGAGGTACCAAAGTAATCGAGAGTGGATCATCTTTGCAATGATCAAGAACATCTGAAATACGAAAAGGACTAAGGATATGTTTCTTGTATATGGAGGTGACAAAGAGCTCATAAATGGCAGTTACGTTGATGCAAGCTTTGACACCGATCCGGACGATTCTAAATCGCAGACCGGACACGTATTTACACTAAGCGGAGAGGTATCGGTTGGTGCAGTTCTAAACAAAGTGTCGTAGCAGGATCTACATGTGAAGCGGAATACATAGCAGCTTCGGAAGCAGCTAATGAAGGAGTCTGGATGAAGGAGTTCATATCCGATCTAGGTGTGTCGGGGGTTGGGTGCGACATATGCCAACGGGTGGCTTATCATGGTGGGGGCGAGTAGAACGTCGCCGGTGCCTGGAAACGGGATGAGGCGAAGGCATGCACGCCGGCGAATCTTACCCAGCTTCGGGGCTCTCCGAGGAGATAATACCCCTACTGCTGCTCTGCGGGGTCTCCGCATGATCACTATGGGGGGATAGTACAAGGGTGCTCCTCGAGCTGTGTGGAGGCAGGAAGGAACAAGGCTAGTTCTTTCCCTCTTGCTATATGGCTAGAAACCTACTCAGGGCCGAACCCTTTGCATGGGTGCCCCGGGGGGTTTATATAGGCCTACCCCCCGGGGGTACAAGGGTAATCTGACTGGGCGTGGTCCCCAGTCGTCAGTCTCTCTTGCTGCCGTCCTCCCCGCCGACTTCTGGGGCCCGCCGACTAGCGGGCCCCGCGGGCAGGCCGAGCACTATGCAGCACTCCTGATGACGCAGGCTTGGTCATGGGGTCGTGGGAACAGTGCCGCCGCCTGTCAGGCGATCGCTGTTGCCACTCCCCGTCCAATCTGGTTTATGGCTTGTGGGGCCCTGGCCAGGAGGCGGCCGACTCCGGTGTGGCCGACTCCTGTAACGCCGTCTTCGGACTCTCCAGCCGAGCTCTTTTATCTCACTGACGGAGGGCCCGGCGATCTCCGGACGTCTGCGCCATTGTCGTGGATGCAGTCTTTGCGCGCCTTGTGGTGGTCGGGGTGGCATGGCACATGATGCGCGCCTCACGGAGATCTCTTGGTGACGCTGCTCATCAGAGCCATGCCCCCCTTCCGTGGGTCGAGGGACAGCCACGACGGGCTGTACCTGCGTTGGTCGTCGTGGAAGGTCGCGGGCCGACTCTCGAGTCGGCCCCTTGAGAGGTCGCAAGCCGGTCGGCTTGGCACAGAGTCGCCGTTCACGGGGACTCGGTTCCTTCAAGGTCGCCGGTGGGACTCGGCCCTCTCGAAGGTCGCCGGTGGGACTCGGCCTTCCCGAAGGTCGCCCTGCTGGGACTCGGCTGAGGGGCACGGCCTGCCCCGATGTCTTGAAAGATCTTGGGTCCTGGGTCTGCCTACCCATGGCCCATTACTCCGACAAGGTGTCATACCTAGTGCATCGGGTCCAATGAAAATCTTCTGTGACAATACTGGAGCAATTGCCTTAGCGAAGGAATCCAGATTTCACAAGAGGACCAAGCACATCAAAAGACGCTTCAATTCCATCCGGGACTTAGTCCGGTGGGAGACATAAGATTTGCAAGATACATACGGATCTGAATGTAGCGAGACCGTTGACTAAGCCTCTTCCACGAGCAAAACATGATCAACACCAAGACTCCATGGGTGTTAGAATCATTACTATGTAATCTAGATTATTGACTCTAGTGCAAGTGGGAGGCTGAAGGAAATATGCCCTAGATGCAATAATAAAGTTATTATTTATTTCCTTATTTCATGATAAATGTTTATCATTCATGCTAGAATTGTATTAACGGAAACATGATACATGTGTGAATGCATAGACAAACAATATGTCACTAGTATGCCTCTACTAGACTAGCTTGTTAATCAAAGATGGTTATGTTTCCTAACCATGAACAAAGAGTTGTTATTTGATTAACAAGGTCACATCATTAGTAGAATGATCGATTGACATGACCCATTCCATTAGCTTAGCACACGATCGTTTAGTATGTTGCTACTGCTTTTATCCATGACATATACATGTTCCTGTAACTATGAGATTATGCAACTCCGTTTACGGAGGAACACTTTGGGTGCTACCAAAGCGTCTGGCGTGGCTGGGTGATTATAAAGGAGTACTACAGGTGTCTCCAAAGGCAGATGTTGGGTTGGCGTATTTCGAGATTAGGTTTTGTCACTCCGATTGTCGGAGAGGTATCTCTGGCCCTCTCGGTAATACACATCTTTGAAGCCTTGCAAGCATTACAACTAATGAGTTAGCTGTGAGATGATGTATTACGGAACGAGTAAAGAGACTTGCCGATAGCGAGATTAAACTAGGTATTGGATACCGACGATCGAATCTCGGGCAAGTAACATACCGATGACAAAGGGAACAACGTATGTTGTTATGCGGTCTCGACCGATAAAGATCTTCGTAGAATATGTAGGAACCAATATGGGCATCAGGTCCGCTATTGGTTATTGACCGAGAGGCGTGTCTCGGTCATGTCTACATTGTTCTCGAACCGTAGGGTCCGCACGCTTAAGGTTTCGATGGCGGTTATATTATGAGTTTATGTATTTTGATGTACGAAGGAGTTAGGAGTCCCGGATGTGATCACGGACATGACGAGGAGTCTCGAAATGGTCGAGACATAAAGATTGATATATTGGAAGCCTATATTTGGAGTTGAATGGTTAGGGTGAAATCGATTTTCTGAAAACCGGGGTTACGGAACCCTCCGGAGGCTATTGGGCCTTAGTGGGCCTCGAGGAGAAGAGGAAGGGCCGGCCGGGGCAGGCCGCGCCCCCCCCTAGTCCGAATAGGACAAGGAGAGGCGGCGCCCCCTCCCTCTTCCCTCCCCAATCCTCTCCAACTAGGAAGGGGAGTCCTACTCCGGTGGGAGTAGGACTCCTCGGCAGCCGCCTCCCTTGGGCGGCCGCACCTCCCCTTGCTCCTTTATATCACGGGGCGGGGGCACCCTAGAACACACAAGTTTGTTCTCACGGATCGTTCCTTAGCCGTGTGCGGTGCCCCCCTCCACCATATTCCACCTCGGTCATATCGTCGTGAAGCTTAGCGGCTTCTGCTGCCGTAGAACATCAAGATCGTCCACGCCGTCGTCTTGTGAAACTCTCCCTCCCAGCTCTCTTGGATTGGAGCCGAGGCGTCATCGAGCTGTCGTGTGTCAAGAACTCAGGCGCGCCGGGTAACGGCCGGGATCGGTCGGATCGCGAGGAGAAGCGTCGACTACTTCCTCTACGTTGTGATCGCTTCGCCCGGTCACGAGGGTGCGTAGACAACACTCTCCCCTCTCGTTGCTATACATCACCATGATCTTGCGTGTGCGTAGGAAATATTTTGAAATTACAACGTTCCCCAACACCCAGCCCACCAGGGGCAGGGAGGTCTTCTTCCTCCGCCCGATCGGATGCAGATCGTGCCCGGCCGCGCACGCCGCCACCGCACGCCACCTCCTGCCTCCCTGCTTGCTCCCGTGACCCCTGGAGATGCCACGCAACCCCCGGCCCCTCTCACTCCCTCTCGTGCTCATCCCATCCTCTGCCGCCATTTCCCTCCCGCGACCGAACGCCACCATCGCCACCGACGCCGTTCGCCGCGGCCACAGCCACCGCCTAGCCTCCCCAACACGTCAAGGAGCTCCGCCTCCGTCGTCTACGCCTCCTCAAGGACACACGCGCCGCCGGACGCCCCCGAACGCCCACACCGCCGCCTTCTTCAACCTCGGGTCGCCGAGATCGCCGGCGACCTCCTGCCGTCACCAGCCCCTCCCCGAGCTCCCCGTGGCCACCGTCGCAACCACTATGAGCTCACGGACCTATTCCCCCTCCTCTCCTACTCGCGTTCTTGCTCGAGCTCCGTTCCCCACCTCCTCCGAGGCTCGCCGCCACCATGGTCAACGAGCTCCGCGCTCCTGAGCTCGGCCGCTCGCCCGATCATCACCAGCGTGCTCGCTGCGCTCCTGCAAACCCGAAACACCCACGGGTTCGCCCTGCCATGCTCTATAGCGCCATCTCCGCCGTTGCCCGAGCTCCGGCCGCCGCCCGCTTCGCCCGCATGATTGCCCCTACCGGCCACCCCAGCCACAACCACAACCACCGTTGGACGCGCCGCGTCACGGCCGTTCCAACGAGACCAGCCGCGCGTCCTCCCGACGCCGGAGTTAGCCGGACGGCGAGTGCCGTCGTGCTCCGGTCATCGCCGGTGCTAACCGCTGACGTGGCTCATTAGTTTAGCACTAATGATGCCATTAGTTAACCGTGTGCCATTGACAGATGGGCCCCACGTCTAATTAACCCAGGTTTTACTTTATTGTTAGTTTAGCTTATAAGCCGGTGGGCCCCACATCGAGTTGACTTTCTTTGGCGTGGTCGTTGGCGGACCCACCTATCATTGACCACTGGCGAGATTGTGTCAGCGACGGTGGACCCCACTGGTCAGGTTTGACCTGGTCAGCCACAGCCGACCTGCTGACGTAATGCTATTGTCATGCTGACGCAGTAAATCTATTTCTGGATTTAGTTTAATTTTATATAATCCAGAAATTGCAGAAAATGCCCAAACTTGTAAAATTCATAGAAATTCAACCGTAACTCAAAATGAGATAAATTATATATGAAAAATGATCAGAAAAATCCAATCTATCCATCTGTACCATTTTCATGCATGTTAGAACAACTTATAGCTGCTGTTTAGGACAAACCATATGAATGGCATTTAAATAATCACATGTGGAGTTTGAATTTGAACCTAGGGTCCAAACCAACTCCATTTAACTTGCTGCTAGTTGCATTATCTCAAATCACAGCATATTGCCATGTCATGATCATGCATCATATTGTGCATTGCATTGATTGTGTTCTTCCTTGTTTGCTGGTGTTTGTCCCCTCTCGCTAGACGTGGTTCCGACGATGAGTTCGATGACACCGATGTAGAGCTATACTATCTTCAGAAGTGCCAGGCAAGCAAAAACCACTTGTTCATTCCGATACAATCCCACTCTCTCACTCTTGCTCTCTTTTACTGCATTAGGACAACAATGATACAACTGTTACTTGCTGCGGTAGTTGAACCCCTTTATCCTCCGCATGACCTGTCATTGCCATAGTAAATAGATGAAACCCACTAGCATGAGTAGGAGTTGTTTGAGCCCTGATGTGCCTACTCATTCATGCTTGTTTGTCATGCCTGCTATTGCTTAGAGTTGTGTCAGGTCTGATTCATCGGTGATGAATTGCAGGTGTGTAAGCATGTCCTACTGTGTGTGAGCTAAGTGTGTGAACACAATTTGGTAAAGGTAGCGGTGAGAGGCCATGTAGGAGTACATGGTGGGTTGTCTCATTGAAGCCGTCCTCAGGAACTGAGTTCTGTGTTATTGATCCATGAACAGTTACTACCACACATTGGGCTTCGGGCACTCCAAGCTCTCTCGACTTATTAACCAACTCGATCTCTGTCCAGGAGTTGCAACTAGTTTCTGGTGTTTGTAGGTAGTGTTAGTAGTCTACCAAGTGGCACCCGTCTGGTGGGCTTGGGACAGACTAGGCATCATGTACGGTGTACCAGCGTAGATCCACCCGTCGAGGTGGGCTTGGGAACCCTGCACACATCGTTTGGGGCCGTGGCGACACCGCCGGATCTCCTTGCGGATGGAACCCGAATAGGCGATAAACACGGAGTAGAGACTTGTGTGGTTAGTCGGTCGTGGCCGACTCCTCGCCGAGCTTACGCTTGAAGGTTGCCGAGATACACGAGGTGTACATGGCGGTAAGTGGCGAGGCGTGTGTGAAGAAGTACACCCTGCAGGGTTAATATGATCTATTGAATAGCCGTGTCCACGGTAAGGACTTCTGGGTTGCATGCGGTTCATAGACAAGTGAAAGTGGATACTCTAAAATCGCAAGATAAGCCGTGAGTGCTATGGATGGCGTTCTCGTAGGGAGACGGGAGCGGATCCATAGTGGTGTATTGATATGGTGAATATGTGGACTCGTGTGCACCACCTCAAAGAGTTACTTGCAGTCGTAGTACAGGATAGCCACTGAGTCAAAGCTGGCTTGCTGCAGTTAAACTCCACCACCCCCTTTGTTGATAATGATGCATAAGTAGTTAGTTCTGATGTAAGTCTTGCTGGGTACATTTGTACTCACGTTTGCCTATTTTATGTTTTTGCAGAGATACTTCAGTCTCACTAGTAGTTCCACGTGGACTTCGACGTTTAGCTTGTTACCTCAGCTACGGTCTTGTGCCCTCGGCAGGATCTAGTAGATAGTCAGGCTTTCCAGCCCTTTTCATTTATAGATGTCCGTACCCAGACATGTTGAGCTTCCGCTTGTGCTTTGACTTGTATGCTCTGAGTGTTGGGTCATGAGACCCATGTTTGTAATATCTCGCTCCTCGGAGCCTATTGAATAAATACTTGAGTTGTAGAGTCATGTTGTGATGCCACGTTGTATTTGCACATATCGAGCATATTGTGTGTATGTTATTGAAATGCTTGGTATGTGTGGGATCTGACTATCTAGTGGTTTATCCTTAGTAGCCTCTCTTACCGGGAAATGTCTCCTAGTGCTTCCACTGAGCCATGGTAGCTTGCTACTGCTCCGGAACATTTAGGCTGGCCGGCATGTGTCCTTCTTCGTTCTGTGTACATCCCTTGAAATGTCACGCGATGAATACCGGAGTCTGTTAGCCGCTTCTGCCGGTTCACGAGTCTGCTAGCCCAGTGCTACTGACTGGATTCACTCGCCGATGACCAACACGTTCGATCTTTGGGTCATGGATGCTGTCCTGTAAGTTTGTGCCACTTTGGGTTTACGACTAGCCATGTCAGCCGGGCTCCTTATCATATGGATGCTAGCGACACTATCATATCGTGTGCCAAAAGGTGCAAACGGTCCGGGCAAAGGTAAGGCGACACCCGTGGGGATACCGTGCGTGAGGCCGCAAAGTGATATGAGGTGTTACATGCTAGATCGATGTGGCATTGAATCGGGGTCCTGACAGCTTTGGTATCAGAGCTTGACTGCCTGTAGGATTACCAAGCCAAACTGGTCGAAGTTGAGTCTAGAAATTCTTTAGTTATACAGGGGAATTGATTGTGGGATGGAACGTAAGGTTCTTTTTACTCCTTATACCTTATGCCTTCTGATCTGAGTCATCTTATCTTTACTACGGGGTTAAGAACTAGGCTTCCTCTTCTTTTTATCAGGATCACATGTTACTAATCCGTAGACTTATAGGATTGATGGATTTAAGCTTCAGTTCAGTTCCTACTACTTCTGTATGTTAACTGTTGATCTCGAAACCTTGATATTGTGCTTCTGAGTGGCTATGCCACCATTTTTGTAGCATGTCTCAAATCTTTTCGAGCATTTACAGCCGTTATGCTGTCCGAGTCATCCCAGGTTTCTAAATAGACTGATGCATTTGCAAAATCCTTTCCCTCTGGTTTCGATGTTCCTTAGGCCAGGTTAATCACACTAATTGTTGAGTTGAGGTATTCTATTGCCTCGACATTTATGTTGGAGCTATTATTATGACCCTAGGTGTATAGAGTATCGCCTAGTAATCCAGCCATGCTTGTGTTCCCCGTGTGATGATTCTGGCCATCATTATCGAAAGCATCCCGTGATGCCACTTAGTAGTAGGTATTCTATTCCTTGGGTTTTGAACCCGATATTCACCCTACTTACCTCGTGTTGATAGTGTTTGCTAGTCCCTTTAGGATATTAGTAACCTTGTGATAGCCTCGAGGTTCATGGTATATCGTTCTTCCAAATACCATGAACTACTTATGGCAGCAGTTCCTGGTTGAACCAAAAGATCACAACCAGAGTGCTCTTGATGAGTTCTTCTCTCTATATTGTGACTCTGCCAGTTCAACCTTTCTGCATGGGTTATCCGGAAGAAATATGTTGAACTCGTTCGACATGCTAGTCCATGCATCCACAACTCAGAAAATTATATGTTCTCTTGAGTTGTCCCTCTTTAACTCTATTCTGACCCTCGTCTATCAATGGATAGTCAAGAGTATGCGTGCATTCGTTCATCGATGCCTATTACTCTTGTGGTCCGTCAAGCCATTCTATTCGGAATGTCTAGGAGAAACAAACTCCAGAACCTCATCCATATCCAGGATTGGGTCAGAGTCGTTGTGTTTGGCAGATCAAAATGCTAATCTAGCTCTTGTTCTGCTCTACCTTGGAGTATTACCATCTTTATATCAAGAATGTCATGGGAATTGCACACCATCCTATGAACTCTTGACACAGTGATACTTCTCGCCATCATTACTCATTCCTTGGTTCCGTGTTGTTGTAACCGGAACACCGACAAGTGAATCGTCATGTGTGAAAACTATGCTCCTCGCAACTCCGTTGCTTGGTAGTTAACGGACAATAATTTCATTCTTAGCGTGTTGGTTTTTGAATCATCATTCTAAGATTGATCGTGCTACCTAGTACATTTTCCCTGGTGCACTCCTCGATCAATGAGATAGGATTGTGTCAATCCATCACTCTCTTGATCACGTCGTCTTGCCCTGAAAAGCAAGATTGATCTCGAGCTTAGTAACATATCGGTGGTTTGTGATTTTCCGAATATCTTCTCGGAAGTATTACCAGGTTGTCACATGACCGCTATGTTGAGTTCGTGATCAAGATGGTTTCTTGTAAACCACCCCTTCTCCAAGAATCTGTGTGAGATACCCCTGAGCTAGTTGGTCAAGCTAAACAACAACTTGGAGAGTTGGAAGATAAAAGCTTGTCTGACTTAGTTCATGTTAAGGGATATCTTTCTGTGTGTGTGTGTTGAAGAAAGATGATATCTTCATCAATTGGTCCTTGTGATCAGTTGTTGGACCTATCGTGTTGCCCAAACCTTGATTTGAGTGTGGGCCATCGTCAAATCAAGTTAGAACCAACGATATTCGTAATGTTGTCTTACTCGTGGTTGGTTCCTCGAGCATACACCATTACATCTTTTGGTCTGACCAATACTATCACCTTGTTCACATAGTTGTGGAATTCCATCTTCATCGGAATCTCGATGAATTGTTGCTGAGCCCATTGACAACATTTTCATCATCTCCATGATTCGTGCCGAACATCCGATTAGTGTTGGAAACTTTTATAAGCATTTTCTTCATGCCCCATTCATGAAGTATATGTTTGGATGAAAGAAGTGAATTTCTCAAATTCACGTGCATTTGGTGCAAGTTGCCGCCATGAGTTCGAGACAGATTGTTTTTGTTTTCTCTGGAACCATCCCAAGTCAGTCATGCATGTGCGAAGTATGCTATGGTTTGATAGGCTCGCTACCTCCATTCTATATGTGTCCCTAGCACACCAAGCCACTGACTGATTTGTTCAAGGAGAAGGAGTTCCTTCATAAGAGCTAATCCGAACTTATGTGAGGACTTTGATATCCTCGTTGATGGTTCCCCACCTGAACTTGGTAGTGTTTTATTATAAGACTACTATGTGGTCACGCTTGTCTCGAACAACGTGTTCACATGTTGTAGCAGAACCAGCTCATGTTTTGGGGCTTGCTATCGTAGTACATTTCCCGAGAATCTTGCAACTTCATCTTCGATTTGTGCTGCAAACTTTCTTTTTTCTCCCTAGACTTGACAAGTCTGGAATATCCTGACACCAACCAGATCTGAATCTCAGGCAGATATGATGGTTGGAGCGTTTCCCAAGAACTGTAATATTGGTCTCTCGATAACCGGTAAAGTGGATGTCGTGGCTAACACACCCAGCCGGAAGACCTATTATTTTAGTATCTTGATTGAAGAAGTTGGCCACCTCCCCATAAGGACTTCGTAGGATTTACTCCTTAGTTGTTCCTTATGGATTTTCTATTGTGCTCCCCAAATCCGACCTTTTACTTGATGTTCTAGATACCAAACCATGTAAATGGGTTACGCTAGCACATCAAGGAGAACATTAGAAGCGGAGTGCTAAATGTCTGTTGGTCGATCATCCAAAATTTGTTTCCTTGGCCTTGCTAAGGTGAAATCTGAGAAGGTTATCTACCTTTGCATCATCCATCGCTGTTCATCATGGTAGAACGTTGTGTTGCCAGGATCCTTGACATGGATGTTGGTAAAACCTTGATGAATATGGAAATGCTCAAGTTCTTGAGAGCACGCGCAAGCAAAATCATCCCTTGCATTGTCTTCAACAAGGTAGTCCACATCATCCATTCTAGTCTGAATATGTTATTCTACCAAACTCCTTCAAATGATCGATTGTGATTTGCCTTAAGCTGGTATAAAGAATTTCAATGATCTCTGAATCAAAGGTAATTCTTTTTGCCACTTAAAGGAATATATCTACGAATCACCCTCCTCCAGGATGTCTCGTTATGGTATCATGGCAACTCAACTCCTCGCTACGTTGACAACCGTTCACCACCCTTTTAAGCGTGGAATTGTTGTCTACCTAGTGAACCCTCGTCATTTGTTCCACTCCATCCCTCTAGATGTGTGTTTCGTGTCTCAGCTCGACTGATGTTGCTATGTCTCATTCCGTGAGTTGATCCTAAGTTGTTCAATCTTCGAGAAGATCGATCCTTCTAGAGTCTCCTTCTCCTCTCATTGTCATGTTGGCTGGAGTTCTCAGAGCAAGACGACCAGACAAAGATGATGATTGAATCAATGTTCATTTGAAGTGCAACCTGGATCGTGAAGATTGCGTTAGTTGCGTTTCTCCTTCATCTTACCCTACGCCTGAATCTCGGGACGAGATTCTTGTTTAGTAGGGGTGAGTTGTCACATCCCTAATTCTGGGCTGACCTATGCTAGTTTCCATGTGAGCATCATGTTTAAATTCAAATGAAACTTGAATTGAGGAATTTTCAAAAGCCTCAGAAAACCTCTAAAAATAACCAACATTTAAATCTCATCAAATGAGTCCAAGAAAATGTTCCTGCTATTCTGTGAAAATATTGGCATGATGTAAAATTAAAACCAATATTTTTGGAGTCACAGAAATAATTTATTTTGGGTCTTTGATTTAAATCAATAATATATTTGGGTTGAAATTATTTACGCTATATAAGAAATAATGTTCAATATTTTGTAAGTTGCATGTGACCTTGGGCTAGTCACGAGCTTACATAACAATTTCTGAAATTTTATAAAAATGATTTGGTTTGTAAACTAAATCAAAACAAAGCAAATAAATAGAAAACAGAAATAAAAGGGAGAGAGAGCAAACTCACCAGAACCTACCAGGCGCTCACCTGGTAGCCCATCTGACCGGCCCAGCCCACCAGGGGCAGGGAGGTCTTCTTCCTCCCGCCAATCGGATGCACATCGCGTGCCCGACGCGCGCACGGCCACCGCACGCCACCTCCTGCCTCCCTGCTTGCTCCCGTGACCCCTGGAGACGCCACGCAAACCCCCCCGGCCCCTCTCACTCCCTCTCGTGCTCATCCCATCCTCTGCCGCCATTTCCCTCCCGCGACCGAATACCACCATCACCACCGATGCCGTTCGCCGTGGCCACAGCCACCGCCTAGCCTCCCCAACATGTCAAGGAGCTCCGCCTCCGTCGTCTATGCCTCCTCGAGGACACACGCACCGCCGGACGCCCCCGAACGCCCACACCGCCACCTTCTTCAACCTCGGGTCGCCGAGATCGCCGGCGACCTCCTGCCGTCACCAGCCCCTCCCCGAGCTCCCCGTGGCCACCGTCGCAACCACTGCGAGCTCACGGACCTATTCCCCCTCCTCTCCTACTCGCGTTCTTGCTCGAGCTCCGTTCCCCACCTCCGCCGAGGCTCGCCGCCGCCATGGTCAATGAGCTCCGCGCTCCTGAGCTCGGCCGCTCGCCCGCTCATCACCAGCGTGCTCGCCGTGCTCCTGCGAACCCGAAACACCCACGGGTTCGCCCTGCCATGCTCTATAGCGCCATCTCCGCCGTTGCCCGAGCTCCGGCCGCCGCCTCGCTCGCCGTAGTTGCCCCTACCGACCACCCCAGCCACAACCACAACCACCGTTGGACGCGCCGCGTCACGGCCGTTCCAACGAGACCAGCCGTGCGTCCTCCCGACGCCGGAGTTAGCCGGACGGCGAGCGCCGTCGTGCTCCGGTCATCGCCGGTGCTAACCGCTGACGTGGCTCATTAGTTTAGCACTAATGATGCCATTAGTTAACCGTGTGCCATTGACAGATGGGCCCCACGTCTAATTAACCCAGGTTTTACTTTATTGTTAGTTTAGCTTATAAGCCAGCTGGGCCCACACGTCAGGTTGACTTTGCTGACGTGGTCGTTGGCCGGACCCACCTATCATTGACCACAGGCGACCTTGTGTCCTTGACGATGGACCCCATGGTCGGGTTTGACTGGTCGACCACGACCGACTGCTAACGTAATGCTATTGTCATGCTGACGAAGAAAATCTATTTCTGGATTTAGTTTAATTTTATATAATCCAGAAATTGCAGAAATGCCCAAACTTGTAAAATTCATAGAAATTCAACCGTAACTCCAAATGAGATAAATTATATATGAAAAATGATCAGAAAATCCAATCTATCCATCTGTACCATTTTCATGCATGTTAGAACAACTTATAGCTGCTGTTTAGGACAAATCATATGAATGGCATTTAAATAATCACATGTGGAGTTTGAATTTGAACCTAGGGTCCAAACCAACTCCATTTAACTTGCTGGTAGTTGCATTATCTCAAATCACAGCATATTGCCATGTCATGATCATGCATCATATTGTGCATTGCATTGATTGTGTTCTTCCTTGTTTGCCGATGTTTGTCCCCTCTCGCTAGACGTGGTTCCGACGATGAGTTCGATGACACCGATGAAGAGCTATACTATCTTCAGAAGTGCCAGGCAAGCAAAACCCCCTTGTTCATTCCGATACAATCCCACTCTCTCGCCCTTGCTCTCTTTTACTGCATTAGGACAACAACGATACAACTGTTACTTGCTGCGGTAGTTGAACCCCTTTATCCTCTACATGACCTGTCATTGCCACAGTAAATAGATGAAACCCACTAGCATGAGTAGGAGTTGTTTGAGCCCTGATGTGCCTACTCATTCATGCTTGTTTTTCATGCCTATTATTGCTTAGAGTTGTGTCAGGTCTGATTCATCGGTGATGAATTGCAGGTGTGTAAACATGTCCTACTGTGTGTGAGCTAAGTGTGTGAACACAATTTGGTAAAGGTAGTGGTGAGAGGCCATGTAGGAGTACATGGTGGTTGTCTCATTGAAGCCGTCCTCAGGAACTGAGTTCTGTGTTTGTGATCCATGAACAGTTACTACCACACATTGGGCTCCGGGCACTCCAAGCTCTCTCGACTTATTAACCAACTCGATCTCTGTCCAGAAGTTGCAACTAGTTTCTGGTGTTTGTAGGTAGTGTTAGTAGTCTACCAAGTGGCACCCGGTACAGGTGGGCTTGGGACATACTAGGCACCGTGGCACGGTGTACCAAGCGTAGATCCACCCGTCGAGGTGGGCTTGGGAACCCTGCACACATCGTTTGGGGCCGTGAGCGAAACCCCGACCGGATCTCCTTGCGGATGGAACCCGAATAGGCGATAAACCTGGAGTAGAGACTTGTGTGGTTAGTCAGGTCGTGGCCGACTCCCTCGCCAGGCTTCCGCTTGAAGGTTGCCGAGATACACAAGGTGTACATGGCGGTAAGTGGCGAGAGCGTGTGTGAAGAAGTACACCCCTGCAGGGTTAATATGATCTATTCGAATAGCCGTGTCCGCGGTAAAGGACTTCGGGTTGCTGCATGCGGTTCATAGACAAGTGAAAGTGGATACTCTAAAATACGCAAGATAAGCGTGAGTGCTATGGATGGCGTTCTCGTAGGGAGACGGGAGCGGATCCATAGTGGTGTATTGATATGGTGAATATGTGGACTCGTGTGCACCACCTCAAAGAGTTACTTGCAGTCGTAGTACAGGATAGCCACTGAGTCAAAGCTGGCTTGCTGCAGTTAAACTGCACCACCCCATTTGTTGATAATGATGCATAAGTAGTTAGTTCTGATGTAAGTCTTGCTGGGTACATTTGTACTCACGTTTGCCTATTTTATGTTTTTGCAGAGATACTTCAGTCTCACTAGTAGTTCCACGTGGACTTCGACGTTTAGCTTGTTACCTCAGCTACGGTCTTGTGGCCTCGGCAGGATCTAGTAGATAGTCAGGCTTTCCAGCCTTTTTCATTTATAGATGTCTGTGCCCAGACATGTTGAGCTTCCGCTTGTGCTTTGACTTGTATGCTCTGAGTGTTGGGTCATGAGACCCATGTTTGTAATATCTCGCTCCTCGGAGCCTATTGAATAAATACTTGAGTTGTAAAGTCATGTTGTGATGCCACGTTGTATTTGCACATATCGAGTATATTGTGTGTATGTTATTGAAATGCTTGGTATGTGTGGGATCTGACTATCTAGTGGTTTATCCTTAGTAGCCTCTCTTACCGGGAAATGTCTCCTAGTGCTTCCACTGAGCCATGGTAGCTTGCTACTGCTCCGGAACATTTAGGCTGGCGGCATGTGTCCTTCTTCATTCTGTTCGTCCCTCGGGAAATGTCCTTGCGATGAATACCGGAGTCTGTTAGCCGCTACTGCCCGGTTCACGAGTCTGCTAGCCAGTGCTACAGCACTGGATTCACTCGCCGATGACCGACACGTTCGATCTTTGGGTCATGGGACTTTGTCCTGTAAGTTTGTGCCACTTTGGGTTTACGACTAGCCATGTCGGCCGGGCTCCTTATCATATGGATGCTAGCGACATTATCATATACGTGTGCCAAAAGGCGCAAACGTTCCCGGGCAAAGGTAAGGCGACACCCGTGGGGATACCGTGCGTGAGGCCGCAAAGTGATATGCGGTGTTACATGCTAGATCGATGTGGCATTGAATCGGGGTCCTGACAATGGCGCCTCCGCACTCCGCCTGTTGGCCGCCCACTACCTTCGGCTTGACACTGAAGGTCTTCAGCCATAAGCCGAAGTGGGGCTTGATGCGGAGGAAGGCCTCGCACACAACGATAAACGCTGAGATGTTGAGGATGAAATTCGGGGCCAGATCATGGAAATCCAGGCCGTAGTAGAACATGAGCCCCCGGACAAATGGGTGGAGTGGGAAGCCCAGTCCGCGGAGGAAATGGGGAAGGAACACGACCCTCTCATGGGGCCTGGGGGTGGGGACGAGCTGCCCCTTGTCTGGAAGCCGGTGTGCAATGTCGTTGTGCAGGTATCCGGCTTTCCTCAACTTTTTGTTGTGCCCCTCCGTGACGGAGGAGGCCATCCACTTGCCTCCCGCTCCGGACATGGCTGGGGAAGGATGAGGCGAGATGTGCGGACTTGGGCGCTGGAGCTCGAGTACGCGGAAATGGATAAGCAAAGGAGGAAGAAGGCGTAGGTAAAAAGGTGGATCCTTATCCCCTTATATGGACGGACGAAACTATGCGTCCCCACCAGCCTGGTAAAGCTCGCTTATCTCCCAAGCGCCGTAATCAATGGCGCGTTTGGGCTACCCACGCCCGTATTGATGAGAATCCCGAAATAAGGGGACACGATCTCTGCTTTGACAAGACGTGCCGAGGAAACTGCTTCGCTAAACGCGCTGAGGTGGAATAGTAAAAACGATTCGAATAAAGGCATGGCTGTGGTGTGATGTCACGCCACGGAATACGTCAACAGATTGAACTTGTGTAAATGTTATTCTCTCTATGGTGGTGTGTGGAACTTATTTTGCAGAGCCGGACAATATCCTTGTGTTCAAAATCTTCTATGAAGTATTCCGAGGAGGAACCCGCCTTGCAATGTCGAAGACAATATGCGCACCGGACTCGTCGTCATTGAAGCCTGGTTCAGGGGCTACTGAGGGAGTCCCGGATTAGGGGGTGTCCGGATGGCCGGACTATCACCGTTGGCCGGACTCCTAGACTATGAAGATACAAGATTGAAGACTCCGTCCCATGTCCGGATGGGACTTTCCTTAGCGTGGAAGGCAAGTTTGGCAATACGGATATGTAGATCTCCTACCATTGTAACCGACTCTGTGTAACCCTAGCCCTCTCCGGTGTCTATATAAACCGGAGGATTTTAGTCCGTTGGGCGAACAGCAATCATACCATAGGCTAGCTTCTAGGGTTTAGCCTCTTTGATCTCGTGGTAGATCTACTCTTGTACTACCCATATCATCAATATTAATCAAGCAGGAGTAGGGTTTTACCTCCATCAAGAGGGCCCGAACCTGGGTAAAAACATCGTGTCCCTTGTCTTCCGTTACCATCCGCCTAGACGCACAGATCGGGACCCCCTACCTGAGATCCGCCGGTTTTGACACCGACAAGAACCAAATACTATTCATAGATAATCTTGATCATAATTCCACAATTCATCGGATCTCGGCAAAGACACCGCAAAAGAGTATTACATCGAATAGATCTCCAAGAACATCGAGGAGAACTTGGTATTGAGAATCAAAGAGAGAGAAGAAGCCATCTAGCTAATAAATATGGACCCGAAGGTCTATGGTAAACTACTCACGCTTCATCGAAAGATAATGGTGTTGATGTAGAAGCCCTTCATGATCGAATCCCTCCCCGCAGGACGCCGGAAAAGGGCCCAAGATGGGATCTCACGGGTACAGAAGGTTATGGCGGTGGAAAAGTGGTTTCGTGGCCCCCCTGACGTTTTTAGGGTATAAGAGTATATATATAGGCGAAGGAACTAGGTTAGGGGAGCTACAAGGGGCCCACGAGGGTGGGGGCGCGCCTACCTTCTGGGCACACCCTCCTGCCTCGTGGCCGCCTCGTTGCCTCTCCGACTTCATCTCCAAGTCTTATGGTTTGCTTTCGGTCCAAGAAAGATCATCACAAAGGTTTCATTCTGTTTGGACTTCGTTTGGTATTCCTTTTCTGCAAAACTCTAAAATAGGCAAAAAAAGAAACTGGCACTGGGCCCTCGGTTAATAGGTTAGTCCCAAAAATAATATAAAAGAGCATATTAAAGCCCATTAAACATCCAAAATAGATAATATAATAGCATGGAACAATCAAAAATTATAGATACATTGGAGACGTATCAAGCATCCCCAAGCTTAATTCATGCTCGTCCTCGACTAGGTAAATGATAAAAACAGAATTTTTGATGTGGACTGCTACCTAACATATTTATCCATGTAATTTTCTTTATTGTGGCATGAATGTTCAGATCTGAGACATTCAAGACAAAAATTAATATTGACATAAAAACAATAATACTTCAAGCATACTAACAAAGCAATCATGTCTTCTCAAAATAACATGGCCAAATAAAGCTATCCCTACAAAATCATATAGTCTGGTTATGCTCTATCTTCATCACACAAAATATTTAATCATGCACAACCCTGATGACAAGCCAAGAAATTGTTTCATAATTTTGATGTTCTCAAACTTTTTCAATCTTCACGCAACACATGAGCGTGAGCCATGGACATAGCACTATAGGTGGAATAGAAGGGAGGTAGTCGAAAAGATAAAAAGGAGAAGATAGTCTCACATCAACTAGGCATATCAACGGGCTATGGAGATGCCCATCAATACATATCAATGTGAGTGAGTAGGGATTGCCATGCAATGGATGCACTAGAGCTATAAGTGTATGAAAGCTCAAAAAGAAACTAAGTGGGTGTGCATCCAACTTGCTTGCTCACGAAGACCTAGGGCACTTTGAGGAAGCCCGTCATTGGAATATACAAGCCAAGTTCTATAACAAAAATTGCCACTAGTATATGAAAGTGACAACATAGGAGACTCTCTATCATGAAGATCATGGTGATACTTTGAAGCACAAGTGTGGGAAAAGGATAGTAACATTGCCCCTTCTCTCTTTTTCTCTCTTTTTTTATTTGGGCCTTCTCCTTTTTTATGGCCTCTTTTTTTCGTTCGGAGTCTCATCCCGACTTGTGGGGGAATCATAGTCTCCATCATCCTTTCCTCACATGGGACAATGCTCTAATAATGAAGATCATCACACTTTCATTTACTTACAGCTCAAGAATTACAACTCAATACTTAGAACAAAATATGACTCTATGTGAATGCCTCTGATGGTGTACCGGGATGTGCAATGATTCAAGAGTGACATGTATGAAAAATTATGAACGGTGGCTTTGCCGCAAATACGATGTCAACTACATGATCATGCAAAGCAATATGACAATGATGGAGCGTGTCATAATAAACGGGACGGTGGAAAGTTGCATGGCAATATATTTTGGAATGGCTATGGAAATGCCATAATAGGTAGGTATGGTGGCTGTTTTGAGGAAGGTATATGGTGGGTGTATGGTACCGGCAAAAGTTGTGCGGTACTAGAGAGGCTAGTAATGGTGGAAGGGTGAGAGTGCGTATAATCTATGGACTCAACATTAGTCATAAAGAACTCACATACTTATTACAAAAATCTATTAGTTATCAAAACAAAGTACTACGCGCATGATCGCAGGGGGATAGATTAGTAGGAAAAGACCATCGCTCGTCCCCGGCCGCCACTCATAAGGAAGACAATCAATAAGTAAACCATGCTCCAACTTCATCACATAAAGTTTCACCATACGTGCATGCTACGGGAATCACAAACTTTAACAAAATTCACAACTACTCTACTAGCATGACTCTAATATCACCATCTTCATATCTCAAAACAATCATAAAGAATCAAACTTCTCATAGCATTCACTGCACTTCATATGAAAGTTTTTATTATACCCATCTTGGATGCATTTTATAACCAAAGAAAATTACCATGTTGTTCTAAAAGACTCTCAAAGTAATATAAGTGAAGCATGAGAGTTCAACAATTTCTATAAAATAAAACCACCGCCGTGCTCTAAAAAGATATAAGTGAAGCACTAGAGCAATATTGTCTAGCTCAAAAGATATAAGTGAAGCACATAGAGTATTCTAATAAATCACGATTCATGCTTGTCTCTCCCAAAAGGTGTGTACAGCAAGGATGATTGTGGTAAACTAAAAATCGAAGACTCAAATCATACAAGACGCTCCAAGCAACACACATATCATGTGGTGAATAAAAATATAGCCTCAAGTAAAGTTACCGATAGACGAAGATGAAAGAGGGGATGCCTTCCGGGGCATCCCCAAGCTTAGGATTTTGGTTGTCCTTGAATTTTAACTTGGGATGCCTTGGGAATCCCCAAGCTTAGGCTCTTGCCACTCCTTATTCCAAAGTCCATCAAATCCTTACCCAAAACTTGGAAACTTCACAACACAAAACTTCAACAGAAAATCTCATGAGCTCCGTTAGTATAAGAAAATAAATCACCACTTTAATTTACTGTTGTGAACTCATTCTTTATTTATATTGGTGTAAAACCTACTGTATTCCAACTTCTCTATGGTTCATACCCCCCGATAATACTCATAGATTCATCAAAATAAGCAAACAACACGCGAAAAAGAGAATCTGTCAAAAACAGAACAGTCTGTAGCAACCTGTAACTTTCGAGTACTTATGTAACTACAAAAATTCAGAAATAAATTTTTGTACGTGAGGAATTTTTCTTTTAATCTTCTGCAAAAAGAATCAACCTAAAATCACTCTTCTATAAAAACTGACAGCTAATCTCGTGAGCGTAAAAGTTTCTGTTTTTTACAGCAAGATCACATTGACTTCACCCAAGTCTTCCCAAAGCTTCTACTTGGCGCAAACACTAATTAAAACACAAAACCACATCCAACCAGAGGCTAGATGAATTATATATTACTAAACAGGAGCAAAAAGTAAAGAATCAAAATAAAATTGGGTTGCCTCCCAACAGGCGCTATCGTTTAACGCCCCTAGCTAGGCATTGAGATTTCAATGATGCTCACATGAAAGACAAGAATTGAGGCGCAAAGAGAGCATCATGAAAAACATGACAAACGCATCTAAGTCTAACATACTTCCTATGCATAGGCATCTTATAGGCAAACAAATTATCATAGCAAGCAAAAACTAGCATATGCAAGGAAGCGGAAAGAAACAATAGCAATCTCAACATAACGAGAGGTAATTTATAACATGAAAATTTCTACAACCATATTTTCCTATCTCATAATAATTACATGTGTGATCATAAGCAAATTCAACAAAATAGCTATCACATAAAATATTTTCAACACGATTCACATGCATGCGAAGTTGACACTCTTCCAAAATAGTGGGATTAAAATTAACTAAAGTCATGACCTCTCCAAACCCACTTTTATCAAAAAATTCATAAGATTGAACATTGTCAAAATATGTGGGATCTAAAGTTGACACTCTTCTAAACCCACCTTCAATAATATTGCAAACACTATTATCAATCTCATATTCATCATGGGGCTTAAATAAATTTTCAAGATCATAAGAAGAATCACCCCAAATCATGACCATTGCAAAAATTAGTAGTCATAGCAAAGCTAGCATCCCCAAGCTTGAGGTTTTGCATATCATTAACACAAATTACATTAAGAGAATTTATAATAACATCATTGCAATCATGCTTTCATGGAAGGAACTATCAAGTATGGGTGCAATAGCAACGGTCTCATGTTTAACATACGGAACTATTGCAAATTCGTCTTTATAAATATTGGCATCATGGCCACAAGAATAGCAAGCATCATGTTCATTAAGGGATATTACAATCAAGTCATCAGAATCATAATTATCTATAGATTCATGCATATCATTATTTTCTTCCAAAGCAACGGTCATTCTTTCAATAAATTCTTTGACATAGACATTATGAGCATAGCTTTCATAGCAGTATTTAAGTATGTCAAAAATTTCAGATTTGTAGAGAGTAATATCATACTTTTCAATCAAAGAAGCAACTTCATAAGCACCCTTAAAAGCAGCAAATTCTTCAATTTGTTTGATATCATAGTAACTATAAACACCTTTGACATAAGAAGATAGGATTTCATTATCATTAAACTCACATAGGTAGGGAAGGTGTTTTTAGGGTTCTTAGAGCAACAAGTAAAATCATAAATTTCACAGAGATTCCAAGCATAGCACAGCAACCTATTTATTTGATCCCATAAGAGTCTCCCTTTTTCAGAAAAATGGTGACACACAAAATGAGCATGATCATGTAAAGTTTTTCCCTCAACTAAACTAGTTGGGGTTTCAGCACAACCACATATAGATCGAAGATGGTCCAAGTAGAACACTTTAAGTGGATCCATATCAATACATTTTTAGCAAGCAAAGATGCAAGCACATAGAAGGCACATGGAGACACAAGCAAACATAAGATCGAACGAAAGAAGGACGAAGAAAAGGAAAAGGTTTTCAAAAAATCATTTTAGAAGTGGGGGAGAGGAAAACGAGAGGCGAATGGCGAGTAATGTAATGCAAGGGAGAAGAGTTTATGATGGGTAATTGGTATGGCTTGACTTCACGTAGATCTCCCCGGCAACAACGCCAGAAATCCTTCTTGCTACCTCTTGAGCTTGCGTTGGTTTTCCCTTAAAGAGGAAAGGGTGATGCAGCAAAGTAGCGTAAGTATTTCCCTCAGTTTTGAAAACCAAGGTATCAATCCAGTAGGAGACGACGCACAAGTCACCGAATACCTGCACAAACAATCAAGAACTTGCAACCAGCGCGATAAAGGGCTTGTCAATCCCTTCACGGTCACTCGCAAAAGTGAGATTTGATAGAGATAGATAAACAGTAAAGTAAATATTTTTGGTATTTTTGGTTTATAGATTGCAAAATAATAGATCGGAAACTAGCAAGATGTAAACGAGATTCAATATAATGGAAAAGAGACCCGGGGGCCATAGGTTTCACTAGTGGCTTCTCTCGAGATAGCATATATTACGGTGGGTGAACAAAATACTGCCGAGCAATTGATAGAAAAGCGCATAATTGTGATGACATCTAAGGCAATGATCATGAACATAGGCATCACGTCCGTGTCAAGTAGACCGACTCCTACCTGCATCTACTACTATTACTCCACACATCAACCGCTATCCAACATGCATCTAGAGTATTAAGTTCATAAAGAATGGAGTAACACATTAATCAAGATGACATGATGTAGAGGAATTAACTCAAGCAATATGATGAAAACCCCATCTTGTTATCCTCGATGGCAACAATACAATATGTGCCTTGCTGCCCCTACTGTCACTGGGAAAGGACACCACAAGATTAAACCCAAAGCTAAGCACTTCTCCCATTGCAAGAAAGATCAATCTAGTAGGCCAAACTAAACCGATAATTCGAAGAGACTTGCAAAGATATCAAATCAAGCATATAAGAATTCAGAGAAGAACCAAATAATACTCATAGATAATCTTGATCATAAATCCAGAATTCATCGGATCTCGGCAAACACACCGCAAAAGAGTATTACATCGAATAGATCTCCAAGAACATCAAGGAGAACTTGGTATTGAGAATCAAAGAGAGAGAAGAATCCATCTAGCTAATAACTATGGACCCGAAGGTCTGTGCTAAACTACTCACGCTTCATCGGAGAGATAATGGTGTTGATGTAGAAGCCCTCCGTGATCGAATCAAGACGCCGGAAAAGGCCCCAATATGGTATCTCACGGGTACAGAAGGTTGCGGTAGTGGAAAAGTGGTTTCGTGGCTCCCCCTGATGTTTTTAGGGTATAAGAGTATATATATGTGTGTGTGTGTGTGTGTGTGTGTGTGTGTGTGTGTGTGTGTGTGTGTGTGTGTGAAGGAACTAGCTCAGGGGAGCTACAAGGGGCCCATGAGGGTGGGGGCATGCCTACCCCCTGGGGGCGTCCTCCTGCCTCGTGGACGCCTCGTTGCCTCTCTGACTTCATCTCCAAGTCTTCTGGTTTGCTTTTGGTCCAAGAAAGATTATCGTGAAGGTTTCATTCCGTTTGGACTCCGTTTGGTATTCCTTTTCTGCAAAACTCTAAAATAAGCAAAAAAACAGAAACTGGCACTGGGCCCTTGGTTAATAGGTTAGTCCCAAAAATAATATAAAAGAGCATATTAAAGCCCATTAAACATCCAAAACAGATAATATAATAGCATGGAACAATCAAAAATTATAGATACATTGGAGACATATCAACCCGCAAAACCTAGGGCCGCATTCCTCTATCCCAATCACCCCTCGTGCTGCCGCCGGAGGATGCTGGCGGGCGAAGCCTGCCGGCTGACGACGGTGGGGGGGCTCCTCGGTGCAGCGCCTGATGCTCCTTGGGCGGGGACCTCGTGGCATGCATCTCCCGCGATGTCCTGCACACTTGTTGTTTCGTTCCATATCGTCACTCGCCGGTCATCATCCCAGCTTCAGCCAAGGTGTCCCTCTGCAGATCTGATGGAAGGTGGCCACATATAGTCCTTCCCATCACTGATCTTGCTGGGGCATCATCCGTTCTTGCTGAGAGGCTGGGTGGCCATGTTGTGTCGGCCTTGGACTGGATCTTGATCCAGCTGGCCATGGAGACTACGGTCTGGCTTTGTTTGGCATCTGGTCGACTGTTGATACGTCTCCAACATATCTACAATTTTTGATTGCTCCATGCTATTATATTATCTATTTTGGATGTTTTACATGCATTAATATGCTATTTTATAATTTTTTTGTGACTAACCTATTAACCTAGAGCCCAGTTCCAGTTTCTGTTCTTTTCCTTGTTTTTGAGTTTTACAGAAAAGGAATATCAAACGGAGTTACGACAATTTTTCTTGGACAGACATCCCCGGAGCTTGGAGAGGGGGTCAGAAGAGTCCCGAGGGGCCCACAAGCCCTTAGGGCGCGCCCCCTGGCTTGTGGGCACCCCGGGAGTCCTCCAACCCTAATTTTTGCTCTATAAATTCCCAAATATTCCCAAACCAATAGGAGTGTCCACCAAAATACTTTCCCGTCGCCGCAAGCCTCTGTTCCCATGAGATCCCATCTTGAGGCCTTTTTCGGCACCCTGCCGGAGGGGGATTCGATCACGAAGGGCCTCTACATCAACCTTGTTGCCCTTCCGATGAAGTGTGAGTAGTTTACCATACACCTACAGGTCCATAGCTAGTAGCTAGATGGCTTCTTCTCTCTCTTTGATGTTCAACACAATATTCTCCTCGATGTTCTTGGAGTTCTATCTGATGCAATATTCTTTTGCGGTGTGTTTGTCAAGATCCGATGAATTGTGGATTTATGATCAGATTATCTATGAATATTATATGAGTCTTTTCTGAACTATTTTATGCATGATTAAATATCTTTGTTTTTCTCTTCGAATTATCGGTTTGGTTTGGCCAACTATATTGGTTCTTCTTTGTAGTGACCCGACCTCATACGGTCAAGTCTCTGTGCTTTACCATCCCTGGATCGGTATGCTGACACACACAGTACTCAAGGATTTATAACAGAGGTAAACCACATGTATAAAGTAACGTAAATACTATTACCTCAATCCATAAAGCGGAAGAAACAACAAGGTTGTGGATTCCCATCAACACCAACGGCAAAGTTGAGTGTAGAAATCGTAACCCTAACGTATCGCTTACTCGTCATAAGAAGTCCTGCAACATGAGATGTTGTAGCCATGTAGGTCATTACATTGAATGTACTGGCAAATTCACACCATAGGATAAATGATGAATAATAGCTATCACTACATGCATATTTGGTTGGTGGAAAGCTCAAGGTTTATTTTTGTATAAAGCCAGTTTTTCCTACAACAAAGGAATATATTTTATTTAACTACAAAGTTTGTTGAAAACATTGAGAAGGTTCCTCCAACTCAATCCCAAATTAATAATCATCAACCCAACAAATTATTTAAATAACGTGATGAGATCAACATGATAATCCAAGAACCAGATACTCAAGATGTCCATAACCGGGGACACGGCTAACCATGATTAGTTTGTATACTCTACAAAGGTTTGCACACTTTTCCCCACAAGACTCGGATACATCCATGGTCGGAGAATCGAGACACAGTCTTTCTGCAACAATAACTCTTTACTCTGGGTGGACAGTTACACCTACTTTCCCCTACATCTGCTAGCCCACCACTAAAAGAGGTCTTGCAACTTACTCAACTATGCTAGAGCCCATAATAGCTTGTGGCTTCACATGGAAGTTTCTAGCATGAATAATCTTATGATCCCTTTGAGCCTGGGTGGCGGACCGTAGGATGATCACACAGGTACTCCGGGATATCCTAGGACAACACTGAATTCTCCAGGTGCCCTGACAACCACTGGGTACTCCAGGGTCCTTCAAGAAATCCACCTAGATGTGTATTAAAGTAGCCACCTTAAGTTAACCATTAAGTATCAACACTCACATCTGTCATGAATCACCCAAACCAAACCACGTCTACGAGCATAGCATAGCAGTATAAGCATAACGTAGAAGTAACTCCCAAAGGTTTGATAATAAACAGGACAATAGGTACTACCTCATCTACTTCCCAAAACCCACATGTTAATCATATCCTAACCATGCAATTGTTTGAGGATTGATCTAATGCAGTGCTTAGCTTTGGGTTCAATCTTGCGGTGTCATTTCCCAGTGACAGTAGGGGCAGCAAGGCACGTATTGTATTGTTGCCATCGAGGATAAAAAGATGGGGTTTTCATCATATTGTTTGAGTTAATTCCTCTACATCATGTCATCTTGCTTAATGAGTTACTCCGTTCCTTATGAACTTAATACTCTAGATGCATGGTGGATAGCGATTGATCTATGGAGTAATAGTATTAGATGCAGAATCGTTTCGGTCTACTTGACACAGACGTGATGCCTATATTCATGATCATTGCCTTAGATATGTTCATAACTTTGCCCTTTTCTATCAATTGCTCGGCAGTAATTTGTTCACCCACCATAATATTTTTCTATCTTGAGAGAAGCCTCTAGTGAAACATATGGCCCCCGGGTCTATTTTCCATCATATAAGTTTCCGACCTACTATTTTGCAATCTTTTACTTTCTGATCTATAACCAAAAGATACCAAAGATATTACTTTACCGTTTATCTATCTCTATCAGATCTCACTTTTGCAAGTAACCGTGAAGGGATTGACAACCCCTTTATCGCGTTGGGTGCAAGTTGTTTGATTGTTTGTACAGGTATTCGGTGACTTGTGCGTTGTGTCCTACTGGATTGATACCTTGGTTCTCAAACTGAAGGAAATACTTATCTCTACTTTGCTGCATCATCCTTTCCTCTTGAAGGGCAAAACCAACGCAAGCTCAGGAAGTAGCAGGAAGAATTCCTGGTGCCGTTGCCGGGGAAATTTATGCCAAGTAAAATTCATGACTCATCACCCGTCAACTTGCCAATTTCTGACGCAGTTGCCGGGTAGACCTACGCCAAGTCAAGGCATACCAAGTACGTACCCATCATAAACTCTCATCTCTTGCATTACATTATTCGCCATTAGCCTCTTGTTTTCCTCTCCACCACTTCTAAAATGATTTTTGAAAATATTTGCCTTTTTATTCGCCCTTCTTTCGTTCGTCTTTTCGTTTGCCTTATGTCTTACTTGGCTCGTTTGCTTGTTTGGTTGGAATAATTTTGTATTTATTCAAAATCAAAAACCAAAGAGTTTATGGATCCTCATCCACTTGCTAAATTTTTTAAGAGATATGTCGGTGTACTAAGGTAGGGGTACCTCAGTACCCCAACTTGTGCACGGGCAGTTGCAGCTCCCCGCGGCTGGATCTACTACATGCTTGCCGGAGACCATTCCTGCTCCGTATCAAGCCATTCAAGAACAAAGTATACAAGACAGAAGATCAAGACCCCGGCAAGAGGAGCTTGCCGGGAAGGCCGTTCCAGGCTCAAGATTACCTCACTCACGCAAGGCCCTGGCGAGAGGAGCTCGCCGGGGAGACTAGAAGATTACATCGTAGAAGACACGCCTCGGTGCTATACGCGTCCCGGCGAGGGCCCGGGGAGCGGCAAGTTGCAAAGCCCGACAAGCTCCCGGGTCCGGCAAGATCAAGACCCCGGCAAGGTACTTGCCCGGAGAGCTGTTGTGTGCCCGCCTCCGGCTCTTACGCCCAGCGTCACCTTGAGCCCTCTCCAGAGGCGCGTGGCGGATGGCTGTGCAGCACTGGGGGTGCGGTGGCACTCCACGGTGGTGGATCCATCGCCGTGGCGACGGAGACGCAAGGGCGGGAGCTTTTGGGGTCGACGGCGACGGCATTAAATGCCTTTGTCCCCCTTGTCAAAGTAGGTAGAAGCCCTTTGTTCAAGCTAATTGTAGCTACACTGTTCCCAAGACTGCTCCAACTACCACCTCTTTTACATTTTTACCCCTTTCTCCTCGTTGACACCTGTTGGTGACCCCTTGGCGCTATAAAAGGAGGCCCATGCACAATGTAGAAGGGGTTCGGATCCTTGGCAACTCTCGCGCCTGGAGTTCAGCTGGATCGATTCACCCAACTCACCACACCACCATACGCTCGCATTCTCGAGCAAGATCAAATACAACACAAAGCAGCAGTAGGGTTTTACGCGTCCGCCATCGCGCCAAGCCGGGTAAAATCCGCCGCGTGCATCGCCTCGATCTGCTCTCTGTGCCTCCTCCGCCCTCGTACCGCACTCACGAAGGGGCCCCGGCCCCATAGGTGCTCGCGGCGGGCGGGCCTCCTCCGTCCCGCCCCGACATCTTTGGCGCGCCAGGTAGGGGGCGTCGAGGTTGTGCGGACCTGATCCGGCGTTCGCGCGGGCGCGTTCTTCATCAACCTCTCCAGTTTTGTCAGCAACTTCATCGACAACGGCGCCATGGCCCCGAAGACGAGGGCTTCGAGGGTCGCAGACCCGTCTGCGTCTCACCCGCCGCCACCGGAGCCGACGGTAGGCGGAGGGGACGCCAGCGGAAGGGTGGACACCGGCGAGGGCACTCGCGGCGCCACCAGATCCAAGGCCAGGACGGATGACCGCGCCTCGGTCTCCGTGGATCCACGTCCATCTCAGCGCACGACGACCCAGCGGCGCCATACCACAGGAGGTGGTATCCGCCTGCTGGGGCAAATTCAGCAACTACTCTGGTGCCCACTCCGGCAACCGCACCTCTTCGGAGCGCTGCGCTGCCGTCGAGGGTGCGCCATCGAGCCCCGCCGACTGGCCTGCCGGCCGGCAGGGCAAAGAAAATTGCCAAACTCCAAACCCTTGAGTTGTTCCCCGAGAATCCATACCATGTATGAGAGACCTGCACGCGGAAGGGGTCAAATCGCGGTTGAGTTGCGCCGTCGGTTCGTCTTGAGTCCGCTCGACGACAAAAGGCGCGCCGCAACCAGCCCGACAAGCTCTTCCCGCCGGGGGCTGCACCGCCAGCGCGCCGCTGATGCCCCGCGCTCAGCAAGCATGGTTACGCTGGCGGGCCCCCCGGGAGCATAAGGTCGAGAACGTGCAAAAGGGGAGAATCGGGGGAGGAGTACGGCCTCGACAGATTGTCTAAAAAAAAGAGAAGCTAAGTTGTTTGCGCTTTTGTGCAAGGCACTCTTTAGTTCCATGCCTTTCTTTTTGTTATGTTCCTCGTGCTTTCGTCCTTTACACGCAATACCTGTGCGCGGAGGAACCTACCCGTGGGTAGCCGCACCCTTGTTTCGAGTCCGCTCGAACAAGATAAGGGCGTTGCGACTAGCCGCGGCAAGGTTGCTTGCCGGTGGGACCTTGGCCAGCAGGCTGCTTCGAGTCCCGCACTCAGCGCTCGCGACAAGGGCCCTTTGCCGACAAGTTTCCCTAGAAGCGTAGGGTAAAAACGTACAAAGGGCGTAAAGCAGAGGGCGTAACGTAGCAAGCCCTGCCGTAAGATGCCCTTCGTATGAGATACCTGTGCGCGGAGGAGCCAAGCCGTGGCCCGGTTACGCCCTTGTGTCTGTTTCCGAGTCCGCTCAACAAACACAAGTGTGCTGCTGCACCCTTATCTTGCTTCGAGTCCGCTCAGCAAGTTAAGTGCGTAACTGGCCCGACAAGGTTGCTTGCCGGAAGCAACACCGCCAAAGAAGCTGCGATGTCCCTGACTCAAGAAGCGTGTTCGCCCCGGCAAGCTCCCCAGAAGTGTAGGGTTGAAACATACGAAGGGCAAGGCGCGGCATCGCATTGCAAAGTCGCGCAGAAGAGATTTATGTACGTAAGCATGTAAATAATGAAGCTGTTGCAGATCTATCTCAGCTGTTTTCATGGCTGAAATTGCAGCAACAAGGAGAAACCAGAAGAGCGCACCGGCACCTGGTCCCCGGCGAGCCAGAGTTGCCGGGGGCTGCGAGTGCCGAGATTCTGGCCCGGCAAGCCAGCGTTCTTTGAGGGGCTGCGAGTACTAAGATTCGTCTCCGGCAGGCCAGAGTTGCTGGGGGCTGCGATACCAGATAAGTTTTTCATCCCTCGTCATGCATCCTCTTATGGACCGGGGAAAGCGGGGCTGCGTCTTTGAGCAAGCGTGCCTTGTAAAACCCATACGCGGAGGAGCCGAGTCGTGGCCCAGTTGCGCCCTTGGTTTGCTTTCGAGCACGCTCAAACGATTAAAGTGAGCCGCGACAAGTCTCGCGCCCTTGTTACGTTTTCGAGTACGCTCAACAAACACAAGTCTTGAATCAAGCCCGGCGAGGTTGCTTGTCGGGAACAACACCAGCCAGCGGGCTGCTGATGTCCCGCACTCAGCAAGTGTGTCGGACCGGCAAGCTCCCCGAGAGCGTAGGATAGGAACATACAAGGCACAAAGTAAAAGACTCAGTCCGGCAAGCTTTCCCCTCTTTTCATTAAAAACATCCTAGTCTAATACAAGTCCATAGAGGATGAAAAACATGATAGAGAGGATTACAAGTTTTTAAATGCAACTAAGGCCCGAGGGCTTACAAGTTAAAAAGATAAGGTGCCGTGATCCCTCTCTGTTTCTCTGTTCGGGAGTTCAGGAGGTAGGTCAGGAGCCCCGGCAAGAGAAGCTTGCCGGGAGGGCGAAGGCGCCTAGGAGGCGTGGCGGTGGCGCCATCGCGACCTGCGGGTGGCGTGCCCTCGGGAGCTGCGCAGGTGGCGGGCATGGGGAACGCATCCCGGAGGCTACTGGCGCGAAGACACCAAGAGAACTTCCGGGGCCGGCCAGAGCTTGGCGGAGGCGGAGGCGCCGGAGGCAGAGCTTGAAGGCGGGGTGGCGGGACGTCGGTCTGTTGTCGAGGCACCTCGCCTCGTACTCGACATGACGGCCTTGCCGCCATCCCCTCTTCCTCTTCCGCAGCCTCCTACGCCGGCCGCCCAAGGAGGCGGCCCGGGGAGTTGAAGGCGGCGACCGGATTACGGGTCGCCGGTGGCCTTGTGGCAGCGGTGCCCGACGCCTAGTCGGACCCGCCATCCCCTCGTCGTCGCTGCCGCTCCCCTCCTCGTCACTCTCGCTCGAGGAGGGACCTTCGCTATCGGAGGAGCTGTCACACACACATCTCACCCGGGTCCGTAGTCCCCGAAGACCTTGACGGCGAGAAGGTCGCCCTCCATTAACTTAAAATGGAGGGTAAACCCGCCGTCAAGCTGTGGATCCGGCGAACGTCTTCCACCCTCGGTCGAAGAACATCACGCGGGGGCTGGGGACACGACACTCACCGAAGTGCCGCTGATCCGCAGCCCCTCATGCGCAACTCCATCACCTCGGGCGGATCCGGTCCCATCGCGTCGCTGAACGGGCCGGCAGCCGGAGGCGGCGACGAGGCGCCGCGAAGCTTGATGAAGAACTCCCGGGGTCATCTCGGTGTGGACCGTGATCGTGGATAGGAGGCGTCGGGGAGGCGGGGAGGCGACGCCACGACCGCCTCTCCCCCGACCGCCTCGGCCACGCCCTCGGCCTCGTCCGCGGCCACGCCCCCTCCCTCTCCCTCTCGCGGCCGGCTCCGCCGCCACGGGAGCGGGATAGGGAGAGGTGCGCTGCCTGGAGGCGACCCTCGCTGCCACCGTCGAAGAACAGGATTCCCTCCTTCCATGGCGGGAAGAAGAACAGAAGATGAAGACGAAGAGAGAAGAGGATGAGTGCGGCCATTGTGCTCCCCTTCCGCCCCTTTTAAAGGGGCGAGGTGGGGGCTCAACCGCCCCGCTCGACCAATCGGGAAGCGAGGAGGCCAGAGGAGCGGGGCCGACTCGCCTTCTCCGCCCGTGGACGGCTCGGTCTCCCATCTTCGCCGCCCGACCCCTGTGCATGAGGGCAGCGTAAAAAGCGGAGCCGGAGCGGCAGTGACGCGACCTCGCTCTGCACCACGATCACGGGTGGATGCCTCAAGGACTGCATCGCCGCCACACCTCCCACGACGCCGCAATCAGCGCGTCTTTGTTACGGGAGGGAGGCGGCAGATCTGAGAAGTGGATTCGCACGCTGCAGGCGCGTGTGCCGTGCCTGTTTTGGGCCTGGCCCAACAGCGCTCAAGCACCGTGTGTGGCCCAGGCCGGGGCTCTGTCGGTGTACTAAGGTAGGGGTACCTCGGTACCCCAACTTGTGCAGGCGATTGCAGCTCCAGCGGTGGATCTACTACATGCTTGCGGAGACCATTCTGCTCCGTATCAAGCCATTCAAGAACAAAGTATACAAGACAGAAGATCAAGACCCGGCAAGAGGAGCTTGCCGGAAGGCCGTTCGGGCTCAAGATTACCTCACTCACGCAAGGCCTGGCGAGAGGAGCTCGCCGGGAGACTAGAAGATTACATCGTAGAAGACACGCCTCGGCGCTATCGTGTCGGCGAGGGCCCGGGGCGGCAAGTTGCAAAGCCCGACAAGCTCCCGGTCCGCAAGATCAAGACCCGGCAAGGTACTTGCCGGAGAGCTGCTGTGTGCCCGCCTCCAGCTCTTCCGCCCACGCATCACCTTGAGCCCTCTCCGAGAGGCGCGTGGCGGATGGCTGTGCAGCACAGGGGTGCGGTGGCACTCCGCGGTGGTGGATCCATCGCCGTGGCGACGGAGACGCAAAGGCGGGAGCTTTTGGGGTCGACGGCGACGGGCATTAAATGCCTTTGTCCCCCATGTCAAAGTAGGTAGAAGCCCTTTGTTCAAGCCTTGTAGCTACACTGTTCCGACTTTGTTCCAACTACCACCTCTTTTACATTTTACCCCTTTCTCCCTCGTTGACACCTGTTGGTGACCCCTTGGCGCTATAAAAGGAGGCCCATGCACAACGTAGAAGGGGTTCGGATCCTTGGCAACTCTCGCGCCTGGAGTTCAGCTGGATCGATTCACCCAACTCACCACACCACCATACGCTCGCATTCTCGAGCAAGATCAAATACAACACAAAGCAGCAGTAGGGTTTTACGCGTCCATCGCGGCCCGAAGCTGGGTAAAAATCCGCCCGCGTGCATCGCCTCGATCTGCTCTCTGTGCCTCCTCCGCCCTCGTACCGCACTCACGAAGGGGCCCCGGCCCCATAGGTGCTCGCGGCGGGCGGGCCTCCTCCGTCCCGTCCCGACAAGATACAACTATGATGAACCAATTTCTAGTGAGTTGAGTGCACTAGATTATCTTTATGAAGTTTTGCTTGAAATCTGTGAATCTGAAAATTGTGATGAAGTGCTTTATGAAGTGATTCACGATAAATCTTTGAATGAAAAGCATGATTGCAATAATGTTCTTATAAATTCTATTATTGTCAATTATGTTAATGATATGCAAAACCCTAAGCTTGGGGATGCTAGTTTTGCTATGTCTATTACTTGTTGCAATGATCATGATTGGGGTGATTCTTCTTATGATCATGAAAATTTATTTAAGCCCCATGATGAATATGAGATTGATGATAATGTTTGCATTGATATTGAAAGTGAGTTTGGAAGAGTGTTGACTTTAGATCCCACATATTTGGAGAATATTCAATCTTATGAAATTTTTGATAAAAGTGGGTTCGGAGAGGTCATGACCTTATTTTATGATAATCCCACTATTTCGGAGGATTGTCAACTTTGCATGCATGTGGATCATGAAGAGAAAATTTTATATGATAATTATATTGGTTAATTTGATTATGATCCTACATGTAATTATTACGAGTGAGGAAAATATGGTTGTAGAAATTTTCATGTTACAAAATTACCTCTCGTTATGTTGAGATTGCTATTGTTTCTTTCTTCTTCCTTGCATATATTGGTTTGTGCTTATCTTGATAATTTGTTTGCTTATATAATCCCTATGCATAGGAAGCATGTTAGACTTAAACTTGTTTGTCACATGTTTTATGATGCTCTCTTTGTGTTTCAATTGCTATCTTTCATGTGAGCACCATTAAAATTATCAATGCCTAGCTAAAAGGCTTTAAAGAAGAGCGCTTGTTGGGAGATAACCCAATATATTTCCTTCCTATTTTGCAATAAATAATTCATATAGCCTCTGGTTAGATGTGGTTTTATGTTTAAATTAGTGTTTGTACCAAGTAAGACCTTTGGGATAGCTTACGGTGACAGATGATTTGATCTGGCTGAAAAGCAGAAATTTTTGCGCTCAGGAAAACAATTATCATTTTTAACAAAATCACAATAAAATACTAATTCTTTTTTCAGAACGTTAATAAACAAATTTCTTAGGTTGTCCTAATGTTTCAGAATTGTTGGAGTTACAGAAGTATTTGAAATATCCAGATTTCTACAGATTGTTCTGTTTTTGACAGATTCTGTTTTCTTTGTATTGTTTGCTTATTTTGATGAATCTATGGGTAGTATCGGGGGTATGAACCATGTAAAAGTTGGAATACAGTAGATATTACACCAATATAAATAAATAATGAGTTCACAACATTACCAAAAGTGGTGATTTATTTTCTTATACTAACGGAGCTTATGAGATTTTCTATTGAGTTTTGTGTTGTGAAGTTTTTAAGTTTTGGGTAAGGATTTCATGGACTATGGAATAAGGAGTGGCAAGAGCCTAAGATTGGGGATGTCCAAGGCACCCCAAGGTAATATTCAAGGACAACCAAGAGCCTTAGCTTGGGGATGCCCCGGAGGCATCCCCTCTTTCGTCTTCGTCTATCGGTAACTTTACTTGAGGCTATATTTTTATTCACCACATGATATGTGTTTTGCTTGGAGCGTCTTGTATGATTTGAGTCTTTCATTTTTAGTTTGGCACAATCATCCATGCTGTACACACCTTTTGAGAGAGACAAGCATGAATCGTGATTTATTAAAATACTCTATGTGTTCACTTATATCTTTTGAGCTAGGCAATTTTGCTCTAGTGCTTCACTTATATCTTTTTAGAGCACGACGGTGGTTTTATTTTATAGAAATTGTTGAACTCTCATGCTTCACTTATATTATTTTGAGAGTCTTTAAACATCATGGTCATTTTCTTTGGTTATAAATTTAGTCCTAATATGATAGGCATCCAAGAGGAATATAATAAAAACTTTCATGTAAAGTGCATTGAATACTATGAGAAGTTTGATTCCTTATGATTGTTTTGAGATATAAAGATGGTGGTATTAGAGTCATGCTAGTGAATAGTTGTGAATTTGAGAAATACTTGTGTTGAGGTTTGTGAGTCCCGTAGCATGCACATATGATGAACCGTTATGTAACAAAGTTGGAGCACGAGATATTTTTGATTGTCTTCCTTATGAGTGGCAGTCGGGGACAAGCGATGGTGTTTTCCTACCAATCTATCCCCCTAGGAGCATGCGCGTAGTACTTTGTTTCGATGACTAATAGATTTTTGCAATAATTATATGAGTTCTTTATGACTAATGTTGAGTCCATGGATTATACGCACTCTCACCCTTCCACCATTGCTAGCCTCTCTAGTACCGCACAACTTTCGCCGGTACCATAAACCTTCCTCAAAACAGCCACCATACCTAACTATTATGGCATTTCCATAGCCATTTAGAGATATATTGCCATGCAACTTTCCACCATTCTGTTTATTATGACACACATCATCATTGTCATATTGCTTTGCATGATCATGTAGTTGACATCATATTTGTGGCAAAGTCACCATTTATCATTTTTTATACATGTCGCTCTTGAGTCATTGCACATCCCGGTACACCGCCGGAGGCATTCATATAGAGTCATATTTTGTTCTAGTATCGAGTTGTAATTTTTGAGTTGTAAGTAAATAAAAGTGTGATGATCTTCATTATTAGAGCATTATCCCATGTGAGGGAAAAAAGAGAGAAAAGGCAAAAAAAAAGAGAAGGCACAAAAAATAAGGAAAAAAAGAAAGAAAAAAAGAGAGAAAAGAGAAAAGGGGCAATGTTGCTATCCTTTTACCACACTTGTGCTTCAAATAGCACCATGATCTTCATGATAGAGAGTCTCCTATATTGTCACTTTCATATACTAGTGGGAATTTTTCCTTATAGAACTTGGCTTGTATATTCCAACAATGGGCATCCTTAAATTGCCCTAGGTCTTCATGAACAAGCAAGTTGGATGCACACCTACCTAGTTTTTCTTTCTGAGCTTTCATAAATGTATAACTCTAGTGCATCTGTTGCATGGCAATCCCTACTCACTCACGTTGATATCTATTGATGGGCATCTCTATAGCCCGTTTATACGCCTAGTTGATGTGAGACTATCTCCTTCTTTTTGACTTCTCCACAACCACCTTCTATTCCACCTATAGTGCTATGTCCATGGCTCACGCTCATGTATTGCGTGTAAGTTGAAAAAGTTTGAGAACATCAAAAGTATGAAATAATTGTTTGGCTTGTCATCGGGGTTGTACATGATTTGAATATTTTGTGTGATGAAGATGGAGCAAAGCCAGACTATATGATTATGTAGGGATAAACTTTCTTTGGCCATGTTATTTTGAGAAGACATAATTGCCTTGTTAGTATGCTTGAAGTATTATTATTTTTATGTCAATATTAAACTTTTGTTTGAATTGTACGGATCTGAACATTCATGCCACAATAAAGAAATAGACAAATATGTTAGGTAGCATTCCACATCAAAAATTCTATTTTTATCATTTACCTACTCGAGGACAAACAGGAATTAAGCTTGGGGTGCTTGATACGTCTCCAACATATCTATAATTTTTTATTGTTCCATGCTATTATATTATCTGTTTTGGATGTTTTATATGCTATTTTATATTATTTTTGGGACTAGCCTATTAACCTAGAGCCTAGTGCCAGTTCCTGTTTTTCCCTATTTTTGAGTTTCGTAGAAAAGGAATACCAAACGGAATAAAACCTTCGCGATGATTTTTCTTGGACCGGAAGACAACCAGGAGACTTGGAGATGAAGTCGGAGGAACCACGAGGCGGCCACACGGACAGAGGGCGTGCTGAGGGGGTAGGGCGCGCCCCCCACCCTTGTGGGCCCCTCGTGCACTCCCTAACCTAATTTTTGTGCCTATATATTCCCATATATCCCCAAACCAACAGAGGCATCCACAAAAACACTTTTCCACCGCCGCAACCTTCTATACCCATGAGATCCCATCTAGGGACCTTTTCTGCCACCCTGCCAGAGGGGGATTCAATCATGGAGGGCTTCTACATCAACTCTATTGCACTTCCGATGAAGCGTGAGTAGTTTACCACAGACCTACGGGTCCATAGCTAGTAGCTAGATGGCTTCTTCTCTCTCTTTGATTCTCAATGGCATGTTCTCCTCGTTGTTCTTGGAGATCTATTTGATGTAATACTCTTTTGCGGTGTGTTTGCCGACATCCGATGAATTACGGATTTATAATCACCTTATCTATGAATATTATTTGAATCTCCTCTGAATTCTTTCATGCATGATTTGATATCTTTGTAATTATCTTCGAACTACCGGTTCGGTTTGGCCAACTAGATTGGTTCTTCTTGCAATGGGAGAAGTGCTTAGCTTTTAGTTCAATCTTACGGTGTCCTTCCCTGGTGGCAGTAGGGGCAGCAAGGCACATATTGTATTGTTGTCATCGAGGATTAAAATATGGGGTTTTCATCATATTGTTTGAGTTAATTCCTCTACATCATGTCATCTTGCTTAATGTGTTACTCCGTTCTTTATGAACTTAATACTCTATATGCATGCTGGATAGCGGTCAATCTGTGGAGTAATAGTAGTAGATGCAGAATTGTTTCGGTCTACTTGACACAAACGTGATGCCTATATTAAAGATCATTGCCTTAGATATCGTCATAACTTTGAACTTTTCTATCAATTGCTCGGCAGTAATTTGTTCACCCACCATAATATTTTTCTATCTTGATAGAAGCCTCTAGTGAAACCTATGGCCCCCAGGTCTATTTTCCATCATATAAGTTTTCGATCTACTATTTTGCAATCTTTTACTTTCCGATCTATAACCCCAAAATACCAAAAATATGTACTTTACCATTTATCTATCTCTATCAGATCTCACTTTTGCAAGTGTCCGTGAAGGGAATGACAACCCCTTTATCACGTTGGGTGCAAGTTGTTTGATTGTTTGTGCAGGTATTTGGCGACTTGTGCGTTGTCTCCTACTGGATTGACACCTTGGTTCTCAAACTGAGGGAAATACTTATCTCTACTTTGCTGCATCACCCTTTCCTCTTCAAGGGAAAAACCAACACAAGCTCAAGAAGTAGCAGTGTTTTATTTAGTGTTTGAACCAAGTAAAACCATTGGGATACTTCGGTATATCGTTGAGATTTTGCTGAAAAACAGACACTTTTGCATTCTGTTGCAGAATTTTGAAAATTCATGAAAGCGACGAAAAATTCTGATTTTTTTATAAAAGATTGATATACAAATTGCCTCTGTTGTCCTAATTTTTCAGAATGTTGGAGTTACATAAGTGTAGGAGCTTTCCTGATTACTATAGACTGTTCTGTTTTTGACAGATTCTATTTTGGGACAATTGCATTCTTACCCCTAGTTGGTTCCTACCCACGGGGTTTTCCCTTACTTTTCGAGCTTGCTCAGTTTTGCCCTTACTTTTGCCGTCGAGGTCCCTCGAATGCCCTTTGACCGTTTGACCAAAACTTTGAAAATTCATAACTAATTCATATGAACTCAGAAAAATGCAAATAAGATATTAAAATGTTCTGATAAACATTACCTTTATGGGCATATCATTTGCATTCAGGACAAAAGCATCATTTAAACTACCCGAGGTAATTAATGTTATTAACATTATTAAAAATAAATAGGTATAAACAATATTTTTCCGTGAATAAAAATTGTATGCAAATGTAGGTGATGTTTTCTGAACATCCTAATACCTTATTTGCATTTTCTCGAGTTCGTATCAACTTGTTATGAAGTTTCCAAAAAATGGTCAAAGTCGTTAGAACATTCATAACAAGTTGATACAAACTCCGAAAAATGCAAAAAAGTTATCAGGATGTTCAGAAAACATCACCTACATTTGCATGTAATTTTTATTCATGAAAAAAATATTGTTTATACCTATTTATTTTTAATAATGTTAATAACATTAATTACCTCGGGTAGTTTAAATGATGCTTTTGTCTTGAATGCAAATGGTATGCCCATAAAGGTAATGTTTATCTGAACATTTTGATATCTTATTTGCATTTTTCTGAGTTCATATGAATTAGTTATGAATTTTCAAAGTTTTGGTCAGACAGTCAAACGGCATTCGAGGGATCTTGATAGAAAAAGTAAGGGCAAAACTGAGCAAGCTCGAAAAGTAAGGGCAAAACCCGTGGGTAGGAACCAACTAGGGGTAAAAATGCAATTGTCCCCTTCTATTTTCTATGTGTTGTTTGCTTATTTTGATGAATCTGTGAGTAGTATCAGGGGGTATGAACCATGGAGAAGTTGGAATACTGTAGATAGTACACCAATATAAATAAACAATGAGTTCACAATGGTACCAAAAGTGGTGATTTATTTTCTTATACTAACGAATCTCATGAGTTTTCTGTTGAGTTTTGTGTTGTGAAGTTTTCAAGTTATGGGTAAAGATTTGATCGACTATGGAATAAGGAGTGGCAAGACCCTAAGCTTGGGGATGCCCAAGGCACCCCAAATTGATGTTCAAGGACAACCAAGCATCTAAGCTTGGGGATGCCCCGGATGGCATCCCCTCTTTCGTCTTCAATCCATCGGCAAATTTACTTGAGGCTATATTTTTATTCACCGCATGATATGTGTTTTGCTTGGAGCGTCTTGTATGATATGATTCTTTGCTTTCTAGTTTGCCACAGTCATCCTTGCTGTACACATCTTTTGAGAGGGACACACATGAATCATGAATTTATTAGAATACTCTATGTGCTTCACTTATATCTTTTGAGCTAGGTGATAATCCCCAAGTGCAAGGAATCATCGTAGCAATTTCCAAAGGTGGAAGTGATAGGTATGGAGTGTCGAACCCACAAGGAGCTAAAGGTAAGATCAATATTCTCTCAAGTCCTATCTGCCACTCATATGACTCTACGTACACTAAACGTTTGCTTCCATCTAGAAATGAGAAATAAAACTACGTTGTGGGTATGAAGAGGATAACTTTGCATGATATCGGAGAACTAAAATATAAAAGTAGGTGTTGCTATTATAAAGTTAGAATATATTACTATATATTACAAATAGCGAGTGTGGAATAATGATGGGTCGGTGTGCGGAATTGTCCTAGGCAATTCTTAACAAGATCGGTAATCATTATTGCAATTTCATATGAGGGAGAGGCGTAAGCTAACATACTTTCTCTTGTTGGATCATATGCACTTATGATTGAAACTCTAGCAAGCATTCGCAACTACTAAAGATCATTAAGGTAAAACCCAACCATAGCATTAAAGTATCAAGTCCCCTTTATCCCATACGCAACAACCCCCTTACTCGGGTTTATGCTTCTGTCACTAAAGCAACCCACTATAAGCAAATCATGAACGTATTGCAACACCCTACAGTGGGAATCCTTCACGTGTGCGCGGCACGGAAGGCACCATGGTACAGCACCAAAATAAAGCATACAACTCAATCCAATCTAGATCATCAATCAACCCAAAGGACAAAAGAAATCTACTCAAAACATCATAGGATGGCAACACATCATTGGATCATAATATGTGGCATAAAGCACCATGTTCAGGTCGTGGATTACAGTGGGGTGCGGGTGAGTGGACAGCGTAAAAGAGATGAGGATGGTGACAAAGATGGTGATGTTGATGAAGACGATCACCGCAGCGATGGTTCCCCCGATGACACTCTGGCGCCACCAAGAGAGAGGTCATGAGGTTCTCCCCCTTGTGCTTCCTCCTCCATGGCCTCCACCCTAGATGGGGAGAGGTACTCCCTCTTGTCCTTGGCCTCCATGGCGATGATGGGCCCCTCCGAGATCCTCCTCCATGGCCTCCGGTGATGATGGCCCCCTCCGGCAGGGTGCTAGAGAGGGCCTAGATTGGTTTTTCGTGGCTACAGAGGCTTAAGGCGGTGGAACTCCTGATCTAGGTTTATTTCTGAGATTTTGGGATTTATAGGAGGTATTGGCGTCGGGGACAAGTCAAGGGGGGCCATGAGGCGATGGTAAGGTAGGGGGCGCGCCTAGGGCGTGGGGCGCCCCCACCCTTGTGGTTACCCCGGGACTCCTCCGTGGTATCTTTTTGCTCCAGTATTTTTTATATCTTCCAAAAATATTCTCCGTAAATTTTCAACCCATTACGAGAACTTTTATTTCTGCACAAAAAACGACACCACGGTAGTTCTGCTGAAAACAACGTCAGTCCGGGTTAGTTCTAATCAAATCATACCAAAACCATATAAAATTGTTATAAACATGGCATGAATTCTTCGTAAATTATAGATACGTCGGAGATGTATCACTAGGTAGTTTGCTCTAGTGCTTCACTTATATCTTTGTAGAGCATGGCGGTGGCTTTGTTTTATAGAAATTGTTGAAATCTCATGCTTCACTTATATTATTTTGAGACTCTCTTAAACAACATGGTAATTTTCTTAGGTTGTGAATATAGTCCTAATATGATGGGCATCCAAGAGGGATATAATAAAAACATTCGTATAAAGAGCATTGAATACTATGAGAAGTTTGATTCCTTGCATTTGTTTTGAGATATAAAGATGGTGATATTAGAGTCATGATAGTGAGTAATTGTGGATTGGAAGAAATACTTGTGTTAAATTTTTTGATTCCCGTAGCATGCACGTATGATGAACTATTATGTGATGAAGTCGGAGCATGATTTATTTTTTGATTGTCTTCCTTATGAGTGGCTGTCGGGGATGAGTGATGGTATTTTCCTACCAATCTATCCCCCTAGGAGCATGCGTGTAGTACTTTGTTTTGACAGCTAATAATTTTTTGCAATAAGTATGTGAGTTCTTTAAGACTAATGATGAGTCCATGGATTATACGCACTCTCACCTTTCCACCATTGCTAGTCTCTCTAGTATCGTGCAACTTTCGCCGGTGCATTAAACCCACCATATACCTTCCTCAAAACAGCCACCATACCTACCTATTAAGGCATTTCCATAGCCATTCCGAGATATATTGCCATGCAACTTCCACCATTCCATTTATTATGACATGCATCATCATTGTCATATTGCTTTGCATGATCATGTAGTTGGCATAGTATTTGTGGCAAAGCCACCATTCGTATTTTTATACTTGTCACTCTTGATCATTACACATCCCGGTACACCGCCGGAGGCATTCATATAGAGTCATATTTTGTTCTAGAATCGAGTTGTAATTCTTGAGTTGTAAAG
The DNA here is from genome assembly GCA_021437245.1 of Aegilops speltoides. Taxonomy (NCBI): domain Eukaryota; kingdom Viridiplantae; phylum Streptophyta; class Magnoliopsida; order Poales; family Poaceae; genus Aegilops; species Aegilops speltoides. Next base: position 376,358,760 of record CM038144.1, on the reverse strand, counting down.
TAAATAAAAGTGTGGTGATCATGATTATTAGAGCATTGCCCCATATGAAGAAAGGATGATGGAGACTATGATTCCCCCACAAGTTTGGATGAGACTCCGGACGAAAAATAAAAAATAAAAAATAAAAGAAAGAGAAAAAAGAAGCCAGTGAGCCCAAAATAAAAAAATCACAGAAAAGAGAGAAGGGGCAATGTTACTATCCTTTTTCCACACTTGTGCTTCAAAGTAGCACTATGATCTTCATGATAGAGAGTCTCTGTCGGTGTCAAAACCGGCGGATCTCGGGTAGGGGGTCCCGAACTGTGCGTCTAGGCGGATGGTAACAGGAGACAAGGGACACGATGTTTTTACCCAGGTTCGGGCCCTCTCGGTGGAGGTAAAACCCTACTCCTGCTTGATTAATATTGATGATATGGGTAGTACAAGAGTAGATCTACCACGAGATCTAGGAGGCTAAACCCTAGAAGCTAGCCTATGGTATGATTGTTGTTCGTCCAACGGACTAAAACCCTCTGGTTTATATAGACATCGGAGAGGGTTAGGGTTACACGGAGTTGGTTACAATGGTAGGAGATCTACATATCCGTATCGCCAAGCTTGCCTTCCACGCCAAGGAAAGTCCCATCCAAACACGGGACGGAGTCCTCAATCTTGTATCTTCATAGTCTTGGAGTCCGGCGAAAGATGATAGTTCGGCTATCCGGACACCCCCTAGTCTAGGACTCCCTTAGTAGCCCCTGAACCAGGCTTCAATGACGACGAGTCCGACGCGCATATTGTCTTCGGCATTGCAAGGCGGGTTCCTCCTCCAAATAATTCATAGAAGATTTTGAGCACCAGGATAGTGTTCGGCTCTGCAAAATAAGTTCCACATACCACCGAAGAGAGAATAATATTTACGCAAGTTCAATCTGCTGACGTATTTCGTGGCGTGACATCACACCGCGGCCAAGCCTTTATTCGAATCATTTTCACTGTTCCACCTCAGCGCGTTTAGCGAAGAGGTTTCCTTGGCACGTCTTGGCAAAGCAGAGATCGTGTCCCCTTATTCCGGGATTCTCATCAATACGGGCATGGGTAACCCAACCGCGCCATTGATTACGGCGCTTGGGAGATAAGCGAGTTTTACCAGGCTGGTGGGGACGCATAGTTTTGTCCGTCCATATAAGGGGATAAGGATCCACCTTTTTACCTACGCCTTCTTCCTCCTTTGCTTATCCATTTCCGCGCACTCGAGCTCCAACGCCCTAGCCCGCACATCTTGCCTCAACCTTCCCCAGCCATGTCCGGAGCGGGAGGCAAGTGGATGGCCTCCTCCGTCACGGAGGGGCATATCAAAAAGCTGCGGAAGGCCGGATACTTGCCCGGCGACATCGCGCATCGGCTCCCCGACGAGGGGCAGCTCATCCCCACCCCCGGGCCCCATGAAAGGGTGGTGTTCCTCACCCACTTCCTCCGCGGACTAGGTTTTCCACTTCACCCATTTGTCCGGGGGCTCATGTTCTACTATGGCCTGGATTTCCATGATCTGGCCCCGAATTTCATCCTCAACATCTCGGCGTTCATCGTCGTGTGCAAGGCTTTCCTCTGCATCCAGCCCCACTTCAGCTTATGGCTGAAGACCTTCAATGTCAAGCCGAAGGTAGTGGGCGGCCGCCAAGCGCAGTGCGGAGGTGCCATGGTGGGCAAGATGCCCAACATCCTATGGCTCGAGGGCTCCTTTGTGGAGACCATAAAGGGGTGGCAATCGGGGTGGTTCTATATCACCGAGCCGCGTGACCCTGAATGGGCAGCGGCCCCAAAATTCAGATCTGGCATCACCACACGGCTCACCTCCTGTAAAGAGAAGGGCCTTTCATGGGGTGATTTGGAGGAGCTGACCGGACTCCAATCCTGCATCCAAACTTTGGTGAACAAGAAGCTCAAGCTTGTCAATGTAGTCCAGGTCATGCTCATCCGCCGGATCCTCCCGTGCCAGGAGGGGGCTTTTAATTTGTGGGAGTTTGATCCAGCACAGCACCAAACCTTAAGCAGGCTCTTCGACACTACGTACGAAGATGCCTGGAAGGTGCTTTTCAAGGGCGCCGAGGCTCCCGCATCTGCTACCGAATATCGCGGATTCAGCTCGCAGCGTCCAACCGGCGAGGTAAGCTATTCTACCCTTTATGGGGCACTTGTTTTTCATAGTTTGACTCTATGCGGGATCTAAACTCCCTTTACCTTTAACAGGCTTGGCAGAAGACATCCGGGCAGGTTAACTGTCCGGCTCCCTTGCCAGAAGACCCAGCGGATGCCCGATTAACGGGACTGCTGGCTCTGGCGCCTTACGTGGTGCCGGAGAAGAAGGCCAAGAAGAAGGCCACGGGAACCCGGAGGAATTCCCGGCGCCAGGTGTTATCGGACTCATCGTCGGATGACTCCAAGGCGGACTCCTCCCGCAAAGACGAGGAGGAGAAGAAAGAGGCCTCTCCCTCAGCGGGGGGAGAGAAGAAAAGGAAGGCCTCCCAACCGGGAGGCCGGAGAATCAAGAAGGAAGGACCCTTCCTCCGGACTGTTCCACCAACGCCGATGACGGCGAAGAGGCGTGGCCTTCGAGGGCCAAGCCCCTAGCGAGATCGTAAGTGTCCGGATTCCAGAATAACTCATGATTTTTCTTTCGTCGCATAGTGTCTTCTAACACCGAATACCACCATGTAGCCCGCCCAAGGACGATCTCCCTGCTTCGTCGAGCGGCTCCTTGGATTCGTCGGATGTGAATAGCACTTCACTTCCGACCGCCTCCTCCCCCCTTGACGCAGGCGACACGAGGTTGGGTCCCAGAAGGGGCCCAGCCAGGAGGAGGAGGCCCCGGAGGTGCCGCAGGGCAACCTCCCGGACTTTGGACCGGACTCCGCACCGAAACCTTTAGTAGTTCTAGAGTCCAGCGGGTGGCCCCTTTGTATGAAGGGCGAGACTGCAATGCCGGTGACCTCCGTCCAACCGGAGGCGCCGGATAATTTGCTGGAGGCGCTCAACAGCGCTTCCATCGACGGGGAGCACCGCACTGTCATGAGTGCGGTGATTCAGAAGGTTCAGTCCGCCAAGAGGGGGCTGACTGAAGCCTGTACCAGCCTTCTAACAGGCTTTGAGGTATGTGATTAAGATATGTAAAAATAGTACCGCATAGGCGGTAGCCGATGCTCGGTTTGGTGTTGGAAAGAAAAGCCGGGCGAGGATCTAAAAGATATACGCAGGAGTCTAACATAAGCGTGTCAATATGGGAATGCAGGCTGCGCTGCTGACCTCCGCCGCACTGACTGCGGAGGTCAATGCATTGAAGCAAAGCCTCGAGCGGTCCGAGAACGAGCTCGGCCGTGCCAAGAAGCAGCTCGAGGACAAGGATGTTAAATAATACCTCCTTAAAATAATACCTTATAGAAAGGATTTGGTTGCAAAAAATGATAGGAATAACGTGAGTATTACAGGGGCCACGAACGAGGTGGCGACCCTGAAGGAGGCAGTGTCCAAGGCCGAAAGCAATGCGGCCGCGGAAAGCACCGAGCAAGAGAAGCAGGAGGCGCGGGTGGTGGAGGTGCGGCAAGAGCTCCAGGCTCTCGTGGAGAAACACGAGAGTTTGGAGCGTGACTCGAAGACTCGAGAGTCAGCTCGCCTCGGCTCTTGAGAGTGCCAAAGCCGCCAAGGCCGAAGCCCAAAAAGCCCTCCAGGAAATTGAGGCAATAAAGAAAATAGAGGCGGGTAAGGCATTCTTTATGCAAAGCAGGCACGTGAAAGTGAATTACTTGTTACTTACCCGAATCCGGAGCTCTCCAGGAGCATTCGCAGATCTGCCCTTGATGTGTCCGATCTTTGCCGCATTCTACCGGGCCGAGGAAGGAGCTCGACGGAGAAGGTATTCTTGTCTCGATATCTTTGAGGCGGACATCCAGTGCCTGGCGACCAGTGAAGCAGCTGGTCGAGCTCCTAAGGTGGCGAACAGGCCATGAAGGGCCTCATAGTTGGTGTGTGGCCCAAAGAAGCCATGCACAGGAGCTACTTCGGTCTAGTGCGGCGGCTGGTGGGCGCTTGTCCATGGATTGAAGTCATCAAGCACTCCGTCGCATTGAAGGTGCCGTCGGGCCTTGCCGTGCTAAAGTGCTTTGGGGCAAGATGGGCCGAGAAGCTTGTGACGGACGCGCCACCGCCGGGCAAGGAGTATCGCATGCCGAGATGTACTATAAGGGTGTCTGAAGGGTGCCCGCCTTTATAGCAGTGAATGCTCCAAAGATGTAATTTTTAGTAGACTCGCATTTTGTTATCTGCGCTGAAAACTTTGTTCATATCGTTAAGCAGCGCTTGTTAATTTAAAATATTACCTTACGTGCAGCCGTTTATCAAATTTGAGAGATGGCAAGTCGTTGGCTTTAGCCCCCATGCCACGACAGTCTTTGGGGTGTTCGGGATAAACTTGGCGCTCTTTTTCCCATTTTGGGTCCTTGAGGCGCTCAACACAACGAACGAGGCAACCGGACTTATAATGCTTGAACACTCCCACTTAGCCATAGAATTCTATAATTTTAAATTTCGTGAAGCCCCTAGTGTTGGAAGGCGAATTGGGCGCTATCACGCTGGGCGGATAAAGCCAGCTCCTCGCTCTAAGCAGCATGAGTCTTTAGGGACTCGAAAAAACCTCTCGAACAGCGACCGGCTCTTGCCCCATCATGACTGTCAGTTTTAGCTTTCTCCACTGAGGTGCTCAACCCAACTCAACTGGGGCACAATCGTAGTGGTTCTCCCAGCGCTATCTTAGCCGATATAACGGGACGTAAGGTACCAAAACATGGGAGCCGGGCAAACCCAACTATTGACCCAAGACATGATTCGGAGCCGATGCATATAATGCTATAAGTTCGGGGTGCCACACTTGTGAAAGTGTTCGGACTTATCACACCATACTTTGGGGAACTTAAGCCCCTGGTGTATTTGGCCGTACCAAAGCATACAGGTGCAACATGTCATAAGTGGACATATATAGATAAAAAAAAGGAATGCAATGATAGGCAAAAAGCGATGCATTGTTTATTCAAAAAGTACTGCAATGAAAGCAGAACGATACAAATAGTGCGATAAGCAAGGGATGGGACTATTTAACATGTCCCCTCGAGGGTAGGCTGCGGAATGGTATGTAAAACAGGTATCTGCTTCGTAATAGAGACCACCTAGACATTCGGCGTAGCTTTTACGCTTCCACGGCTGTTGCATCATGAGTTCGGCAAGTCCACTGCCGGACAGGGCTTCTGGAAAACGGAGTCTGAAAATAAGAAGTAAGAAAAATGACACCATTGGGAGCCCCCTGGTGTGGTTGAGCCGCACTGGGTATTTCGTGGTCGTGCCCTCCCCTGTGCCCATGGTATCTCCAGGCGTAGTTATGTACGCGTGGTCTGATCTCGCGATTTCGCGAGGGCTGGGGTTAGCCGCATTACTCTGGCGATGCTCGGAGCGTGCGGTGGTCTTGTTGTAGGTTACTCTGGGCGCGCTTGACGGTGTCCGGCCGCTTAACAGCCGGACTCGAGAATTGCCTTAAGAGGCTGCTTTGTACTTCCGCCGCGAGGGCCGCTGTATGCTCCTCCGTTCGGAGAGAGCGTTTGGTGTTTCCGTTGACTGTAATGACTCCTCGAGGGCCTGGCATCTTGAACTTGAGGTATGCATAGTGCGGCACCGCATTGAACTTTGCAAATGTGGTTCGTCCGAGCAGTGCATGATAGCCGCTGCGGAACAGGACTATGTCGAAGATTAACTCTTCGCTTCGGAAGTTATCCGGGGATCCGAAGACCACTTCAAGTGTGACTGAGCCTGTGCAGTTGGCCTCTACACCTGGTATGACGCCTTTGAAGGTCGTATTTGTGGGTTTAATCCTTGAGGGGTCTATGCCCATCTTGCGCATTGTATCCTGATAAAGCAGGTTCAGGCTGCTGCCACCGTCCATCAGGACTCTAGTGAGGTGAAATCCGTCGACGATTGGGTCTAGAACCAATGCGGCAAATCCACCATGGCGGATGCTAGTGGGGTGGTCCCTTCGATCAAAAGTGATCGGGCAGGAGGACCACGGATTGAACTTTGGGGCGACTGGCTCCATCGCATATACGTCCCTGAGTGCACGCTTCCGCTCCCTTTTGGGTATGTGGGTTGCGTATATCATGTTCACCGTTCGCACTTGTGGGGGGAAACCCTTCTGTCCTCTATTGTTTGGCGGCCGGGTCTCTTCCTCGTCCTTGCTATGTAGCCCCTTGTCATTGTTTTCGGCAATTAACTTGCCTGACTGCTTGAACACCCAACAATCCTGTTGGTGTGATTGGCTAACTTTTCGGGGTGCCGTGTCCGCGCAAGCGATCGAGTATCCGGTCCAAATTGGGACGGGCCCGGAGTAGTTCTTTTGAATGGCTTTTCAGTGACGGGTTTAGAGCCTCTGAATCCGACATTGACTGCCGTATCAGTATTATCGCCGTTAATGCGGCGCTTGTGCTTATTGCGACGCGACCTGTCGTTGCTGTCCTTGGTATCGAAACTACCAGGGTTTTTGGTCAGGCTGTTACTGCGAGCTAGCCAGCTGTCCTCTCCCACGCAGAAGCGGGTCATGAGTGATGTGAGGGCTGCCATGGATTTCGGCTTTTCCTGTCCTAGGTGCCGGGCAAGCCACTCATCGCGGATGTTATGTTTGAAGGCTGCAAGGGCCTCTGCATCTGGACAGTCAATGATTTGATTTTTCTTGGTTAAGAACCGTGTCCAGAATTGTCTAGCTGCTGAATTATGTGGCTTAGGTCATCAGCGTCTGGTGGTCGCACATATGTGCCCTGGAAGTTATCAAGGAATGCGGCTTCCAGGTCTTCCCAACACCCAATTGATTATGCTGGCAAGCTGTTGTGCCAATGCCGAGCTGGTCCTTTAAGCTTGAGTGGAAGGTATTTGATGGCGTGTAGATCATCACCGCGGGCCATGTGGATGTGAAGGAGATAGTCCTCGATCCAAATCGCATGATCTGTTGTGCCATGTATGATTCAATGTTTACGGGTTTGAAACCCTCGGGGATTTGATGATCCATTACTTCGTCTGTGAAGCATAGTGGGTGTGCGGCGCCTCTGTATTGGGCTATATCACGACGCATCTCAAACGAGCTTTGTCCACTGTGTTCGGCCCGGCCGGAATTGTTGTATCCGGCGTGACGGTTGTCATCACATATTGTGGGGCGCCCACGCGATCTGTAGATCGATCTTGTTTGTCTTGCCTTGTCCTCCAATATGTCTCGCAGGTCTGGCGCATTCCCTCATGGCTTTGTACTTTTCGAGCGACGCCGAGGTGCGGCTTTAGTGGAGGGCCTAGAGGCCTCTCTGTCGCGGCCACAAGGTGGCCGGTCCTCAGTATTATGCGCTGGTGATGTAGGTTTAGGTGCTTCCTCCTCTAGTCGGGGTAGCAGCTTGCGTTTTGGGTAGCTCTTGGAGGGGCGTTCAAGTTTGTACTCTTCGGCCGCAAGGACTTCAGTCCATCTGCCGGCTAGCAAGTCTTGGTCAGCTCTAAGCTGTTGCTGCTTTTTCTTGAGGCTGCTTGCCGTGGCCATAAGCCTGCGTTTGAAATGCTCTTGTTCGACGGGATACTCAGGCACGACAAATTCGTCGTCGTCGAGGCTTGCCTCGTCTTCGGAGGGAGCCATATGATTATCGTCCTCTACCTCTCTGTCTGCGCTCTCTCATGAGGGCTGGTTTCTCCATCCTCTGTGCTGAATCTTCTTTGGAGGGGGTTGTCTTCGCACCTTGTCCAGGGGTGTTATTGTCTCCGGTGCGGAATCTCCATTTTTGCTGTGGCGGGATTTAGAGCAGCGCCGCTGACGCCGGCGCTTAGGCTGTTTCTTGGAGGGGTCATCCTCCGTTGTTCCACCGCCATTCCCATCCTTTGGGATGTCCACCATGTATATGTCGTATGACGAGGTGGCCTTCCACTGTCCTGTAGGCGCTGGTTCTCGGTCGTCTCCTGCATCGTCGTCCATACTATCGATGTCTTCGGAGTCGAAGTCGAGCAAATCGGTTAAATCATTGACAGTGGCTACGCAGTGGGTGGTGGGTGGGCTTTGAATTTCTTCGTCGTACGCATCCCAACCTTCCTGACCATAGTCCGGCCAGGGCTCTCCTGATAGAGAGAGAGAGACTTCGGTGAATTCAGGATGTCGCCAAAGGGCGAGTGCTGAAAGATGTCCGCAGCAGTGAACTCCATGATCGGCGCCCAATCGGATTCGATTGGCGGGGGCGCGGAAGGTTCGGGGTCCGGAGAGGAGTCCGGCACCTTCTAGTCACTGATACGTCTCCAACGTATCTATAATTTTTGATTGCTCCATGCTACTTTATCTACTATTTTGGACTATATTGAGCTTTATTTTCCACTTCTATATTATTTTTGGGACTAACCTATTAACCGGAGGCCCAGCCCAGAATTGTTGTTTTGTGCCTATTTTAGTGTTTCAAAGAAACGGAATATCAAACGGAGTCCAAACAGAATGAAACCTTCGAGAACGTGATTTTCTCACCGAACGTGATCCAGGAGACTTGGACCCTACTCCAAGAAGCTTCCGAGGAGGTCACGAGGGTGGAGGGCGCCCCCTTGGGCGCGCCCCCTACCTCGTGGGCCCCTCGGAGCTCCACCGACGTACTCCTTCCTCCTATATATACCTACTATCCCAAATAGATCAGAGACGGAACCAAAAACCTAATTCCACCACCGCAACCTTCTGTATCCACGAGATCCCATCTTGGGGCCTGTTTCGGAGCTCCACCGGAGGGGGCATCCACCACAAAGGGCTTCTACATCATCACCATAGCCCCTCCAATGAAGTGTGAGTAGTTTACTTCAGACCTTCGGGTCCATAGCTAGTAGCTAGATGGCTTCTTCTCTCTTTTTGGATCTCAATACAATGTTCTCCCCCTCTCTCGTGGAGATCTATTCGATGTAATCTTCTTTTTGCGGTGTGTTTGTTGAGACCGATGAATTGTGGGTTTATGATCCAACTTATCTATGGAAAATATTTGATTCTTCTCTGAATTCTTTTATGTCGATTGAGTTATCCTTGCAAGTCTCTTGAATTATCCGTTTGGTTCGCCAACTAGATTGGTAGTTCTTGCAATGGGAGAAGTGCATGGCTTTGGGTTCAATCTTGCGGTGTCCTTACTCGATGATGTAAAGAGTTGCAAGGCACGTATTGTATTGTTGCCATCGAGGATAACAAGATGGGGTTTTTATCATATTGCATGAATTTATCCCTCTACATCATGTCATCTTGCTTAAAGCGTTACTCTGTTGTTAACTTAATACTCTAGATGCATGCTGGATAGCGGTCGATGAGTGGAGTAATAGTAGTAGATGCAGAATCGTTTCGATCTAGTTGTCACGGACGTGATGCCTATATACATGATCATTGCCTAGATATACTCATAACTATGCTCAATTCTATCAATTGCTCAACAGTAATTTGTTCACCCACCGTAGAATACTTATGCTCTTGAGAGAAGCCACTAGTGAAACCTATGGCCCCCGGGTCTATTCTCATCATATCAATCTATATCACTTTATTTACTTACTTTGTTTTTACTTTGCCTTTACTTTTTACTTTGCATCTATCTATCAAAAATACCAAAAATATTATCTCTATTAGATCTCACTCTCGTAAGTGACCGTGAAGGGATTGACAACCCCTAAGCGTTGGTTGCGAGTTGCTATCGTGTTGTGCAGGTACGAGGGACTTGCGCGTGACCTCCTACTGGATTGATACCTTGGTTCTCAAAAACTGAGGGAAATACTTACGCTACTGTGCTGCATCATCCTCTCCTCTTCGGGGAAAACCAACACAAGCTCGAGACGTAGCAAGAAGAATTTCTGGCGCCGTTGCCGGGGAGGCTTACGCAAAAGTCAACATACCAAGTACCCATCACAATCCCTATCTCTTTCATTACATTATTTGCCATTTGCCTCTCATTTTCCTCTCCCCCACTTCACCCTTGCCGTTTTATTCGCCCTCTCTTTCCCAATCTCCTCCTCTCTTTCCATTGCCTTTTCCTCGTCCTTTTGTTTGCTCGTGTGTTAGTTTGCTTGTCATCATGACTAGTCCCTTGTCTACTCCTATGTCTCCCAAGTTTGAAGTTCTTCACTTCAAGCAAAGGCAAGGAGAAAACTTAAAAGATGCTTGGTATAGGATGATGGAATCTTATCGTAAATGCACCCTAGAGGTGAACTATAGAATCCTTTTTTGGAATTTTTATGTTGGGTTAAATATAACTTATAGACAACTCCTGGATTGCATGGCCAAGGGAAATTTCATTGAAATTGATCCCAGTATTGCGCATGAAATTATAGAGGGAATAGTGGGAACACCACCCCAAAAAGGAGGATCTCATCCTACCCAGGGAGAAACCCAAATGTTTGAAAAGATTTGCGAAGCAACTAAGATTTTAAAAAAATCTCTTGATCCTCTTAAAAATATTGGCGAAAATCTTAACCGTATGAGTATGTTGATTACTATTTGTAATAAATGGTTGGATTCTTTAGATCTAAAAATTTCCGAGTTTGACGGGAAGAGGGAAGAACCCCCCGGATTTGAACATGACTCCGCTAAAAAACTAGAAATTAAAGATGGCAATACCTAGATCTATCCTTGCTTTTATGCCTAGCTAGGGGCATTAAACGATAGCGCTTGTTGGGAGGCAACCCAATTTTATTTTGTGTTTTTTTGTTTTTGGTTCTGTTTAGGAATAAATAATCCATCTACCTTCTGTTTGGATTTGGTTTTATGTTTTAATTAGTGTTTGTGCCAAGTAGGACCTATAGGATAACCTACGATGATAGTTGATTTGATTCTGCTGAAAAAACAGAAACTTTAGCACTCACGAGATTAGCTGTCATTTTTTACTGGAGAGTGATTTTGCGTCGATTCTTTTTGCTGCTGATCAATAAATAAATTTTCCAGAACTTCCTATTTTGGTAGAATTTTTAGAGTTCCAGAAGGTTGCGTTAGTTACAGATTACTACAGACTGTTCTGTTTTTGACAGATTCTGTTTTTCGTGTGTTGTTTGCTTATTTTGATGAATCTATGGCTAGTAAATTAGTTTATAAACCATAGAGAAGTTGGAATACAGTAGGTTTAACACCAATATAAATAAATAATGAGTTCATTACAGTACCTTGAAGTAGTCTTTTGTTTTCTTTCTCTAACGGAGCTCACGAGATTTCTGTTGAGTTTTGTGTTGTGAAGTTTTCAAGTTTTGGGTGAATTCTTTTGATGGATTATGGAACAAGGAGTGGCAAGAGCCTAAGCTTGGGGATGACCATGGCACCCCCAATATAATCCAAGGACACCAAAAAGTCAAAGCTTGGGGATGCCCCGGAAGGCATCCCCTCTTTCGTCCACTTCCATCGGTAATTTACTTGGAGCTATATTTTTATTCACCAACATGATATGTGTTTTGCTTGGAGTGTCTTGTATTATTTGTGTCTTTGCTTGTTAGTCTACCACAATCATCCTTGCTGTACACACCTTTTGAGAGAGCCATACATAATTTGGAATTTGTTAGAATACTCTATGTGCTTCACTAATATCTTTTGAGCTTGATAGTTTTGCTCATAGTGCTTCACTTATATCTTTTTGAGCGTGATAGTTTTTGCTCTAGTGCTTCACTTAGATTTTTAGAGCACGGTGGTGGATTTGTTTTAAAGAAACTTGATCTCTCATGCTTCACTTAGATTATTTTGAGAGTCATTAATAGCATGGTAATTTGCTTAACTTTAACATACTTAGTGTTCAAGATAGCTGAAACTTTCTTTTGAGTGAATTTAATACTAAGATAAATTTAATGCTTAATAATTGTTTTGAGATATGGAGGTAATAATATCAAAGTCGTGCTAGTTGAGTAGTTGTGAATTTGAAAAATACTTGTGTTGAAGTTTGCAAGTCCCGTAGCATGCACGTATGGGTAAAGTTGTGTAACAAATTTGAAGCATGAAGTGTACCTGGCTTGTGCATCCTTATGAGTGGCGGTCGGGGACGAGCGATGGTCTTTTCCTACCAATCTATCCCCCTAGGAGCATTGTGTGTAGTACTTGATTTTTGATGGCTTCTAAATTTTTGCAATAAGTATATGAGTTCTTTTGACCAATGTTGAGTCCATGGATTATACGCACTCTCGCCTTTCCGCCTTTGCTAGCCTCTTCGGTACCGTGCATTGCCCTTTCTCACATTGAGAGTTGGTGCAAACTTCGCCGGTGCATCCAAACCCCGTGATATGATACGCTCTTTCACACATAAACCTCCTTATATCTTCCTCAAAACAGCCACCATACCTACCTATTATGGCATTTCCATAGCCATTCCGAGATATATTGCCATGCAACTTTCCACCGTTCCGTTCATCATGACATACTTTACTTTTGTCATATTGCCATTGCATGATCTTGTAGTTGACATCGTATTTGTGGCAAAGCCACCATGCATTATTTTTCATACATATGTCACTCTTGATTCATTGCACCATCCTGTACATCACGGAGGCATTCATATAGAGTCATATCTTGTTCTAGTTTCGAGTTGTAATTGTTGAGTTGTAAGAAAAATAAAAGTGTGATGATCATCATTATTAGAGCATTGTCCCAAGTGAGGAAAGGATGATGGAGACTGTGATTCCCCCACAAGTCGGGATGAGACTCCGGACGAAAAAAAAGAGGCCAAGGAAGCCCAAATAAAAAAAGAGGCCATAAAAAAAGAGAAAAGGCCCAATTAAAAAAATATATAAAAATGAGAGAAAAAGAGAGAAGGGACAATGTTACTATCCTTTTACCACACTTGTGCTTCAAAGTAGCACCTTGTTCTTCATGTAGTGAGTCTCATATATTTGTGCTTCAAAGTAGCACCATGTTCTTCATGTAGTGAGTCTCATATATTCGTGTTTCAAAGTAGCACCATGTTTTTCATATAGTGAGTCTCATATATTGTCTTTTTATACTAGTGGGAATTTTTCATTATAGAACTTAGCTTGTATGTTCCTACGATGGGCTTCCTCAAATGCCCTAGGTCTTCATGAGCAAGCAAGTTGGATGCACACCCACTAGTTTTCTTTTGTTGAGCATTCATAGCTCTAGTGCATCTGTTGCATGGCAATCCCTACTCCTCATGTTGACATCAATTGATGGGCATCTCCATAGCCCGTTGATTAGCGTCGTCAATGTGAGACTTTCTCCTTTTTTGTCTTCTCCACACAAACCCCATCATCATATTCTATTCCACCCATAGTGCTATATCCATGGCTCGCGCTCATGTATTGCGTGAAGGTTGAAAAAGTTTGAGATTATTTGAGTACGAAACAATTGCTTGGCTTGTCATCGGGTGTATAGAAGTTGGGAACATCTTTGTGTGATGAAAATGAAGCATAGCCTAACAATATGATTTTGTAGGGATGAACTTTCTTTGGCCATGTTATTTTGAGAAGACATGATTGCTTTGATTAGTATGCTTGAAGTATTATTCTTTTTATGTCAATATGAACTTTTATCTTGAATCTTTCGGATCTAAATATTCATACCATGATTAAGAAGATTTACATTGAAATTATGCAAAGTATCACTCCGCATCAAAAATTCTTTTTTATCATTTACCTACTCGAGGACGAGCAGGAATTAAGCTTGGGGATGCTTGATACGTCTCCGACGTATCTATAATTTTTTATTGCTCCATGCTACTTTATCTACTGTTTTGGACTATATTGGGCTTTATTTTCCACTTTTATATTATTTTTGGGACTAACCTATTAACCGGAGGCCCAGCCCAGAATTGCTTTTTTTTGCCTATTTGATGTTTCGAAGAAACGGAATATCAAACGGAGTCCAAACGGAATGAAACCTTCGGGAACGTGATTTTCTCACTGAACGTAATCCAGGAGACTTGGACCCTACTCCAAGAAGCTTCCGCGGAGGTCACGAGGGTGGAGGGCGCGCCCCCCTGGGCAGGCCCGCCTACCTCGTGGGCCCCTCGGAGCTCCACCGACGTACTCCTTCCTCCTATGTATACCTACGTATCCCCAATAGATCAGAGACGGAGCCAAAAACCTAATTCCACCGCCGCAACCTTCTGTATCCATGAGATCCCATCTTGGGGCCTGTTCCGGAGCTCCGCTAGAGGGGGCATCCACCACGGAGGGCTTCTACATCATCACCATAGCCCCTCCGATGAAGTGTGAGTAGTTTACTTCAGACCTTCGGGTCCATAGCTAGTAGCTAGATGGCTTCTTCTCTCTTTTTGGATCTCAATACAATGTTCTCCCCCTCTCTCGTGGAGATCTATTCGATGTAATTTTCTTTTTGTGGTGTGTTTGTTGAGACCGATGAATTGTGGGTTTACGATCCAACTTATATATGGAAAATATTTGATTCTTCTCTGAATTCTTTTATGTATGATTGAGTTATCTTTGCAAGTCTCTTTGAATTATCCGTTTGGTTCAGCCAACTAGATTGGTAGTTCTTGCAATGGGAGAAGTGCATGGCTTTGGGTTCAATCTTGCGGTGTCCTTACTCAGTGACAGAAAGAGTTGCAAGGCACGTATTGTATTGTTGCCATCGAGGATAACAAGATGGGGTTTTTTTATCATATTGCATGAATTTATCCCTCTACATCATGTCATCTTGCTTAAAGCGTCACTCTGTTTTTAACTTAATACTCTAGATGCATGCTGGATAGTGGTAGATGAGTGGAGTAATAGTAGTAGATGCAGAATCGTTTCGATCTACTTGTCACGGACGTGATGCCTAACATGATCATTGCCTAGATATACTCATAACTATGCTCAATTCTATCAATTGCTCAACAGTAATTTGTTCCCCCACCGTAGAATACTTATGCTCTTGAGAGAAGCCACTAGTGAAACCTATGGCCCCCGGGTCTATTCTCATCATATCAATCTATATCACTTTATTTACTTGCTTTGTTTTTACTTTGCCTTTACTTTTTACTTTGCATCTATCTATCAAAAATACCAAAAATATTATCTCTATCGATCTCACTCGTAAGTGACCGTGAAGGATTGACAACCCCTAAGCGTTGGTTGCGAGTTTCTATCGTGTTGTGCGGTCACGAGGGACTTGCGCGTGACCTCCTACTGGATTGATATCTTGGTTTTCAAAAACTGAAGGAAATACTTACGCTCTTGTGCTACATCATCCTCTCCTCTTCGGGAAACCAATGCAAGCTCGAGGCGTAGCGATCCACGAGCTTCACAAGGACGAGGTCGGTATTCGGCTCTATCGCCGAGAGGTAGCAACCCGAGGCGGTGTCCACCACCCATCCTCGATCGGCGTGATCGGCTCCGAGCTAAGGGTCGGAGCGGACTCTTGTGCGACCTCGAGGCACTCGTCCGCAATGAGCTAAATCATGCCCATCATGACGGTCGGGCGCGCTTCGGCTGTGGCTTGAATCTGTCGAAGATCAAGTCTCCGCGGATGTCACCGTATAGTTCAAACTTCCGAATCGACACGATGGCGGGCGTAGCTTTCGATCTGCTCCAGATTGCCAAGTGAATTGGCCCGCAGTGCAAAGCCGCCGAATACGAAGATCTGTCCGGGGAGAAAAGTCTCACCCTGGACCGCGTCGTTGTTGATGATCGAAGGAGCCATCGGGCCTAAAGGTGGCGACGGAGGAACTCTCAATGAAAGCACCAATGTCGGTGTCAAACCGGCGGATCTCGGTAGGGGTCCCGAACTGTGCGTCTAGGCGGATGGTAACAGGAGACAAGGGACACGATGTTTTTACCTGAGTTTGGGCCCTCTCGGTGGAGGTAAAACCCTACTCTGCTTGATTAATATTGATGATATGGGTAGTACAAGAGTAGATCTACCATGAGATCAAGGAGGCTAAACCCTAGAAGCTATCCTATGGTATGATTGTTGTTCGTCCTACGGATTAAAACCCTCTGGTTTATATAGACACCAGAGAGGGTTAGGGTTACACAGAGTCGGTTACAATGGTAGGAGATCTACATATCCGTATCGCCAAGCTTGCCTTCCACGCCAAGGAAAGTCCCATCCGGACACGGGACGGAGTCTTCAATCTTGTATCTTCATAGTCTTGGAGTCCGGCCAAAGATGATAGTTTGGCTATCCGGACACCCCCTAGTCCAGGACTCCCTCAGTCTCCTATTTTGTCACTTTCATATACTAGTGGGAATTTTCATTATAGAACTTGGCTTGTATATTCCAATAATGGGCTTCTTCAAATTGCCGTAGGTCTTCGTGAGCAAGCAAGTTGGATGCACACCCACTTAGTTTCTTTTTTTGAGCTTTCATACACTTATAGCTCTTTGTGCAGCCATTGCATGGCAATCCCTACTCACTCGCATTGATATATATTGATGGGCATCTCCATAGCCCGTTAATATGCCTAGTTGATGTGAGACTTTCTCCTTCCTTTTGTCTTCTCCACAACCACCATATTCTATTCCACCTATAGTGTTATATCCATGGCTCACGCTCATGTATTGCGTGAAAGTTGAAAAAGTTTGAGAACATTAAAAGTATAAAACAATTGCTTGGCTTGTCATTGGGGTTGTGCGTGATAAAATACTTTGTGTGATGAAGATGGAGCATAGCCAGACTATATGATTTTGTAGGGATAACTTTATTTGGCCATGTCATTTTGAGAAGACATGATTGCTTTATTAGTATGCTTGAAGTATTATTGTTTTTATGTCAATATTAAACTTTTTTTGAATCTTATGGATCTGAATATTCATGTCACAGTAAAGAAGATTGCTTGGATAAATATGTTAGGTAGAATTCCACATCTAAAATTATGTTTTGTCATTTACCTACTCGAGGACGGGTAGGAATTAAGCTTGGGGATGCTTGATACGTCTCCAATGTATCTATAATTTTTTATTGTTCCATGCTATTATATTACCCGTTTTGGATGTTTTATATCCATTACTATGCTATTTTATATTATTTTTGGGACTAACCTGTTAACCTAGAGCCCAGTGCTAATTTCTATGTTTTCCCTTGTTTTGAGTTTTATAGAAAAGGAATATCAAACAGAGTCCAAACAGAATAAAACTTATAAGATGGTTTTTCTTGGACCAGAAGACATCCACGGAGCTTGGAGAGGGTGTCATAAGAGTCCCGAGGGGCCCACAAGCCCTCAGGGCGCGCTCCCTGGCTTGTGGGCACCCCTAGAGTCCTCCAACCCTAGTTTTTGCTCTATAAATTCCCAAATATTCCCAAAGCAACAGGAGCGTCCACCAAAATACTTTTCTGTCGCTGCAAGCCTCCATTCCCGTGAGATCCCACCTTGGGGCCTTATCCGGCACCTTGCCGGAGGGGGATTCGATCACGGAGGGCCTCTACATTAACATTGCTGCCCTTTTCGATGAAGCGTGAATAGTTTACCACAGACCTACGGGTCCATAACTAGTAGCTAGATGGCTTTCTCTCTCTCTCTCTCTCTTTGATCTTCAATACAATGTTCTCCTTGTTGTTCTTGGAGTTCTATCCGATGTAATATTCTTTTGTAGTGTGTTTGTCGAGATACGATGAATTGTGGATTTATGATCAGATTATCTATGAATATTATTTGAGTCTTTTCTGAACTTTTTTATGCATGATTAAATATCATTGTATTTCTCTTCGAATTATCAGTTTGGTTTGGCCAACTAGATTGGTTCTTCTTGCAATGGGAAAGGTGCTTAGTTTTGGGTTCAATCTTGCGGTGTCCTCACCTAGTGACAAAGTAGGGGTAGCGAGGCACGTATTGTATTGTTGACATTAAGGATAAAAGATGGGGTTTTCATCATATTGCTTGATTTTATCCCTCTACATCATGTTATCTTACTTAAGGCGTTACTCCGTTCTTATGAACTTAATACTCTAGATGCATGCTGCATAGCGGGCGATGTGTGGAGTAATAGTAGTAGATGCAGGCAGGAGTCGGTCTACTTTACATGGACGTGCTGCCTATATTCATAATCATTGTCTTGGATATCGTCATAACTTTGCGCTTTTTTACCAATTGCTCTACAGTAATTTGTTCACCCACCGTATGTTTTCTTTCAAGAGAGAAGCCTCTAGTGAAACCCATGGCCCCGGGTCTATTTTTCATCATATATTTTTAGATCTATAAATAAAAAAAATCCAAAAATACCTTGTTATAATTTATTTGTTTTTTACTTTGTTCTATGTTTTAGTAATCTTTTATACCTCTCTCTATTAGATCTCGCTCTTGTTCGAGACCATGAAGGGATTGACAACCCCTTTTTCGCGTTGAATGCAAGTGTTTGTTAGTTTTGCAGGTGCATAGATTGGAGACTTGCTTGTACCTCCTACTGGATTGATACTTGGTCCTCAAACTAAGGGAAATACTTATCTCTACTTTGCTGCATCACCCTTTCCTCTTCAAGGAAAAAATCAACGCAAGCTCAACAAGTAGCACCTGCCCATGGCTGCCCGCGTTGCTGGTGGCGCCTTGAGGCGTGCGAGCGGTTGCTTGGTGAGGGATCAATGTCATTGTTAATTCGTATGGTGACCTCTCCGACATGCGATTACGGGTTTGCGGCGGATTTTGGTCGCCATCGAAAGATCTTGTGAGGATTTCTTTCTGCAGATCTGGTGGCTGCCTTCAGTGGTGAGATGCAATCTACGAACGACGGCTTGATGCATAGGATATGGTGGGGCAGCAGTGGTAGCCAAATGCATGTACCTGCTGAGATTGTGGAAAAGTGGCGGCGACAACACAACATTGACTTTGATGAGTATCGGGGTGAAAACCTAGGTATGACCCGAGTTGGTTAACCTGGAAATGGCGATATTTTCTTTGTCGTTACCTTGTTGGAGGCATTGCTCGGATATGCTCGGACTGGTTCTTCAGGGTGAAAACTTAGAATTTGGCTTTTGGTGGTTGGATCCAATGACGACAATGCTTGAGCGATGCTCTCTTCTTGAAGGCGCTGCTGTTGAAGAATCTCATTGTTTATTGTCTTTGTGGTGTCATGAGATGGTTGGTGCGGACACAATCATAGTTGTAGTTTGTCAACCGCAGGTTTGATCGCTTCGATTTTTTTCTTTTTTCTCGCTGAGGCATAGCTTGCTTTGGTCATATATGACTTTGCTATTTGCCGGTGTTTTGTGTGTGTGCAGTGTTCGTAGTGGCTATGTGCATTCTAGCTATGCAAAGGCTGGGTGTGTGCTCATTGTCCACTTGATGCTTTATTTTGAGTCAATAAAATATGCCTTTTGTCGAAAAATTAATAGGTAAATATTAACGTGGAGAAGAGAGAAATCGTAAGAAAAGACTCGTCTTCTCTTATCTCTCTTAGTATAATGCTTACGATATTTTTAGAAATATCTTGTTATTGAGAATAAAGATAAAGCTAGTTCTAATAGGAGTATCATAGTAGTATTATGCATGCCAATTAGTCAATTTTGATGAGGTGACATGTAACTAAATGAAGAAAAAGAGGTTGAATACCATATCATGATACCGTATTATAATAAATACTATGCTACTGTGTGGCATCCATTATAAATATGCTTTTATTGACGTCTCTAAATTACATGCAAATTGTACATACCCATGCCCTTACCGTTTCGCTCAGCTACTCCGTCCTCTCCTCCTTACGGCGACGACCCAACCCTAGCGCCACCACTCCACCGGCGTGCATCACCGCCTCCGGCAGCCCCCTGAACAAGTTCTCCTTGGAATTCCAATCTTTCTAGAAGTCAGAGTTTGCTCTCTCTAGGGTTAGAGGTTTGGAGCCACCGCCCCTATCCCCGTCCCCATGGCCGACCTCGGCAGCTTCGGCAGGCGGCGGCAGCCGACTGCTGCGGAGGTGGTGGGGCGCCTCAAGGATGACGGAGATTTCGACGCCCTCCGCCGCGCCATCGTCCGCAAGGTCAAGGACAACGTGAGCACCCCCCAAACCGCCCCATCTCACCCAATTCCTTTTACCTGTACCTTGGTATTTGCACAATTGCGCCGCTGTTACTCCTTCGTGTCCAAATGGGTTACCTTTTGTGGTTTTAGTAGTAGATCTGACATCCGAGTGAATGGGCCATGGCCAAAAGACTAGAATTTGTTCTGCATTGGTTTTATTCATTCTGGCACCTTAGTAGAATTTGCCCCTAAGGGCCGCTTTTAATTGAACCATACATGAGAATTGAATCGATTGGGTGTTCGCTAGGTTTCGCGTGCTCATCTTTTCCAGGTCACTGTTGGTATTGGAAGCATTGTGTTTGATATGGAAATCTCCTGTGGAGCGCTATTGCCTGATTCCTTAACACTTACTATATGTTTGGAATAGATGTGAGTGTCTAAAGAGTAGTGTTCATTCTGTAGTGCACTGGTTTGGTTTATTTGCAGCATCGGTGGTAGGGATAACTAGTACAAGTTTTTTAAGGAGAAAACACACACATACAAAGGCACTGTTAAAAAAAGCGGTATTAGGCGTTCGCCTAGGCGCGCTTAAGCGCTGGGCGTTGGCATAGCGCCTCGCTTTGTCCCTATGCGCTCAAAATAGCGGCCGGCGAGGTCCTCTGGCGAGGAATCAAGTTTCTCAGGCGAGAAATCAGTCTCCCCGGCGAGGATTCGACCTCCCATGCGAGGATTCATCCTCGCCGACGAGGGATTCAACTGCCCCAACGACAAATCGAGCTTCTCCGGCGAGGGATTGAGCTTCTCCGGCGAGGGATCAAGCTTCTCCGGCAAGGGACAGAGGAAGAGGGAGAAAGGTAGCCTCGCGCAGCCAGACAGAGAGGACGAGGGGGGGAGGCGGCGTGAGGAGGAAACCTAAATTTTCTATCGGCTGGGCCAGACGAGAGCTTTAGTAGGAGGATATGAAGATGGGCCTGTAGTTTAATGGGCTAGGCCGGCCCATCTAGCTTATTTCTTCACCGTTACAGTACTAACGCCTAATTGCGCCTAATTTCGCCTAATCGCGCCTAAGCTAGAAAAGCGCACGTAGGTGCCCAAACGCATAATTAACGCCTAGCGCTTTTTTGAACTTTGTACAAAGGTAACTTGCACCATAACCCTGTGTTGGGTTTGAAGGAAGACTCCATCCTGTGTGCAGAGGGAAAGAGAGGAACTAATATGGCATCTCACATGGGAACTTCTTCCAAAATGCACGCAATCCAAGAAAATACCAGCCTCTAATCTATGTAATTTTAGACTCGGACATGGACACGGGTGTCCAAATCCAACTCAGATGCAGGTGTCTGATTTTATGTTTTTTGTTGGACACGGCAAATAACACTTGGAATTCGACACAGATGTTGGAATCTGGTGCAAATTTGGGATGTATAATATTGCCAAAAATAAAAAAGGAAATGATTGGACACATCAAATAACACTTGGAATTCGACACAGATGTTGGAATCTGGCGCAAATTTGGGGTATAATATTGCAAAAAAAGAAAACCAAATGGATACATATGATCAAGTAACGCTGCTCGAGGCCTTGTCATGTGAAAATTCTGCGCACAAATACAATCACATATACCTTATCTAATTCCCTGTGAGAGACCGATGCTATTGCCGTATTAGGACTATGGGAACAGTAGGCCCCACTGCTTGTGCAGATGGTGTACGATGCAGCATTGATGGATGACTATAAACGAATTACAAATTTGAACTACTGGGTGGTAACTTACCTTAACATATACTGTAGAAGGTAGTTGCTGATTGCTGGATTCACATTCCAATGATGATTCAAAACTGGGCTGAAATGCCGATATGGAAATGAATGATAATAAGTACTCCCTCCATCCGTAAATACTTGTCATCAAAATAAATAAAAGGGGATGTATCTAGATGTATATTAGTTCTAGATACATCCCTTTTTATCCATTTTGACGACAAGTATTTTCAGACGGAGGGAGTAGGTTTAAAGCTAGAACCAGCGCATTGAATATTTGGTAAGCTTTATTATCTAGATGTAGCTTGTTACTGGTCTGGTACCACCCATTCGGAGATAGACAATAAAACTTCACCCATCATTGTTATTGATAGTCTTGATATGCTCATCTGACATGCAGGATCATCAAAAGCAGTAGACACTAACATAGCACTTAAATTTCATCAATCAATCTTGTTTTATGGAATAGTTAATATCAATTTCATTGATCAATCCTGTTTTGAGGAATAGTTGATATTAATTTCATCGGTTAGTCTAGTTTTGAGGGGTAACCGACGTCAAGTTTTGTGAGTAATAACTGATAGCATCATTACTACTCCCTCCGTTCCTAAATATTTGTCTTTCTAGAGATTTCAACAAGTGACTACATACGGAGCAAAATGAGTGAATCTACACTCTAAAATATGTCTATATACATCAGTATGTGGTACTCCATTTGAAATCTCTAAAAAGACAAATATTTAGGAACAGAGGGAGTAGTTTACTTCATTACAAAGTTCTGGTGACATTGTGTAATTATTATCTAAGTCATCTTTTGACACATAAATGTGGCGACTGATAGTCAATAAACTGGTATTTGTTGTGTATCTATAAGTCTGTCATGCAGCTAAGCTGATTTCCAGATGCTCAACTTCATTGCAATTGTGTTCCAGTGGGGTCCACTCTTGCCCTGTCCTGGATACTGATTTTAATGAGCATATCTAAAATGTACTGATAGAGGTTTCCTGGATCTGTGTTATATGTTGTCTGTTTCGGAATGGATGTGCACACGACATGCATCCGATAAATGCTCTGCACCGTCAGACGCTCCAGGAACAAAAGTTAAAATAGCTGGATGGGAAATGTCGTATGCATGTCGTCCAAAAGGTGTTGGTTCTATAGCAGTGTTCTATCTGTTTTTACTATGTAAGTTATTCAATGTTGAAATATTTCAACTATAGCACAGGTGTGTTCTTTGGGATCATTTACACACATGGCACTTTTAACCTTTTATATGCATTTAAACACATGTCATGCATCACCTTAGTGGCAGTCCTTGTGCCACATTAGTATTCTTTCCCGGTGCTGTCCGGACTCTGGACTAATAAGCACATCGGTGTGCACCAGATAAGATCTTAATGCTGTGCAATTCTATAAGTTAATGGCAAGTCATTTTTTTCAGGAGGTGCTGCGCAACAACATAATCACAGAAGTGAAGCAGTCAATGGTACTAAGTGAAGATGGCTCTGAAAAGTTAAAGCTAAAAGAACTCTCTGATGCGATTTTTCAAGACGTAGGGTAAGCTGAGCCACTATCTCTGGGTTTAGTGTTTTTTTTTCCGTACTCCTTCAAATACTGGGAGTTGTTACTACTATGCACCAGAGATATCAGTAACTCATCTGTTATTATGTTGCATTTCCATATCAGGAGCAAAATAATGGGTCAAATATCAGATGAGGTGTGGAGTGTCATCCAGTCAGGTGAAACTGATATCCGAGGAAGCGTGGAAGCTGTCTTCGATAGGATAATGAACCCTGAACAACAAAAGGACACAGGGCCTTCTCCCAAGAAGCTGAAGAGAAATGGCAAAGGCGAGCAAGTTTCGCCAGCAAAAGCGTCAGCACCTGTTACTGTCCAGGTGGAAGATGATGACCCAGAGGAACCACCAGGGTTTGGTTTGAGTGACCTTCAGCGCAGCAACATTGTAGTAAAGCAGGATCAGCCATGTGATGATGGGCAGAATCATACCCAAGTGAAACCAAATGGTGGTGAGCTAGTGGGCGCTGGTAGCTTGGGGGACGCCGATGATGAGGATCCTGATATGCCTCCTGGATTTGATGCGCCTCCTGGATTTGGTTAACAGCCCTGCGATCTTCTATAACAGTTTCGTCGTTTCTGTGGCAGCAATGCTCGAGAAGATTTCGTGTTTGCTGCTTGACAGGTGTAGTTGTTCATATGAGAAACTTGAGTCATGAAAGTGAACCTGTATATTCTGTGATGGTGGCAACTGCCAAAGTTCATGCTGCCCTTGGCTTTAGCTTTGTTGTGTTAATCAGAAGACAGAGTGACAATAGACTAAATATTTTGCCTGAACAATGGCGTCGTCCTATGCATCATCTCCAGATTGTGATATAGGAGTATTTTACTTCCTGAGAGTGGTATAGATATGCTGTTCGTGTAATGACTGAAGCTGGTGTTCTGTTTTTTTTATGAGATCATGTTTTTTTTTTTGGCAAATAAGCTGAGTTCAGTTTAGGACCCATGCGCTACGTTGAGCTTTGCAGGGTGGACTGGAGGCCCATGGACGGGGGGCTCTGGCGGTTGTGGGGGCTTGGTGTCCGAATCCCCGGGATGTCCTCTATGTTCGTGATACCTGGGATTTGAACCTGCGACGAAGCGCTGATGTGCGCTTGAGGAAAGCCAATACGATCGAAGTGCTCCTGCGGCAGATATGCAGAGTGAAACTTTTGAGTCATGAAACTTGAGAGGTGTAGTTGTTCATATGAGAAACTTGAGTCATGAAAGTGAACCTGTATATGCTGTGATGGTGGCAACTGCCAAGTTCATGCCGCCCTTGGCTTTAACTTTGTTGTGTTAATCAGAAGACAGATTGACAATAGACTAAATATTTTGCTTGAACAATGGCGTCATCCTATGCATCATCTCCAGATTGTGATATAGTACTTCCTGAGAGTGGTATAGATATGTTGTTCGTGTAATGACTGAAGCTGATGTTCTGTTTTTTTAAGGGATCATGTTTTTTTTTGGCAAATAAGCTGGGATCAGTTTAGGACCCATGCGCTACATTGAGTTTTGCAGGGTGGACTGGAGGCCCATGGACGGGGGCTCTTTGGCGGTGGTGGGGGCTTGGTGTCCGAATCCCCGGGATGTCTATTTGAACCTGCGATGAAGCTATGATGTGCGCTTAAGGAAAGCCAATACGACCGAAGTGCTCTTGCGGCATATATGCAGCGCGAAACTTGAGTCATGAAACTTGAGAGGTGTAGTTGTTCATATGAGAAACTTGAGTCATGAAAGTGAACCTGTATATTCGGTGGCAACTGCCAATTTCATGCCACCCTTTTTTTGAAACTCGGCAAAAGATTTGCCATTTTCATTGAATAAGGAAGAAGGTTTAGAGTTTGTGGCCAACGGCCGAATTACAAAACATCACTCTCGCGGCATTGAATTACACAAATGCTTCGCTCCAGTGAGACACCGCAGATTACACTCTTCTTTGATCCTAGCAACAATAACACCAACCGGCACCGCAAGTTGCGGAAGACCCTTGCGTTCCGTTCCTTCCAAATTCCCCACGAAACGAGTAGCATGAGGGGGATGAGCGGCTTTCTGGATTGCGTCTTCCTGGTCGCGTTGAGGCTCCACCAATCTTTAACCGAATTCATGTGACCCCACTCCACGGGGTTCACGTCATGAAGGCCAACCAAACCTTGATCAAAGCCCAAACTCTAGCTGTGTATCTGCATTGGAAGAGAATGTGCGTCGTTGATTCTTGGACTTGTTTACAAAGGGAGCAAAGGTTGCAATTAGGCCATCCACGACGCTGCAGCCGGCCTGCCGTCCAAACCCTATTGTTGATGACAAGCCAAGCGAAAAATTTGCATTCTGGAGGAGCCCAATTCTCCCAGACCGTTTGCACAAGCTCCGTGTAAACTAAGCCCCTGAACTTGACCTCATATGCTGATGCGGCGAAGTAGTGGCCATCATTCGTTAGCTTCCAGGAGATGGTATCCGTCCTCTCCGGGTTGAGGTGAATTGGGGGGGGGGAGCTTTTCCCATAGATTGACGAACTCAGTTAGATGATGAACGGAGATGCCTGCGTTGATGTTAATTTGGGAGACCCAAAAGTTGTTGTGTATCGCCTTTTGGACCGAGCAGTTCTTTCTTCTGGACAACAAGAATATGTGGGGAGCAATATCTTTGGGCCTCAGCCGCCCAAGCCAGGCAGACTACCAGAAAGAAGCACGAAGGCCATCACCAATCTCCACTTTGGCAGCAGTCGCAAAGATGTCGCGGTCAGCATTGTCACATGGGTTCCCCAACCCCGCCCAAGGCTTAATGTAACGCCCTCGATGCGGCTATATCTCCCACGTGTCGAAGCACGACTTAGAGGCATAACCGCATTGAAAGCAATGTCGCAAGTGAGGTAATCTTCACACAACCCAAGTAATACATAAGGGAAAGAGATACATAGTTGGCTTACAATCGCCACTTCACACAATTTCAAGAATAAAGCATTACATCATCCAGATACAATCAAGGTCCGACTACGGAACCAAAATAAAAGAAGAACCCCAAATGCGACAAAAGGTCCCCGATCGACCCCAACTGGGCTCCACTACTGATCAACTAGAACGAAACCACACAAAGGGCAAGATCTTCATCGAGCTCCTCCTTGAGCTTGGTTGCGTCACCTGCAAACTGGTTTTGGAAGTATCTGGTGAGTCACGAGGACTCAGCAATCCCATTACCATGGGTATCAAGACTAGCAAAGCTTAATGGGAACGGAAGGGGTAAAGTGGTGAGGTTGCAGCAGCGACTAAGCATATATGGTGGCTAACATACGCAAATGAGGCGAGAAGAGAAACAAAGGGCGGTCGTGAAGCTAGCAATGATCAAGAGGTGATCCGAACACCTACTTACGTCAAACATAACACAGAAACCGTGTTCACTTCCCAGACTCCGCCGAGAAGAGACCATCACGGCTACACACTCGGTTGATGCGTTTTAATTCGGATCTGGTGTCAAGTTGTCTACAACCGGACATTAACAAATTCCCATCTGCCACATAACGCGGGCACGGCCCTCGAAAGTTTAAACCTGCGGGGTGTCCCAACTTAGCCCATGACAAGCTCTCGCGATCATCGAAGGAATAGACCTTCACCCGAGACACTCCGATCAGTCTCGGAATCCCGGTACATCAAGACATTTCGACAATGGTAAAACAAGACCAGCAAGACCGCCCGATCGCCGACAATCCCGATAGGAGCTGCACATATCTCGTTCTCGTGGCAACACCGGATAAGCGAAGCGTCTGAGAACCGACGTAACCCAAGTTGCCAAGGGATGGTCCCAAGACGGTGCTCTAGTTTGGACCAACGCTAGACAAGCACGGCCGGGGGCTATAAAAGATGACTCTCGAGAGAGCAACTCCCAAGGGAAAAGTAGGTGGTGGTGAGGCAAATGGTAAAAGGCAATGTTGGGCCTTCTTTGGACAAGTTTTATTCAAAGCGAACTGTCGGGGGTCCCATAAATCACCCGATCGCGTAAGGAGCATAAAATCCGGGAACATAACACGGTATGGCGGAAACTAGGGCGGCAAGAGTGGAACAAAACACCAGGCATAAGGCCGAGCCTTCCACCCTTTACCAAGTATATAGATGCATTAATAATATAAGGGATATTGTGATATCCCAACAAAACCCTGTCTATCATGGAGAAATCTTCAACTTCACCTGCAACTAGCAACGCTATAAGAGGGGCTGAGCAAAAGCGGTAACATAGCCAAACAACGGTTTGCATAGGAATGGTGTCAAAGGTTAGAGGTTCATGGCAATATGGGATGGCTGGACAAACAGGTAATAGGTAGCGCAGCATAGCGAAGGAACGAGGCAACTAGCATAGCAATGATAGTAGTGAGATCCAGGGTAGCGGTCATCTTGCCTGAAATCCCACAAGGAAGAAGAACGAGTCCATGAAGAAGATGAAACCACAAAGACGAACCACACGCAGACGAACGCATCCTCACGATCGCAACGAAACGGGAACTATCGAGAAGAAGCACACAACATAGTAAACACACCACACATGAACAAGACATGATGCACAACAGACATGATGCATGACCAAGCTACATGCATCTACTCATGGCAAGAGATGATGCAAACAAGAACAACACATCAAGGCAAGTTTAAATGAGGCCGGGAACAACATATAACAATTCCGGTAAGTCCTCATATGCAAATTTCGAAATTGGTCCAGAACTGAATAAAAATTAAGTTGAAGTTGTTAAACAGCAAGTTAAGATGCACCAAGATGATCTACACGAAATTCTAGTCAAGTTACATATAAAGTTCATTAGATTGAGACTCGGCCTAGAAGATATGAGCAAAACAAGTTAAACATGGCATTGATGCAAAATGCACCCAAACATCAAGCAAACACACCAAAACAAGGATGCAACATGATAATATGAAGCTACATGCAAAATCAAGCAAGTTTCATATAGAGCACAATCAAAACGGAGCAACGGTTCAACACATGCACACTATACAAGTCATAGCAACAATCCGTCCAAAACAGCAACTAGGCATCTTACAAGCATCAAAACAACATGCTACAGCACCCCAACATAATAACAAAAGGCATGGACATGAAGTACACGTAAAGCATAACAAAACATGAACACTGAGCTATCTCCAGAAACAACTAGAACATGCTCAAAAACGCATGGAGATATTGCAAGTAATAACAATTTCAGACTTTGGCAAAAATAACATCAGGTTGCAATGTTTAGAGCTATCAAACAACATGTTACAGGAACATATCATGGCAAACAAAGGCATGGCATGAATCTACTAATAGCATATATCAAAAGACCCTTACTGACCATGAGCCAAAAAGGCATCTAAGAAATGATGGCACCCATGTAAACATAGCAAGTTATATTACAGATTCAAACATGGCAGAAATAACAATAAGTAGGCATGTTCGTGAGCTCGAACCACTCACTACAGAGCAATAAATGGCATGGCAAGGCAACCAACAGTAAGAAGGCATGATTATGAAGCTAAGCATGGCAAGAGCAAGGTCATAGCATACACGAATCAACTACAACGACCTCGTGAAAATTGAATCTCATGCAAACAATCTGTCAGGAAACATTTTCAAGCAACTTTGGAGCAAGAAATGAACATGTTCCAGCAGGCTATAATTGCAACCAAGAGCATGAATGGATATAGCAAGACATGTATATCCAAACATGTTTATAGAGCATCTCCAGATTATGCATAGAATGATTAGTGGAAGCATGTTAACATAGCAACAAATTATAACAGAATCTGCCTAGCAAAACAGCAACAGCAACTACCCTACTTTACAAGCTCAATGCGCTCAGCACACAACTCACAAAAATACAAGGTCAACACCCCTGGAAATATGGCATGGCATAGTCCAACATTCATGTAGAGCTCACACTCATAGGATGCACACATAAATCATGGCAAAAATGTTAAAACAGCAAGTTATAACAGTTTCAGCAGATTAACATCCTGAAGCACTCTTCCAACAGCATTTCGGGCACCAAGATGATCTCAAAAGAAAATGATGCAATGGAACAAAATGTAGTGCTCGTCGAGACGATCAATTTGACATATTATACGCACGAAACGGAGCTACGAGTGCAGAGATGTGATGCGATGAAATTGGGTCCAGAATGTAAAATTTCTGGGACTTGGTCAAAACGGGGGGATCAACCTGAGGATGCACGGATATTGATGCACGTCGGGGTATCGCCGGAGAGTTCGCCAGAGGAGGCCGGGGGCGGCGGATCCGGTCGCTCTTGACCAGATCCGCCGAGAGAGCCGCTTGAGGCGCGGCGGCGGCGTCGGCGGGGAAGAACGCCGTGGAAGGCTGTAGATTCTGTGGCGGCTGGGTGGTCGGCGGCGGCGGCGGGCGGCGCCGGCGCCCATGGCGCGAGGCGGCGAGCTTCGTGGTCGCGCGGGCGACCACGGGGGAGGAGGCGTTAAGCGCGTGGCGCCTAAGCGGCGGCGGAAGCGGCGCCAGCGCCGCGGGCGGCGGAAGAGCCGGCCGGCGGCGGAGGCACCGGCGGCGGCGGCTTCGTCGGAGGTGGATCGGCGGCGGCGCGCGCTGGTGTGGGTTGAGGCGGGTCAGTCGCTGTGGGCAGCGGGCGGCGGCGGCTGGCGGCGGCGGCTGCCATGTGGCGTCGAGGATTGGCATGGGCGGTGGCGGGCGTGTCCGGCGCCGGTCGGTTTATGTCGTGGCGCGGAAGGGATGGATCTAGGTTTCAGGGGGGATTAGACCGCGAATTTGGAAGGGGGTGTATATATAGGCATAGAGGGAGCTAGGAGAGTCCAAATGAGGAGCGGTTTTCGGCCACGCGATCGTGATCGAACGACCGAGAGCATGGAAGGGAGTTTGCTGGGTTTTGGGCCACTTTGGAAGGGGTGTTGGGCTGCAACAAAAGAGGCCTTTACGGTTACCCGGTTAACCGTTGGTGTATCAAACGACCTCCAAATGGCACGAAACTTGACAGGCGGTCTACCAGTGCTATACCAAGGCCGCTTGGCAAACCTCGGGCCATTCCGAGAAAGTTTAATACCCGCACATGAAAAGAGAGAAGAGGGGACGCCGGATGACATAGGAGCGCCGGATTGCAAAACGGACAACGGGGAAAATGCTCGGATGCATGAGACGAACACGTATGCCAATGCGATGCACATGATAACATGATATGAAATGCATATGATGACATGGCAAAATGCAACACGCAAGCAAATGACATGGCAACGACGGCGAATAACTGGCGGACACCTGGCGCATCGGAACCGGGGCGTTACACTTAATCGGATCCATCCATTCAAACCACAACCATCGAATACGGAGGACAGCGGCAATCTTTTTTCAGATTTAAGATACTAAGGCCTCCCTGGAGCTTGGATCTGCACACTTGATCCTAGGTAATCTTGCATTTGCCTCCAGTGACCTTGTCGCACCCCGCCCATAGATAAGCCCGCCTTAGAGCATCGATCTTGTTCAAAACTTCGACCGGAAGATTCAACATCGTCATGTAGTAAATGGCAATGGCAGTAAGGACGGATTTAACCAACACAACCCTTCCAGGTGAAGCAACATGTTCTCCCATCCCAGGTGCAAGTTGGGCAGCAATCTTATCCTCAAGTGGTTGGAAGTGGATCCGCTTCAGCCTCTTGATAGATAGAGGGAGACCAAGATATTTCATCGGAAAGGAAAAGCGGCTGGCCGGAAAAGTTGGAGGATGTCAGTGAGGTCCACGTTTTCACACCGGATCGGAGCGACAAGGCTTTTGTTGCAGTTTGTGATCAGTCCAGTAACCTCTCGAAAGCGCTTCAAAGTGACAGCAAAGAACTTGACATCTTCCTTAATGAGGGCAAGAAACACCGCTGCATCATCCGAGTAGAGGGAGGCCATAATAGGCATTGCTTGTCCACCATTGCATGCTCAGTGGCCTTCTGAAGGATGGGATGTAATGGATCTATGGCAAGCACAAAGAGGAGAGGGGAGAGAGGGCCCCCCTTCCTCAAACCATGCCCAAGCTTTATTGGGGTACCAGGAACCCCGTTGAGCAGAACACGTGAAGAACCCGTTGACAAGAGAGTCGAGACCCAGCCTCAGAATCGAGGGAGGAAACCAAGGTGTTGGAGCAGCTCAAGAAGGAAGTCCCATCTTACTGAGTCAAACGCTTTTTTGATGTCTAGCTTGAAAAGAAGCGCATGGATTTTCTTGTGGTAGAGACGCCGCGCCACGTTGAGCACATACATGAAGTTATCATGGATGCACCTTCTTTTAATGAATGCGCTTTAGGCTTGTGAGATTAGTGAAGGAAATATGCCCTAGAGGCAATAATAAAGTTATTATTTATTTCCTTAATTCATGATAAATGTTTATTATTCATGCTAGAATTGTATTAACCGAAAACTTAGTACATGTGTGAATACATAGACAAAACATATAGTCCCTAGTATACCTCTACTTGACTAGCTCGTTAATCAAAGATGGTTATGTTTCCTAACCATAGACATGTGTTGTCATTTGATGAACGAGATCACATCATTAGGAGAATGATGTGATGGACATGATCCATTCGTTAGCTTAGCATTATGATCGTGTCAGTTTCATAGCTACTTCTTTCTTCATGACTTATACAAGTTCCTCGGACTATGAGATTATGCAACTCCCGAATACCAGAGGAACATGTTGTGTGCTACCAAATGTCACAACATAAATGGGTGATTATAAAGATGCTCTACAGGTGTCTCCGAAGGTGTTTGTTGGGTTGGCATAGATCGAGATTAGGATTTGTCACTCCGTGTTTCGGAGAGGTATCTCTGGGCCCTCTCGGTAATACTCATCACTATAAGCCTTGCAAGCATTGTAACTAATGAGTTAGTTGCGAGATGAAGTATTACGGAACGAGTGAAGAGACTTGCCGGTAACGAGATTGAAATAGGTATGATGATACCGACGATCGAATCTCGGGCAAGTAACATACCGATGACAAAGGGAACAACGTATGTTGTTATGCGGTTTGACCGATAAAGATCTCCGTAGAATATGTAGGAACCAATATGAGCATCCAGGTTCCGCTATTGGTTATTGACCGGAGACGTGTCTCGGTCATGTCTACATAGTTCTCGAACCCGTAGGGTCCACACGCTTAACGTTCGATGACGATTGGTATTATGAGTTTATGTGATTTGATGTACCAAAGGTTGTTCGGAGTCCCGGATGTGATCACGGACATGACGAGGAGTCTCGAAATGGTCAAGACATAAATATTGATATATTGGACGACTATATTTGGACACGGGAAGTGTTTCAGAGAAGTTTCAGATAGAACCAGAGTGCCGGAGGGTTATCGGAACCCCGAGGGAACTAATGGGCCTCGATGGGCCTTAGTGGAGAGAGAGAGAGAGGGGCGGCCAGGGCAGGCCGCGCGCCCCCTCCCCCTTGAGTCCGAATAGGACAAGGAAGGTGGGGCGGCGCCCCCCTTTCCTTCCCCCTCTCCCTCTCCTTCCTCCCCCCTCTCTCCCTTTAGGTGGAAACCTACTAGGACTTGGAGTCCTAGTAGGCTTCCCCTCTTGGGGGCGCGCCAAGGAGGGCCGGTCGGCCTCCTCTCTCCTCCTTTATATACAGGGGAGGGGGCACCCCATATACACACAAGTTGATCTTTTAGCCGTGTGCGGTGCCCCCTCCACAGTTTTCCACCTCGGTCATATCGTCGTAGTGCTTAGGCGAAGCCCTGCGCCGGTAACTTCACGGTCACCATGCCGTCATGCTGACGGAAATATCCCTCGGCCTCAGCTGGATCTAGAGTTCGAGGGACGTCACCGAGATGAACGTGTGCTAGTCACGGAGGTGCCGTGCATTCGGTACTTGATCGGTTGGATCGCGAAGACGTTCGACTACATCAACCGTGTTACATAACGCTTCCGCTTTCGGTCTATGAGGGTACATGGACACACTCTCCCCCCGTTACTATGCATCACCTAGATAGATCTTGCGTGATCGTAGGAATTTTTTTGAAATTACTATGTTCCCCAACAATTAGGTCATTCATGTATGGGGCAAGTCTGTTGGACATCAACATGGCAATGATCTTAGCAACGGCATGGATAAGACTGATGGGGTGAAAGTCGGTGATGTCCTCGACACCATCTTTCTTCAGAATGAGGGCAACATTCGCAGAGTTCAACCAGTGGAAATGAGAGGCATGGAGGCTCGCAAAATGGTTGATGGCCACCATGATGTCACCTTTGACAGTGTTCCAACAAGCTTTAAAGAAAGCACCAGTGAACTGATACGTCTCCGTCGTATCTACTTTTCCAAACACTTTTGCCCTTGTTTTGGACTCTAACTTGCATGATTTGAATGGAACTAACCCGGACTAACGTTGTTTTCAGCAGAACTGCCATGGTGTTATTTTTTGTGCAGAAATAAAAGTTCTCTGAATGACCTGAAAATCCACGGAGCAACTTTTCAGAATAAATAAAAAATACTGGTGAAAGAATTAGCGTCGGGGGCCCACACCCTGTCCACGAGGGTGGGGGGCGCGCCCCCTCCCATAGGGCGCGCCCCTGCCTCGTTGGCCCCCTGGACGTCCACCGACCTCAACTCCAACTCCATATATTTGCTTTCGCGGAGAAAAAATCAAAGAGAAAATTTCATCATGTTTTACGATATGGAGCTGCCGCCAAGTCCTAATCTCTCTCGGGAGGGCTGATCTGGAGTCCGTTCGGGGCTCCAGATAGGGCGATTCATCGCGGTCGTCATCATCAACCATCCTCCATCACCAATTTCATGATGCTCACCGCCGTGTGTGAGTAATTCCATCATAGGCTTGCTGGACGGTGATGAGTTGGATGAGATTTACCATGTAATCATGTTAGTTTTGTTAGGGTTTGATCCCTAGTATCCACTATGTTCTGAGATTGGTGTTGCTATGACTTTGCTATGCTTAATGCTTGTCACTAGGGCCCGAGTGCCATGATTTCAGATCTGAACCTATTATGTTTTCATGAATATATGCGAGTTCCTGATCCTATCTTGCAAGTCTATAGT
This sequence comes from Aegilops speltoides, assembly GCA_021437245.1. Taxonomy (NCBI): domain Eukaryota; kingdom Viridiplantae; phylum Streptophyta; class Magnoliopsida; order Poales; family Poaceae; genus Aegilops; species Aegilops speltoides. The sequence continues at coordinate 376,324,471 of CM038144.1, read as the reverse complement.
CACCTATTATGTGTTATGATCCGACAACCCCGAAGTGACAATAATCAGGATACTTCTCGATGATGACCGTAGTTTGAGGAGTTCATGTATTCACTATGTGTTAATGCTTTGGTCCGGTACTCTATTAAAAGGAGGCCTTAATATCCCTTAGTTTCCACTAGGACCCCGCTACCACGGGAGGGTAGGACAAAAGATGTCATACAAGTTCTTTTCCATAAGCACGTATGACTATATTCGGAATACATGCCTACATTACATTGCTGAACTGGAGCTAGTTCTGTGTCACCCTATGTTATAATTATTACATGAGGAATGCATCGACATAATTATCCATCGATCCAATGCCTCTGAGCTTTTCACATATTGTGCTTTGCTTATTTACTTTACCGTTGCTACTGTTACAATTACTACAAAACTGCTACCGTTACTTTTGCCACTGTTACCGTTACTTCCATACTACTTTGCTACTAAATACTTTGCTGCAGATACTAAGTTATTCAGGTGTGATTGAATTGACAACTCAACTGCTAATACTTGAGAATATTCTTTGGCTCCCCTTGTGTTGAATCAATAAATTTGGGTTGAATACTCTACCCTCAAAAACTGTTGCGATCCCCTATACTTGTGGGTTATCATGAACCCATCCGGCCCCGGGGCTTTGTCGCCCGATATTGAAGGGGAACGCAATAATTTCAAAAAAAATTCCTACAATCACACAAGATCTATCTAGGTGATGCATAGCAACGAGAGGGGTGAGTGTTGTCTAAGTACCCTCGTAGACCGAAAGTGAAAGCGTTATGACAACGTGGTTGATGTAGTCATACGTCTTCATGACCCGACCGATCCTAGCACCAAAGGTACGGCACCTCCGCGATCTGCACACGTTCAGCTTGGTGATGTCCCACGAACTCTAGATCCAGCTGAGGTCGAGGGAGAGTTTTGTCAGCACGATGACGTGGTAATGGTGATGATGAAGTTACCGGCGTAGGGCTTCGCCTAAGCACTACAACGATATGAACGAGGTGGAAATCTGTGGATGGGGGCACCGCACACGCCTAAACATCAACTTGTGTCTATGGGTTGCCCCCCTCCCCCGTCTATAAAGGAGGAGAGGGGAGGGCGGCCAGCCCTCCTTGGGCGCGCCCCCAAGAGGGGAATCCTACTAGGACTCCGAGTCCTAGTAGGTTTCCACCTAAAGGGAGAGAGGGGGAAGGAAGGAGAGGGAGAGGGGGAAGGAAAGGGGGCGCCCCCCCTTCCTTGTCCTATTCGGACTCTGTCAGATATCGGGTTCCGGCAAAACCCTTAAGGTTCGAACTCTGGGGTGTGCGCGAAGATATTCCCCCTACCGATCCACGTCCCAACGCCTCGCCGTGAATCTAAGCTACACGATGAACAACACAAGGGGCACAGGATTTATACTAGTTCGGGCCACCGTTGTGGTGTAATACCCTACTCTAGTGTGTGGTGTGGTGGATTGCCTCTGGGGCTGATGATGAACAGTACAGAGAAGGAACAGCCTCGCGAGAGGTGTTCTTGAGCTGGTGCGGTGTTCTACTTGGGATGGATCTTCCTGCCTCTAGATGAGATGATCTCTACTGTGGTGGCTATCTCTATTTATAGAGGCCCTGGTCCTCTTCCCAAATATTGAGCGGGAAGGGAGCCAACAACGGCCATTTTGAAGGGGAATAGCTAGTACAAGTTATCTTGACTAAAGTTGGTCTTCGACTGCCAAAGGAACTGGCGATGACACCGTCTTGGGCTCCACGGTGACCTCCGTCCTGCCGCTCTGCTGGTCTTGGTCTTGTTGCACTGAATTGGTAACCTTTGCTTGATGCCTTGGTACTCCGCGCCTGCGCTTGCCCCTTTTGCACCAAAGAGGAAACGAGGACACTGCACGCGCTGGCGCCCGCCTGGCGCCTGCCTGGTCTCGATCGTCATGGCTTGCGTCATGAGCACCTCGCGAGGTACCCCTTCCTTGATCTCTCCGCCTCCTCGCGAGCCTGCCTGGTGAGGCTACCCCTGAGGAAGCCTTGCGTCGTCTGCCCCGCGAGGCATGGCCCCTCACAAGGGTCTTGAGCTTGGGTTGATGAAGATGGGCCATACTGGGCCTCTTCTTGAGCCACGCCGCAGGCCGCAGGCAAGCAAGTCTAGGGACCCCTGTTTCCAGAACGCCGATAGTAGCACCCGGGCCCAAGGCGCGCTCGGACTTGGCTTCGCAGCAAAGCGAAAGGGCAAGTGCGGAGCGTTGTGGGCCCCAACAGTCCACGGCCTTGGTCGTCGTGTGGCGGTTGATTGGACGTGGGCGCCTCCGCTTCCCCAGGCTGCCTCGGCAACTGCCCGATTTGACGAGTCCTTGCTGCATGCAAAAAGAGTGATGATTACCTGCGATCATGGAGGCCGATGGTTGGCCTCCTCTGGACTATAAGTACGGAGAGGCATGAGCCCCCACAATCCATCTCTTCTCTTCTCGCTCGCTCCTTCTTCCTTGCTCTTTCTCCATCTTGTCGCCAATGGAACCAATCCGCCGGTTCTCAGCCGAGGAGAAAGGAAAGGCCCCCCGGGAGGGGCCCGACCCGTTCCCGCCGAAGAAACGGCCGGTCCCCGGCCGTCGCAACGAGGTTGCTCGGCCAGAGACGTCGAGGCCCTGGTACGAGCGGCCACCTTCTAGGTTTCCGCTACCTTTGTACACCCGGGCTGAGGGCCCTAGAGAAGAAGATGCCGAGCGGCACCGACCGCGCCGTCGGCGAGGACGACGAGTCACGGCGGTGCGCGTCGTTGCTCCTGGAGTCCATGCGGCAGACTCCTCTCGCGAGCTCATACTCCACGCCGCCATGCCTCCAAGCTCCTGGATCCGCTTTCCTCCTTTCTTCGCCTTCGAGATGCCGCCAAGGGGGCCTCTCGAGCTCTGGCTGAAGCACGCCGACTGCGGTACCCCGGTGATCGGAGCAGAGGTTGAAGTCGTCGCTCTGGGCAAGGTCTACATGACCCGGGGCTGGGGCGTGATCGCCCGGGTCTGCCGAACAGGAGGTGCCCTCGTGATTCATTTTGAATACGATGGCGCCTCCCTGATGCTCTTCAAGGTCTTCGACGCAGAAGGACGCCGGCTGGAGTGCTGCAGGAGAGGAGGCGGCCAGGACGTCGATGTGGCAAGGGCTAGGCCTGCCACCCGCTTCCCCAGTGGCTCCTCCGGCAGCAGCGACGATGCTTGGGAGTCCAGCAACTCTCCCGAGCTCTTCGCGACTCCGGAGGCGAGCGATGACAGCTACGTGCCCCCGAGCTCGCGTCGTGCTCGGAGCAAAGGCACTTGCATCAGGCCGCTAGCACGGCTGTTCTGTATGGGGTTGGCGCCGGCCCCTCGTGGCCCACTGTTGCTGATGGCGTTGTTCGTGGAGGCGCGTGTAGTTAGGGATCCTTAGGGTTAGCACCTTTTGCTCCCGGCGAGGAATCAGGGAAATACCCCATGGGGGCATGTAAAGCGTCTGCAGTGTCTTCTGTTGATTTTATCCTTATTAAGAAGTGATGCAAATGCTTGTCCTGCTCCGGCTTGGTTCCCCCTTTCTAACCTCGCGACGACTTGGTTCTCTATGCTGACAGGTCCCGGTCCCCAGGCAGGCTTCAGCCGTCGCTGGTATGCCAGGTCGCGATGTCGTGGTCAAGGCCAGGAGGTGAGCGGCCCGAGGTCCAATAAGAGCCCCTGAGGCGCGATGCTCAGGAGGTCCCCTTTAGCGCTCAAGTAGCCACCGAAAGGCGAGAAAGGAAGGCAACGTCGCCGTCATAGAGCCACAATGAGTGGAGGTTTGGCGCCGCATCGATTAGCTATTCTAGGAGCGGGACTTATCTCGAAAGCATGGAGTCGTTCCTTCGTGAGGTGACGGACTTGCGCGTCGGCAGCTTGGATGTAGCTGGGTCAGGCCTTCGCGAGCTTCTCCTCCCTTCCCTGCATTCTCCTCGTGCTCTACGTCCTCAGGTCCCGGCCCTCGAGCGAGCTCAGCCGCCGCTGGTATGCCAGGTCGCGATGCCGTGGACAAGGCTGGGGTGAGGCTGGAGAGCGATAAAGCTCTGAGTCGCGATGCTCAGAAGCCCCCCTTTTAATGCGCGAGCGGATCGTACGGGTGAGGGAGAGAGAGAGCTCGCGATGCTCCCACATTATTCCTCAGGTAGTCCCTGTAAGCCAACACGAGAGAAGCAAGGGTTGCCATTATGATTGCCGGCCGGCCATTGGTTGCTCCGAGAGAGTGGTTAGGGCACTGAGGGTCTGGTGAGGTGACGCTTGCGGGGCTGCCGCGAGCCAGAGCTCGACCACTCAGATTTGTCGACGTTGCAGGGACGGACCCATGCGCAAGCGCCATGCCAGTGCGAGCGGCTCCAAAGGTAGGTGTCAATCGAGCAGGCGATTATCACAAGCGGGTTAAGCATGAAGAGCAAATCAACTTAGATAGGTGTAAGAAGGATACATGCCACTGGGTCAGGACTGAGCGGCTTGGGGATGATATAGCCCGAGGGGCGCCCCCAGCAAGGTAAACTAAAGACATAGGCAAAAGAGATACATGCCGCAGGGACAGGCCCATGCGACCTGGGAATAATGCAGCCCTGAGGGTGCTCCCAGCTGAAATGAAACTCGAAAGATGTCACCTGATACCATTGTAGAGCGGGTGTTGAAGTAGCTGCCGATGCGCAGTGAAGAAGCCGATCCTCACGAGCCGCCGGAGCCCCGAGCCTCGGGAGCCTCTGGGGATCCAGGCGGTTCCTCGAGGACCATTTCCATCTCTGCCAGGACTGCATGGTGCCTGGCCTCCTGAGCTGCCAGAATGCCCCTCATAAGATGCTGGCGAGCAGCAGCCACGTTCGGCAGGCCGAAAGGCATGCGAACGTAGCTGTGTGGTGGACCCTCGCAGCGTCCCACGCGCGAAGGCCGGAGTCGCTCCTGAGACGCGACTCGACTGAGCCCTGGGTAGTCGATGTAGACGCGCAGCCCGCCATCCTCGCCTGGATAGGGAGCTACGCCGGGTAGGCGTCGATCGCCGCATATGACTCTCGATCCTTGAAGCTCCTGAGTGGCCTTGAACTCCTCAGGGTTGGGCCTTCATTGCCCCATGCCTTCCTGAGGAAAACGTGCCGTGAAGCACGCCTCCAAGTGGTGCCCGAGCGCCTCCCTCGTGATCTTGGCAAAGTCTGAGACCCTCCAGGAGAGAGCCCCCAAGCCTCGCCTGAGGAGGGCATCGGGCGCGCCTTCCTAAGCGACGGAGGGAGGCGCCCCTTGCACGGGCGCAGATCCTGAAGCGGCGCCTCCGGAGATGCCTACCTCATGAGGCCTTGAGCTGGGTGATGTCTTCTTATTCTTAGGAACTGCCTCGGGAGGGTTCTCATTCTTGCTGTCTGGGTCTTCGACTGATGCAGCTTGGAAGGCACGCTCGAGAGAGCATACCGCATCCTTCTCTTCGCAGGGGACTGTGATGATTCCGTTGCTTCCCGGCATCTTGAGGACATTGTAACCATGGTGAGTCACCGCCATGAACTTGGCCAGGGCTGGATACCCGAGGATGGCATTGTATGGCAGGCGAATGTGGGCAACGTCGAAGTCGATGAGCTCGGTACAGTAGTTCTTGCGCTGCCCGAAGGTGACAGGGAGGCGAACCTGCCCTATCGGAGTGGTGGAGCCGTCAGTGACTCTTGAGAAAGGCTTGGTTGGCTGAGGCTGATCATATGGCACTTGGAGATTGTTGAATGTCTCGACGGACAGAACGTTGAGCCCTGCGCCACCGTTGATGAGGGTCCTGGTAACTTGCACATTGCTGATGACTGGGGAACAAAGCATTGGAAGGACGCCATCTGTAGCCGCACACTTGAGCTGATCCGCTGAGCTGAACGTGATGGCGCACGTGGACCACCTGAGAGGGCGCGTGGCCTCGAGCTTTGGGAGGACTGCGTTCACCTCGCGAGCAAACTGCTTGAAGATGCGCTGAGAGGCTGGGGCATGGGCACCGCCCAGGATGCAAGCAATAGCACGTGCTCCTGGAAGCCCCCAGCCCCCACGTCCTGGTGATGGTCGTCATTCCTTCTTGGCGGTGGTGGCAGAGGATGAAGGCATGCGTTGCCCTGCAGGCGATCCTCGCGAGGCTGATCCCTCCAAGCCCCCTCGCGAGGTTGGTCCTGTCAGCGATCCTCGCGAGGTCGATCACGCCACTCCTGGCGAGGGCCTCGGTCATCCCATCATCCTCCACCTCTTCCTCCTCCTCGGTCGTAGCCCCGGTCGGTGCGCTCGGGGCGTCAACCGATGCATCCTTCTCGAACGGCCCTGAGCTCCTGGCATTCGTTGGTGTTGTGGGTGTAGAGGTCGTGGTAGGCACAGTATCGGCTGCCCTTGGACGACTCCGGATGGTCCCTGCCGTGCTTCGTGTCTGGTTCTGCTGCGAGCACAGCTGCTCCTTTGCGCTTCACATCCTTGGCCTTGGCTTTCTTCTCTTTTGGGTCAGCAGCTAGAAGCTTGAGAAGGGAGAGGCGCCCCTCCTCAGCCCTTGCGCACTTGGTCGCCAGGTTGAACAACTCCAGAGATGTGCACAGATCCTCGTGGATGGCGAGCTCCTCCTTCAGCTTGACGTCGCGGACGCCATTAGAGAACGCTGAGATGATGGCCTCCTTGGTCACCTTGGGAATCTTGAGGCGAGCGCTATTGAAGCGCTGGATGTACTTCTGCAAGGTTTCTCTGGGTTGCTGCTTGACGCGTCGCAGGTCACCCACGACTGGAGGACGGTCGCGAGTGCCCTGGAAGTTGGCGATGAAGCGGGTACGCATCTCGTCCCAAGAGGAGATCGAACCGGGAGGCAGGTTCAGGAGCCAGTTGCGGGCACCATCCTTGAGCGCCATGGGAAACCAGTTCGCCATGACCTTTTCGTCTTTGTTGGCCGCCTCAATGCCCAGCTCGTAGAGCTGCAGGAACTCCGCAGGGTCGGTAGTGCCGTCGTAGCGAGGAGGGAGATCCGGCTTGAACTTGCCCGGCCAGGCGACACTGCATAGCTCGATGGTGAAGGCGCGACAGCCGGCAGTGGCCACCGGAGCCCTTTGCAGACGTGTGGCTTGCTCTTCGAGATTCCTGCGCGCCACCGCCAGGGGTAGCGCGGGGTCTTGACATGCTGGCGCAGGGATGCGGTCTTGACGCACTGGAGCGGGGAGCACGCGAGTGCCTTCTTGAGGTCGAGGGATCTCTTGACAACTCCTTTCTTGCCGTGCGGGCGCTGGACACGGCGGGTCTCGTCCAGGGGCCGCGCTCCTTGGAGCCAGGGCAGCTTCTTGGGGAGGAGGTGGCGGAGGCACCTCCTGAGCTGCATCAACCACGCAGGACGGAGGGCGAGGCAGCAAGAGGGACGGCACAGGAGAGCCCCCTGTGGCGCTGACAAGCTCGGTGATGCGAGCGAGCCACTCCTCGTAGAAGTCGTCGACGGGGTGGTAGTGCAGGAGCTCACGTGCCAGGAGCAACGTGGCCTGCGCGTCCGTGGGAGCGCGACGAGCGTGAGACGACGAACCAGCTGGAGTTAGCGACGGGGTGGCGGTGCGGCCTTCCCGCCGCACCGAGGGATGCAGTGACGACGCTTGCTGCTCGTTCCCCGCCGGGCCGGTGGTGGCATTGGCGGCAGGCGACGGAGAACGACGGGGAGGCCCACCGATGGGAGCCGTCTGAGGGACGCGGGCGGCGAGAGCAGCCCGATGCTCGGCGCGAGCTCGGCGAGCGTCTGCCATGGATGCGACGATCGATGGAACGCGGGGTAGTGGAAGAAAGAATCCGGCGCACCCCTACCTGGCGCGCGAAATGTCGGATATCGGGTTCCGGCAAAACCCTTAAGGTTCGAACTCTGGAGTGCGCACGAAGATATCCCCCTACCGATCCACGTCCCAACGCCTCGCCGTGAATCTAAGCTACACGATGAACAACACAAGGGGCACAAGGTTTATACTAGTTCGGGCCACCATTGTGGTGTAATACCCTACTCTAGTGTGTGGTGTGGTGGATTGCCTTTGGGGCTGATGATGAACAGTACAAAGAAAGAACAGCCTTGCAAGAGGTGTTCTTGAGCTGGTGCGGTGTTCTACTTGGGATGGATCTTCCTGCCTCTAGATGAGATGATCTCTACTGTGGTGGATATCTCTATTTATAGAGGCCCTGGTCCTCTTCCCAAATATTGAGCAGGAAGGGAGCCAACAACGGCCATTTTGAAGGGGAACAGCTAGTACAAGTTATCCTGACTAAAGTTGGTCTTCGACTGCCAAAGGCACTAGCGATGACATCGTATTGGGCTCCACGGTGACCTCCGTCCTGCCGCTCTGCTGGTGTTGGTCTCGTTGCACCAAATGGTAACCTTTGCTTGATGCCTCGGTACTCCGCGCCTGCGGTTTGCCCCTTTGCACCAAAGAGGAAACGAGGACACTGCATGGGCTGGCGCCCGCCTGGCGCCTGCCTGGTCTCGATCGTCATGGCTTGCATCATGGGCACCTCGCGAGGTACCCCTGCCTTGATCTCTCCACCTCCTCGCGAGCCTGCTTGGTGATACTGCCCCTGAGGAAGCCTTGCATCGTCCGCCCCGCGAGGCTTGGCCCCTCGCGAGGGTCTTGAGCTTGGGTTGATGAAGACAGGCCGTACTGGGCCTCTGCTTGAGCCACGCCGCAGGCCGCAGGCAGGCAAGTCTGGGGACCCCCGTTCCCAGAATGCCAACAAACTCAAGGGGGAGGGGGGCGCGGCCTGCCCTGGCCGCCCCTCTCTCTCTCTCTCCACTAAGGCCCATCGAGGCCCATTAGTTCCCCCGGGGTTTTCGATAACCCTCCGGCACTCCGGTTTTATCCGAATCTTCTCTGGAACACTTCTGGTGTCCGAATATAGTCATCCAATATATCAATCTTTATGTCTCGACCATTTTGAGACTCCTCGTCATGTCCATGATCACATCTGGGACTTCGAACAATCTTCGATACATCATATCACATAAACTCATAATACCAATCGTCATCGAACGTTAAGCGTGCAGACCCTACGGGTTCGAGAACTATGTAGACATGACCGAGACACGTCCACGGTCAATAACAAATAGTGGAACCTGGATGCTCATATTGGCTCCTACATATTCTACGAAGATCTTTATCGGTCAAACCGCATAACAACATACGTTGTTCCCTTTGTCATCGGTATGTTACTTGCCCGAGATTCGATCGTCAGTATCATCATACCTAGTTCAATCTCGTTACCGGCAAGTCTCTTTACTCGTCCGTTAATACTTCATCCCGCAACTAACTCATTAGTCACAATGCTTGCAAGGCTTATAGTGATGAGTATTACCGGGAGGGCCTAGAGATACCTCTCCGAAACACGGAGTGACAAATCCTAATCTCGATCTATGCCAACCCAACAAACACCTTCGGAGACACCTGTAGAGCACCTTTATAATCACCCATTTACGTTGTAACATTTGGTAGCACATAAAGTGTTCCTCCGGTATTCGAGAGTTGCATACTCTCATAGTCCGAGGAACTTGCATAAGTCATGAAGAAAGCAGTAGCAATGAAACTGACATGATCGTAATGCTAAGCTAATGGATGGGTCATGTCCATCACATCATTCTCCTAATGGTGTGATCTCATTCATCAAATGACAACACATGTATATGGTTAGGAAACATAACCATCTTGGATTAACGAGCTAGTCAAGTAGAGGCATACTAGGGACTATATGTTTTGTCTATGTATTCACACATGTACTAAGTTTCCGGTTAATTTAATTCTAGCATGAATAATAAACATTTATCATGAATTAAGGAAATAAATAATAGCTTTATTATTGCCTCCAGGGTATATTTCCTTCAGTCTCCCACTTGCACTAGAGTCAATAATCTAGATTACATAGTAATGATTCTAACACTTATGTCTACTACACAACCTTCTTCTTGTAGATGTTGTTGGGCCTCCAAGTGCAGAAGTTTGTAGGACAGTTGCAAATTTCCCTCAAGTGGATGACCTAAGGTTTATCAATCCGTGGGAGGCGTAGGATGAAGATGGTCTCTCTCAAGCAACCCTGCAACTAAATAACAAAGAGTCTCTTGTGTCCCCAACACACCCAATACAATGGTAAATTGTATAGATGCACTAGCTCGGCGAAGAGATGGTGATACAAGTGCAATATGGATAGTAGATATAGGTTTTTGTAATCTGAAATTACAAAAATAGCAAGGTAACTAATGATAAAAGTGAGCGTAAACGGTATTGCAATGGTAGGAAACAAGGCCTAGGGTTCATACTTTCACTAGTGCAAGTTCTCTCAACAATAATAACATAGTTGGATCATATAAATATCCCTCCACATGCAACAAAGAGTCACTCCAAAGCCACTAATAGCGGAGAACAAACGAAGAGATTATGGTAGGGTACGAAACCACCTCAAATTTATCCTTTCTGTTCTATCTATTCAAGAGTCCGTAGTAAAATAACATAAAGCTATTCTTTCCGTTCAATCTATCATAGAGTTCATACTAGAATAACACCTTAAGACACAAATCAACCAAAACCCTAAGGTCACCTAGATACTCCATCGTCACCTCAAAATATCCGTGGGCATGATTATACGATATGCATCACGCAATCTCAAATTCATCTATTCAACAAACACAAAGTACTTCAAAGAGTGCTCCAAAGTTTCTACCGGAGAGTCAAGACGAGAACATGTGCCAACCCTTATGCATAGGTTCATGGGCGGAACCCGCAAGTTGATCACCAAAACATACATCAAGTGGATCACGTGATATCCCATTGTCACCACAGATAAACACGGCAAGACATACATCAAGTGTTATCAAATCCTTAAAGACTCAATCTGATAAGATAACTTCAAAGGGAAAACTCAATTCATCACAAGAGAGTAGAGGGGGAGAAATATCATAAGATCCAACTGTAATAGCAAAGCTCACGATACATCAAGATCGTGCCACAGAGAGAACACGAGAGAGAGAGAGAGAGATCAAACACATAGCTACTGGTACATACCCTTAGCCCCGAGGGTGAACTACCCCCTCCTCATCATGGAGAGCGCCGGGATGATGAAGATGGCCATCGATGATGATTCCCCCTCCGGCAGGGTGCCGGAACGGGCTCCCAAGAGGCTTTTGGTGTCTATAGAGGCTTGCAGCGGCGGAACTCCCGCTCTATCTTGTGTTCCGATGGTTTTAGGGTATATGGGAATATATATAGGCGAAAGAAGTCGGTCGGGGGAGCCTCGAGGGGCCCACGAGGGTGGAGGGCGCGCCCAGGGGGGTGGGCGCGCCCCCCTATCTCGTGGCCTTCTCGGCGCTTCCTGGCTTGCACTCAAGTTCCGGGATTGCTACATTCCAAAAATAACTTTTCCGAAGGTTTCATTCCGTTTGGACTCGTTTGATATTCCTTTTCTTGAAACTTTGAAATAGGCAAGAAAACAGCAATATGGGCTGGGCCTCCGGTTAGTAGGTTAGTCCCAAAAGTAATATAAAAGTGTATAATAAAACCCATAAACATTCAAAACATATAATAAAATAGCATGAATGCTTCATAAATTATAGATACGTTGGAGACGTATCAGCATCCCCAAGCTTAATTCCTGCTCGTCCTCGAGTAGGTAAATGATAAAAGAAAGAATTTATGAAGTGTGAATGCTAGAAGGTGCACAAGTTTGATCAATGATAATTTCAACCACCTTTTCTAGCATGATTATATGTCATAACATTAGTTCATCTCATAAAACTTCTCAATATCAAGTAACAAGCTATTCACATGTTAAAGCATAGACCATAAACTTTCTTGAAAACTAGAAAACTTCATTCTTAGTCATCAAACAATTACAATTCATCTTATTTTCACGAAGGGTCTATGTCAGAGCTTTGATTTAGCAAACTCCACATACTCAACTATCATATAGTCTTCTACAATTGCTAACACTCACGCAATACTAATGGTTATGGAGTTTCAATCGGAACTGAGAAAGATAGGGGCTTATAGTGTTGCCTCCCAATGTATTCACCTTTGGGTGATGTCAACAATAATAGTTCATGCTAACTTACATCCAATTGGATATATATATATATATATATATATCAGGATCTTTCCAACACGAGGTGCTTGCCAAAGGATAAAATGAAAAAGGGAAAGTTGAAGATCACCTTGACTCTTGCATAAAGTAAAGGACATAAAGTAAAAGATAGGCCCTTCGCAGAGGGAAGCGGAGGTTGTCATGCGCTTTTATGGTTGGATGCACAAAATCTTAATGCAAAAGAACGTCACCTTATACTGCCACTTGTATATGGACCTTTATTATGCAGTCTGTTGCTTTTATTGCTTCCATAACAAGATCGTATAAAGCTTATTTTCTTCACACTAATAGATCATACATATTTAGAGAGCAATTTTTATTGCTTGCACCGATGACAACTTACTTGAAGGATCTTACTCAATCCATAGGTAGGTATGGTGGACTCTCATGGCAAAACTGGGTTTAAGGATATTTGGAAGCACAAGTAGTATCTCTACTTGGTGCAAGGAATTTGGCTAGCATGAGGGGGAAAGGCAAGCTCAACATGTTTGAATGATCCATGACAATATACTTTAACTGAGATGTGAGAAAACATAACCCATTACGTTGTATTCCTTGTCCAACATCAACTCTTAGCATGTCATACTTAATGAGTGCTCACAATTACAAAAGATGTCTAAGATAGTATATTTATATGTGGAATCTCTCTTCCTTCAATATTCTTTCATGAATTGTTCAAATGACCAATACAATGCTTCCTAACCTTCAATAAATTTACAACCTCTACTTCTTAGATGTGAAGTCATTACTCCCCATGGGATAAGCAAATGAAACATATATAATTTCATATTTATGACATTCAACTCATTCAACCATTTACTCATAGGATATAAGTGAAGCACACGAGTAAATGACAAACTACTCCCAAAAAATATGAGTGAAGATCAATCGGTAGCTAAATAATTATGTAACTATGTGAAGACTCTCTCTCATTTAAGAATTTCAGATCTTGGTATTTCATTCAAACAACAAGTAAAGCAAAATAAAATGACATTGCAAGGATAGCACAACTCATGTGAAGAAGCAAAAACTTAGGTTCAACCGATACTAACCGATAGTTGTTGAAGAAGAAAGGTGGGATGCCTACCGGGGCATCCCCAAGCTTAGATGCTTGAGACTTCTTGAAATATTATCTTGGGGTGCTTTGGGCATCCCCAAGCTTTGTGTCTCCTTAATTCCTCTCATATCATGTTTTCTCTTTTTATCAAAAGCTTCATCCACACCAAACTCAACAAGAACTCGTGAGATAAGATAGTATAAACCAATGCAAAAACCTTATCATTTTATACTGTAATAAATCACTAAAATTATTATTCTACATTGCATACTAAATTCCTCTGCATATTTAATACTCCTATCCTCAAATAGAATCATTAAACAAGCAAACATATGCAAACATAACAACAATCTGTCAAAACAGTACAGTCTGTAAAGAATGCAAGATTCATCATACTTCCCTAACTCCAAAAATTATGAGAAAAATACCTTACTGTAGAAGATTTATCAGAGCTCATTATGCAAAAGGTTTCAACATTATACCATTCTCTGACTTTTCTAGGGAATTTTTGCAACAGCGGTAAACTTTCTGTTTTCAAACAGCAACATGTATACTGGCAAAATAAGCATGGTAAAGGCTATCCTTGACATTTTTATTGAAAATATAGATGCAAAACATTATTATAAATAAAAACAAGCAAAACTAACAAAATAAAACAACACTCCAAGCAAAACACATATCATGTGGTGAATAAAAATATAGCTCCAAGTGAAGTTACCGATGAACGAAGACAAAAGAGGGGATGCCTTCCGGGTCATCCCCAAGCTTAGGCTTTTGGATGTCCTTGAATATTACCTTGGGGTGCCTTGGGCATCCCCAAGCTTAGGCTCTTGCCACTCCTTATTCCATAGTCCATTGAATCTTTACCCAAAACTTGAAAACTTCACAACACAAAACTCAACAGAAAACTCGTAAGCTCCGTTAGTATAAGAAAATAAAACCATAACTTAGGTACTGTAATGAAGTCATTCTAAATTCATATTGGTGTAATATATACTGTATTCCAACTTCTCTATGGTTCATAGCCTCTGATACTACTCATAGATTCATCAAAATAAGCAAACAACACATAGAAAACAGAATCCGTCAAAAACAGAACAGTCTTTAGTAATCTGTATCAAACGTATACTTATAGAACTCTAAAAATTCTATAAAATTAGGAAGTCCTACGAAATTTGTGTACCAATACATATCAAAAAGAATCAGATCAAAATCACATTTATGTGAATTATCAAAACTAATTTATTGGGTGCAAAAGTTTCTGATTTTCAGCAGGATCAACACAACTATCACCGTAAGCTATCCTAAAGTCTTACTTGGCACTTTATTGAAACAAAAGCTATAAAACATGATTACTACAGTAGAATAATCATGTGAACACACAAAAACAGTAAGGGTAAATATTGGGCTGTCTCCCAACAAGCGCTTTTCTTTAGTTAGGCATGATGATGACATTGATGCTCACATAAAAGATAAGAATTGAAACATAAAGAGAGCATCATGAAGAATATGACTAGCGCATTTAAGCCTAACCCACTTCCTATGCATAGGGATTTTGTGAGCAAACAACTTATGGTAACAATAATCAACTAGCATAGGAAGGCAAAACAAGCATAGCTTCAAAACTTTAAGCACATAGGGAGGAAACTTGATATTAGCGTAATTCCTACAAGCATATGTTCCTCCCTCATAATAATTTTCAGTAGCATCATGAATGAATTCAACAATATAACCAGCACCTAAAGCATTCTTTTCATGATCTACAAGCATAGAAAATTTACTACTCTCCACATAAGCAAAATTCTTCCCATTCAGAATAGTGGGAGTATCATAAGAGACTCGAATACTAAAAATTGTTTCCTCAATAAAAGAGTAATGTTCAGAAAAAGGGTAATCATAATCATGACAAGTTTTATAAATATAATCATCACTACTTTTTATAGCATAACTTTCATCACAATAATCATCATAAGTAGCAACTTTGTTCTCATCATAATCGATTGAAACCTCTTCCAAGATAGTGGAATCATCACTAAATAAAGTTGACACTCTTCCAGATCCAATTTCATATTCATCACAATAAGATTCAATATCTTCCAAAATAGTGGGATCACTACTCCCTAAAGTTGACACTCTTCCAAACCCACTTTCATCAATATAATCATCATAGGTAAGAGGCATGCTATCATCATAATAACTTTGCATATCAAAACTTGGGATGCTAAAAATATCATCTTCATTAAACGTACATCCCCAAGCTTGGGACAAACATTAATTTCAGCAAATATATTCTAAAATATTTCATCTTCATCAAACATATCTTCCCCAAGCTTGGGCCTTTTCATATCATAAGCATAATCACTCTCATCATTAATAGTATGGATAGCACCAATAGTGTAGCAATTATCATCATCACAATGAGTAGTAGGAGCAACATCATTTGGGAGGGATACCTTTTTACCTTTGTTGCTCCTTCTTTTCTTTTTATTCTTCGCATTATGTGTGGGTTCAACCTTCTTCTTTGAGCTCCTTATTGATGAGATTGGTTGAATAGAAAGCTCATCCTCGTTACCTGATTCATCATAAGAAATAATAGGAGGATATCTTCCCTTTCATTAGTGTTCTCTTCATCTTCTATTTGCTTCCTTTTCTTTAGGTAATTGGCAATATAAGGATTTTCAATGCAATTCACCGCACAAAACATATAAATATCCTCTAGATCAAATCAAGAAATCTATCAAGATTAAATTTTGGAATACCCTCAGCTATACGTTTCATTTCTTCATACCCCAAAAGAAGACTAAGCTCTTTATGATGCTCAAGGATAATCAAGTTATCACAATTTTTGGACACGATTCGATCATGAAACAGTTTGTATTGGAGATTTAAATGACCACGTTCATTGCAAAGTTCACAAGGAGCGCGAAAAATATTGAATCTTTCAGCACACACATCTAGCCTTTCTTGCAACAATTTAGTTTCTAAACGCTTATGCCTCTTGCAATATCTATCTTCTCTATTTGGTGTGTCCATGCAAACCCAGTGCTCTCCATAAAAATCAACATGCTTATAGGAGACATTTTCATCATAACTAGTGCAATCATCATTAGTACTATGGATATTCAAAGAGTTCATACTAACAACATTGCAATCATGCTCATCATTCAAAGATTTGGTATCAAGCATTTTATAGGCTTCTTCTTCTAGCACTTGAGCACAATTTTCCTTTTCATCATACTCACGAAAGATATTAAAAAGATGAAGCGTATGAGACAAACTTAACTCCATTTTTTTGTAGTTTTCTTTTATAGACTAAACTAGTGATAAAACAAGAAACAAAAAGATTTGATTGCAAGATCTAAAGATATACCTTCAAGCACTCACCTCCCCGGTAACGGCGCCAGAAAAGAGCTTGATGTCTACTACACAACCTTCTTCTTGTAGACGTTGTTGGGCCTCCAAGTGTAGAGGTTTGTAGGACAGTAGCAAATTTCCCTCAAGTGGATGACCTAAGGTTTATCAATCCATGGGAGGCGTAGGATGAAGATGGTCTCTCTCAAGCAACCCTGCAACTAAATAACAAAGAGTCTCTTTTGTCCCCAACACACCCAATACAATGGTAAATTGTATAGATGCACTAGTTTGGCGAAGAGATGGTGATACAAGTGCAATATGGATAGTAGATATAGGTTTTTGTAATCTGAAATTATAAAAACAGCAAGGTAACTAATGATAAAAGTGAGCGTAAACGGTATTGCAATGGTAGGAAACAAGGCCTAGGGTTCATACTTTCACTAGTGCAAGTTCTCTCAACAATAATAACATAGTTGGATCATATAAATATCCCTCCACATGCAACAAAGAGTCACTCCAAAGCCACTAATAGCGGAGAACAAACGAAGAGATTATGGTAGGGTACGAAACCACCTCAAAGTTATCCTTTCTGTTCTATCTATTCATGAGTCTGTAGTAAAATAACATAAAGCTATTCTTTCCGTTCAATCTATCATAGAGTTCATACTAGAATAACACCTTAAGACACAAATCAACCAAAACCCTAATGTCACCTAGATACTCCGTTGTCACCTCAAGTATCCGTGGGCATGATTATACGATATGCATCGCGCAATCTCATATTCATCTATTCAACCAACACAAAGTACTTCAAAGAGTGCCCCAAAGTTTCTACCGGAGAGTCAAGACGAAAACGTGTACCAACCCTTATGCATAGGTTCATGGGCGGAACCCGCAAGTTGATCACCAAAACATACATCAAGTGGATCATGTGATATCCCATTGTCACCACAGATAAACACGGCAAGACATACATCAAGTGTTCTCAAATCCTTAAAGACTCAATCCGATAAGATAACTTCAAAGGGAAAACTCAATTCATCACAAGAGAGTAGAGGGGGAGAAACATCATAAGATCCAACTATAATAGCAAAGCTCGTGATACATCAAGATCGTGCCATAGAGAGAACACGAGAGAGAGAGAGAGAGATCAAACACATAGCTACTAGTACATACCCTCAGCCTCGAGGGTGAACTACTCCCTCCTCATCGTGGAGAGCAACGGGATGATGAAGATGGCCACCGGTGATGGATTCCCCCTCCGGTAGGGTGCCGAAACGGGCTCCCGAGAGGTTTTTGGTGGCTATAGAGGCTTGCGGCAGCGGAACTCCCGATCTATCTTGTGTTCCGATGGTTTTATGGTATATGGGAATATATAGGCGAAAGAAGTCAGTTGGGGGAGCCTCGAGGGGCCCACGAGGGTGGAGGGCACACCCAGGGGGGTGGGCGCGCCCCCCTATCTCGTGGCCTCCTCGACGCTTCCCTGGCTTGCACTCCAAGTTCCCGGGATTGTTTATGTCCAAAAATAACTTTTCTGAAGGTTTCATTCCGTTTGGACTCCGTTTGATATTCCTTTTCTTCGAAACACTAAAATAGGCAAGAAGATAGCAATATGGGTTGGGCCTCCGGTTAGTAGGTTAGTCCCAAAAGTAATATAAAAGTGTATAGTAAAGCCCATAAACATTCAAAACAGATAATAAAATAGCATGAATGCTTCATAAATTATAGATACGTTGGAGACGTATCAAACACCCATGGAGCTTTGGTGCTGATCATGTTTTGCTCGTGGAAGAGGCTTAGTCAACAGGTCTGCAACATTCAGATCCGTGTGTATATTGCAAATCTCTATGTCCCCTTCCGACACTTGATGACGGATGGAATTGAAGCGTCTCTTGATGTGCTTGGTTCTTTTGTGAAATCTGGATTCATTTGCCAAGGCAATTGCACCAGTATTGTCACAAAAGATTTTCATTGGACCCGATGCACTAGGTGTGACACCTAGATCGGATATGAACTCCTTCATCCAGACTCCTTCATTCGTTGCTTCCGAAGCAGCAATGTACTCCGCTTCACACGTAGATCCTGCCGCGATGCTTTGCTGGAACTTCACCAACTGGCAGCTCCTCCATTCAATAAAAATATGTATCTGGTTTGGGACTTAGAGTCATTCGGATTAGTGTCAAAGCTTGCATCGACGTAACCCATTTACGACGAGCTCTTTTTCACCTCCATAAACGAGAAACATATCCTTAGTCCTTTTCAGGTATTTCAGGATGTTCTTGACCGCTCTCCAGTGTTCCACTCCGGGATTACTTTGGTACCTCCTTGCTATGCTTATAGCAAGACATACATCAGGTCTGGTACACAACATTGCATACATGATAGAACCTGTGGCTGAAGCATAGGGAATGACTTTCATTTTCTTTCTATTTTCTGTAGTGGTCGGGCATTGAGTCTGACTCAACTTCACACCTTGTAACACAAGCAAGAACCATTTCTTTGACTGATCCATTTTGAACTTCCTCAAAACTTTATCAAGGTATGTGCTTTGTGAAAGTCCAATTAAGCATCTTGATCTATCTTTATAGATCTTGGTGCCCAATATGTAAGCAGCTTCACCGAGGTCTTTCATGGAAAAACTCTTATTCAGGTATCCCTTTATGCTATCCAGAAATTCTATATCATTTCCAATCAACAATATGCCATCCACATATAAGGCGTGTCAAACCATAGTTATCTTGCCAAACCATAGTTCATAAGGCGTCGTCTCAATGGATTTTGATGGTGCCCTATTTAAAGTGAATGCAGCCGTCTCTAAAGCATAACCCCAAAACGATAGCGGTAAATCAGTAAGAGACATCATAGATCGCACCATATCCAATAAAGTACGGTTACGACGTTCATACACACCATTTCGCTGTGGTGTTCCAAGTGGCGTCAGTTGTGAAACTATCCCATGTTGTTTCAAATGAAGACCAAACTCATAACTCAAATATTCTCCTCCACGATCAGATCGTAGAAACTTTATTTTCTTGTTATGATGATTTTCCACTTCACTCTAAAATTCTTGGAACTTTTCAATTGTTTCAGACTTATGCTTCATTAAGTAGATATAACCATATCTGCTCAAATCATCTGTGAAGGTAAGAAAATAACGATACCCACCACGAGCTTCAATACTCATTGGACCGCATACATTGGTATGTATTATTTCCAACAAGTCTGTAGCTTGTTCCATTGTTCCAGAAAACGGAGTTTTAGTCATCTCGCCCATAAGGCACGGTTCGCAAGCACCAAGTGATTCATAATCAAGTGATTCCAAAAGTCCATGAGCATGGAGTTTCTTCATGCGCTTTACACCGATATGACCCAAACGGCAGTGCCACAAATAAGTTGCACTATCATTATTAACTTTGCATCTTTTGGCTTCAATATTATGAATATGTGTATCATCACTATCGAGATTCAACAAAAATAGACCACTTAGCAAGGGTGCATGACCATAAAAGATATTACTCATATAAATAGAACAATCATTATTCCCTGATTTAAATGAATAACCGGCTCGCATCAAACAAGATCCAGATATAATGTTCATGCTCAACGCTGGCAGCAAATAACAATTATTCAGGTCTAAAAATAATCCCGAAGGTAGATGTAGAGGTAGCATGCCGACTGCGAACACATCAACTTTGGAACCATTTCCCACACGCATCGTCACCTCGTCCTTTGCCAATCTTCGCTTAATCCGTAGCCCCTATTTCGAGTTGCGAATATGAGCAACAGAACCAGTATCAAATACCCGGGTGCTACTGCGAGCATTAGTTAAGTACACATCAATAACATGTATATCAAATATACCTTTCACTTTGCCATCCTTCTTATCCGCCAAATACTTGGGGCAGTTCCGCTTCCAGTGACTAGTCCCTTTGCAGTAGAAACACTCAGTTTCAGGCTTAGGTCCAGACTTGGCAGCAACCTTTTTGCCGTTCTTCTTGAAGTTCCCCTTCTTCCCTTTGCCCTTTTCTTAAAACTAGTGGTCTTATTGACCATCAACACTTGATGCTCCTTTTTGATTTCTTCCTCCGCAGCCTTTAGCATTGCGAAGAGATCGGGAATAGTCTTGTTCATCCCTTGCATATTATAGTTCATCACGAAGCCTTTATAGCTTGGTGGCAGTGATTGAAGAACTCTGTCAATGACACAATCAACTGGAAGATCAACTCCCAGCTGAGTCAAGTGGTTATGGTACCCAGACATTCTGAGTATGTGTTCACTGACAGAACTATTCTCCTCCATTTTGCAGTTGAGAACTTGTTGGAGACTTCATATCTCTCAACTCGGGCATTTGCTTGAAACATTAACTTCAACTCTTGGAACATCTCATATGTGCCATGACGTTCAAAACATCTTTGAAGTCCCGATTCTAAGCCGTAAAGCATGGCACACTGAACTATCAAGTAGTCATCAGCTTTGCTCGCGGACGTTCAACGTCATCGATAGCATCTGCAGCAGGCCTGGCACCCAGCGGTGCTTCCAGGACGTAATTCTTCTGTGCAACAATGAGGATAATCCTCAAGTTACGGACCCAGTCCGTGTAGTTGCTGCCATCATCTTTCAACTTAGCTTTCTCTAGAAACGCATTAAAATTCAAAGGAACGGTAGCACGGGCCATTGATTTACAAAAACATAGACATGCAAAATACTATCAGGTACTAAGTTCATGATAAATTAAAGTTCAATTAATCATATTACTTAAGAACTCCCACTTAGATAGACATCCCTCTAATCATCTAAGTGATCACGTGATCCAAATCAACTAAACCATGTCCGATCATCATGTGAGATGGAGTAGTTTTCAATGGTGAACATCACTATGTTGATCATATCTACTATATGATTCACGCTCGACCTTTCGGTCTCAGTGTTCGAGGCCATATCTGCATATGCTAGGCTCGTCAAGTTTAACCCGAGTATTCTGCGTGTGCAAAATTGGCTTGCACCCGTTGTATGTGAACGTAGAGCTTATCACACCCGATCATCACGTGGTGTCTCGGCACGATTTAATGTAGTAACAATGCATACTCGGGAGAACACTTGTACCTTGAAATTTAGTAAGGGATCATCTTATAATGCTACCGACATTCTAAGCAAAATAAGATGCATAAAAGATAAACATCACATGCAATCAAAATATGTGACATGATATGGCCATCATCATCTTGTGCTCATGATCTCCATCACCGAAGCATCGTCATGATCTCCAGCGTCACCGGCGCGACACCTTGATCTCCATTGTAGCATCGTTGTCGTCTCGCCAACTATTGTTACTACGACTATTGCTACCGCTTAGTGATAAAGTAAAACAATTACATGGCGATTGCATTGCATACAATAAAGCGACAACCATATGGCTCCTGTCAGTTGCCGATAACTTTGTTACAAAACATGATCATCTCATACAACAATTTGTATCACATCATGCCTTGACCATATCACATCACAGCAAGCCCTGCAAAAAAAAGTTAGACGTACTCTACTTTGTTGTTGCAAGTTTTACGTGGCTGCTACGGGCTTAGCAAGAACCATTCTTACTTACGCATCAAAACCACAACGATTTTTTGTCAAGTGTGATATTTTAACCTTCAACAAGGACTGGGCGTACCCACACTCGATTCAACTAAAGTTGGAGAAATAGACACTCACCAGCCACCTATGTGCGAAGCACGTCGGTAGAACCAGTCTCGCGTAAGCATACACGTAATGTTGGTCTAAGCCGCTTCATCCAACAATTCCGCCGAATCAAAGTATTACATGATGGTAAGCAATATGACTATTATCGCCCACTACTCTTTGTGCTCTACTCGTGCATATAACATCTACGCATAGACCTGGCTCTGATGCCACTGAAGGGGAACGCAATAATTTCAAAAAAAATCCGACGATCACGCAAGATCTATCTAGGTGATGCATAACAATGAGAGGGGAGAGTGTTGTCTACGTACCCTCGTAGACCAAAAGCGGAAGAGTTATGAAAACACGGTTGATGTAGTCATACGTATTCACGATCCGACCGATCCTAGCACCAAAGGTACGGCACCTCCGTGATCTGCACACGTTCAGCTCGGTGATGTCCCATGAACTCTAGATCCAGCTAAGGTCGAGGAAGAGTTTTGTCAGCACGAAGGCGTGGTGACGGTGATGATGAACTTACCGGCACAGGGCTTCGCCTAAGCACTACGACGATATGACCGAGGTTAAAATCTATGGAGGGAGGCACCGCACACGGCTAAACAATCAACTTGTGTCTATGGGGTGCCCCCTCCCCCGTACATAAAGGAGGAGAGGGGAGGCCGGCTGACCCTCCTTGGGCGCGCCCCAAGAGGAGAATCCTACTAGGATTCCAAGTCCTAGTAGGTTTCCACTTAAAGGGGGAGAGGGGGAAGGAAGGAGAGGGAGAGGGGGAAGGAAAGGGGGGCGCCGCTCCCCTTCCTTGTCCTATTCGGACTCAAGGGGGAGGGGGGCGCGGCCTGCCCTGGCCACCCCTCTCTCTCTCTCTCCACTAAGGCCCATCGAGTCCCATTAGTTCCCCCGGGGTTTCCGATAACCCTCCGGCACTCCGGTTTTATTCGAAACTTCTCCGAAACAGTTCTGGTGTCCGAATATAGTCATCCAATATATCAATCTTTATTTATCGACCATTTCGAGACTCCTTGTCACGTCCGTGGTCACATTCGGGACTCCGAACAATCTTCAGTACATCATATCACATAAACTCATAATACCAATTGTCATTGAATGTTAAGCGTGCGGACCCTATGGGTTCGAGAACTATGTAGACATGACCGAGGCACGTCTTCGGTCCATAAACAATAGGGGGACCTGGATGCTCATACTGGTTCCTACATATTCTATGAAGATCTTTATCGGTCAAACCGCATAACAGCATACGTTGTTCCCTTTGTCATCGGTATGTTACTTGCCCGAGATTCGATCGTCGGTATCATCATACCTAGTTCAATCTTGTTACCAGCAAATCTCTTTACTTGTTCCGTAATACTTCATCCCACAACTAACTCATTAGTCACAATGCTTGCAAGGCTTATAGTGATGAGTATTACCGAGAGCGCCCAGAGATACCTCTCCGAAACACGGAGTGACAAATCTTAGTCTCGATCTATGCCAACCCAACAAACACCTTCCAAGACACCTGTAGAGCACCTTTATAATCACACATTCACGTTGTGGCGTTTGGTAGCACACAAAGTGTCCCTCCGGTACTCGGGAGTTGCATAATCTCATAGTCTGAGGAACTTGTATAAGTCATGAGGAAAGCGAAACTGACACGATCATAATGCTAAGCTAACGGATGGGTCATGTCCATCACATCATTCGCCTAAAGATTTGATCCCGTTCATCCAACAACAAAACATGTCTATGGTTAGGAAACATAACCATCTTTGATTAACGAGCTAGTCAAGTAGAGGCATACTAGGGACTATATGTTTTCTCTATGTATTCACACATGTACTAAGTTTCCGGTTAATACAATTCTAGAATGAATGATAAACATTTATCATGAATTAAGGAAATAAATCATAACTTTATTATTGCCTCTAGGGAATATTTCCTTCAGACATATCAAACATGGCAGCCTTCACTTCTTCCTCTGAGAAAGGCTCATCAAGGCCCTGAAGATCGCAACCAAGAGGAGGAAGGATATCCCAGTTGATGTCTATGCTGCATGGGGTGCCTTACTTAGCGATGTTAGTGAAATGTTGATGCACAATACTTTCTTTCTGGTCATGCTCAGTAACCCAGCCGTTGTCGTGTTTGAGGCGGTGCATAAAGTTTTTCCTCCTTCGATGATTGTCCCATAGGTGAAAATATCAAGTGTTGGCATCTCCTTCTTTCAGATTTGGAATTTTGGAATTGTGATGTTTGCGCGCCTTTTCAAGCACAGCCAAACCAATGACCTTTCTCTTAAGCCTTTTCCGAAGATCTCTCTCAGCCGGAGAGAGCACCCTTTGCTCTTGAGCCAAGTCAAGGTGAAGAATAACCGCCAGGGCCATATGTAATTGAACTTTAGATTTTGCAAAAAAGGTTTTACTCCATTTGTGAAGGTTCTGGCTTGTTCTCTTGAGCTTGTGAAAGAGTCTTTGGAAAGGCTCAACATGAGCAGATTGCTCGTTCCAGGACACACTCACCACATTATGGAAACCTGGCATTTTGATCCAATGGTTCTCAAAGCGGAAGGTCTTTGGCCTCTCTTGTTCAGATTTGTTGGCAAGCAACAGGGGGCAGTGATCAGAGAGTGATACGTCTCCAACGTATCTATAAATTTTTATTGTTCCATGCTATTATATTATCATTCTTGGATGTTTTACAATCATTTTATAGCAACTTTATATCATTTTTTGGGACTAACCTATTGATATAGTGCCCAGTGCCAGTTGCTGTTCTTTGCTTGTTTTTTACTTCGCAGAATATCAGTACCAAACGGAGTCCAAACGCAGCAAAAATTTTTGGAGAATTTTTCTGGACTGGAAGACACCTGTTGGGCCAAAGAAGTACCAGAGGGGGGGGGGCTCCGAGGGGATCACAACCCACATGGGCGCGCCTGGGGGCCCAGGCGCTACCTGGTGGGTTGTGCCCACCTCGGCTGCCTCCCGCATCGCCTCTTTGCTCTATAAATACCCCGAAAATGTAAAAACCATAGGGGAGTCAGCGAAACACAATTCCAACCGCCGCAAGTTCCGGAACCACCAGATCCAATCTAGACACCATCACCGAGGGGTTCATCATCCTCATTGGTGCCTCTCCAATGATGCGTGAGTAGTTCATTGTAGACCTATGGGTCCGTAGGCAGTAGCTAGATGGTTTCCTCTCTCTTTTTGATTCTCAATACAATGGTCTCTTGGAGATCTATTTGATTTAACTCATTTTTTGGTGTGTTTGTTGGGATTTGATGAACTTTGAATTTATGATCAGATCTATTTATCCATGAAAGTTATTTGAGTTTCTTTGATATCTTATATGCATGATTACTTATAGCCTTGTATTTCTACTACGAATCTTTGGTTTAGTTAGGCAAACTAGATCGAGTTTTCTTGCAATGGGAAGAGGTGCTTTGTGATGGGTTCGGTCGTGCGATGTTCTTTCCCAGTGACAGAAAGGGCAGCAAGATACGTATTGATCGTTGCCATTAAGGATAACAAGATGGGGTCTATTCCTACATGAATAGATCTTGTCTACATCATGTCATCGTTCTTATTGCATTACTCCGTTTTTCCATGAACTTAATACACTAGATGCATGCTGGATAGCGGTCGATGTGTGGAGTAATAGTAGTAGATGCAGGCAAAAGTCGGTCTTCTAATCTTGGACATGATGCCTATATAATGATCATTGCTTGGATATCATCATAATTATTTGATGCTCTATCAATTGCCCAACAGTAATTTGTTTACCCACCGTGTGCTATTTCTTGAGAGAAGCCACTAGTGAAATCTACGGCCCCCGGGTCTATTTTCCATCATATATTTGCAGATCTACATTGCTATTTGCCTTTTCTTTTATTTGCATCTTCAGATATATATTATCAAAACCCCAAAAATACCTCACTGAGTTTAATTTGCCGTCATTTGCATCTATCAATCTATCGCAGTTCTTATCCCGTCAATGTGACAATTTTTGGCACCGTTACCCGAAAGGGATTGACAACCCCTTTTACACCTTGGGTTGCAAGTATTTGTTCTTTGTGTGCAGGTACTGTTTACATAGTGTTGCTTGGTTCTCCTATTGGTTCGATAACCTTGGTTTCATAACCGAGGGAAATACCTACCGAAGTTGTGCTGCATCATCCCTTCCTCTTTGGGGAAATACCGAAGTAGTTCAAACGACATTAGAGAGCGACGAGGAGAGGGCGTGGAGTATGTGGTTCGCGAATTCAATGTCCCAATATTCGTTGCAAAAGAAGTTATCTAGCTTACAAAGAGTTCGATTACTTTGTTCATTGCTCCAAGTGAATTTTCTTTTTTGGAGATGGATCTCCTTGAGCTCACAAGGATTGAGAGTGTTGCGGAAATGAACAAGCCGGCTGTGATCAGCGTTGGCACGGTTCTTGTCACGAGCATGGTAAATTTGGTTGAAAACGCCATTAGCAAGCCATTTAGTGCCTCGAGGTGGCTTTTTTGATGTTAACTCAAGGAAGAAAGTATCTTTGTGGTTGCTACGGGTAGGACCGTAGACCATAGTAAGCTTGAATGTTTTGGGTCAGAGGAGTTTCTGAGAGCCACAGTTGCCGAGAGGAAGTAGGCACAAATGAAAACATTAGTGACCGAAAGAACAATTTCATCCCTGAGAAGAAAGATTCCTCCTTTTGTGCCATCGGCCGGCCTTTGAGCAAAGTTCTTTAGGCACTGACCACCTAAATAGGCATCGACGAACGAATCAACAGTCCAAAGTTTGGACTCCTAGATGCAAACCAAATGACAGGAAGAAGAGGCAATGGTTAGATGAACAATAGCTCTTCGACCTGGGTAGTTGAGCCTGATACGTCACCAACGTATCTATAATTTTTCATTGTTCCATGCTATTATATTATCTGTTTTGGATGTTTTATATGCATTAATGTGCTATTTTATATTATTTTTGGGACTAACCAATTAACCTAGAGCCTAGTGCCAGTTTATGTTTTATCCTTGTTTTTGAGCTTTGTAGAAAAAGAATACTAAACGGAGTCCAAATGGAATAAAACTTCACGGTGATTTTTCTTGGACCAGAAGACACCCAAGAGACTTGGAGTGCAAGTAAGAAGAGCCACCAGGCGACGACAAGGGTGGAGGGCACACCCAGGGGGGTAGGGCACGCCCCTACCTTGTGGGCCCCTCGGTGACCCCCTGACCTAGATCTTCCTCTATATATTTGCAAATATTCCCAAACCACCAGAAGCATCCATGAAAACACTTCTCCACCGCCGCAACCTTCTGTTCCCGTGACATCCCATCTTGGGGCCTTTTCCGGCACCCTGCCGGAGGGGGATTCAATCACGAAGGGCATCTACATCAACTCTATTGCCCTTCCGATGAAGCGTGAGTAGTCCACCATAGACCTATGGGTCCATAGCTAGTAGCTAGATGGCTTCTTCTTTCTCGTTGATTCTCAATACCATGTTCTCCTTGATGTTCTTGGAGATCTATCCGATGTAATCTTCTTTTGCGGTGTGTTTGCTGAGACTCGATGAATTATGGATTTATGATCAGTTTATCTATGAATATCATTTGAATCTCCTTTGAATTCTTATATGCATGATTTGGTATCTTTCTATTTCTCTTGGAACTATCGGTTTGGTTTGGCCAACTAGATTGGTTTTTCTTGAAATGGGAGATGTGCTTAGCTTTGGGTTCAATTTTGCGGTGTCCTCACCCAGTGACAAAGTAGGGGTAGCGAGGCACGTGTTGTATTGTTGCCATAGAGGATAAAAAGATGGGGTTACATCATATTGCTTGAGTTTATTCCTCTACATCATGTCATCTTACTTAGTGTGTTACTCTGTTCTTTATGAACTTAATACTCTAGATGCAGGCAGGAGTCAGTCGACGTGTGGAGTAATAGTAGTAGATGCAGGCAGGAGTCGGTCTACTTGATACGGACGTGATGCCTATATTGCATAATCATTGCCTTGGATATCTGTTGGGGAACGCGGTAATTTCAAAAATTTCCTACAATCACGCAAGATCTATCTAGGTGATGCATAGCAACGAGAGGGGAGAGTGTGTCCACGTACCCTCATAGACCGAAAGCGGAAGCATTTCAATAACGCGGTTGATGTAGTCAAACGTCTTCGCGATCCAACCGATCCAAGTACTGAACGTATGGCACCTCCGCGTTCAGCACACGTTCATCTCGATGACGTCCTTCGTACTCTTGATCTAGTTGAGGCCGAGGGAGAGTTTCGTTAGCACGACGGCGTGGCGACGGTGATGATGAAGGTACCGACGCAGGGTTTCGCCTAAGCACTACGACGATATGACCGAGGTGTGTGACTGTGGAGTGGGGCACCGCACACGGCTAAAAGATCAACTTGTGTGTCTATGGGGTGCCCCCGGCCACGTATATAAAGGAGGGGAGGGAAGAGGTGGCCGACCCAAGGGGGCGCGCCAGGTGTGGGGAATCCTACTAGGACTCCCCAGTCCAAGTAGGATTCCGCTCCTCTTTCCTATTCCTAGTAGGAGAAGGAGGGAAGGAGGAAGAGGGGAGAAGGAAGGAGGGGGGCGCCGCCCCCTCCTAGTCCAATTCGGACCAGCCCATGGGGGCGCGCGGCCACCCCTTGAGGCCCTTCTCTCCTTTCCCGTATGGCCCATTAAGGCCCATTACTTACCCCGGCGAATTCCCGTAACTCTCCGGTACTCCGAAAAATGCCTGAATCACTAGGAACCTTTCCGATGTCTGAATATAGCCTTCCAATATATTGATCTTTACGTCTCAACCATTTCAAGACTCCTTGTCCCGTCTGTGGTCTCTTCCGGGACTCCAAACAAACTTCGTTCATCAAATCACATAACTCATAATAAAAATCGTCATCGAACGTTAAGCGTGCGGACTCTACGGGTTCGAGAACTATGTAGACATGACCGAGACACATCACCGGTCAATAACTAATAGCGGAACCTAGATGCTTATATTGGATCCTACATATTCTACGAAGATCTTTATCGATCAAACTGCATAACAACATACGTTGTTCCCTTTATCATCGGTATGTTACTTGCCCGAGATTCGATCGTCGGTATCATCATACCTAGTTCAATCTCGTTACTGGCAAGTCTCTTTACTCGTTTCGTAATACTTCATCCCGCAACTAACTCATTAGTCACAATGCTTGCAAGGCTTATAGTGATGAGTATTATCGAGAGGGCCCAGAGATACCTCTCCGAAACACGGAATGGCAAATCCTAATCTCGATCTATGCCAACCCAACAAACACCTTCGGAGACACCTCTAGAGCACCTTTATAATCATCCATTGACGTTGTGACGTTTGGTAGCACACAAAGTGTTCCTCCGGTATTCGGGAGTTGCATAATCTCATAGTCTGAGGAACATGTATAAGTCATGAAGAGAGCAGTAGCAATGAAACTGTAACGATCATAATGCTAAGCTAACAGATGGGTCATGTCCATCACAGCATTCTCCTAATGATGCGATCCCATTCATCAAATGACAACACATATCTATGGTTAGGAAACATAACCATCCTTGCTTACGAGCTATTCAAGTAGAGGCATACTAGGGACACTATGTTTGGTCTATGTATTCACACATAGCATGAATAATAAACATTTATCATGAAATAAGGAAATAAATAATAAATTTATTTTTGCCTCTAGGGCATATTTCCTTCAATATCTTCATAACTTTGCGCTTTTCTATCAATTGCTCGACAGTAATTTGTTCACCCACCGTATTATTTGCCTTCATTAGAGAATCCTATAGTGAAACCTATGGCCCCCGGGTCTATTTTCCATCATATTAGTTTCCAATATATTATTCTGCAATCTTTTATTTTCAAATCTATAAACCAAAAAACCCAAAAATATTTTATGTTTTGTTTATCTACCTCTATCAGATCTCACTTTTGCAAGTAACTGTGAAGGGATTGACAATCCCTTTATCACCTGGGTGCAAGTTGTTTGATTGTTTGTGCATGTATTGGTGATTTGTGCATTCTTCTCCTACTGGATTTATACCTTGGTTCTCAAACTGAGGGAAATACTTATCTATACTTTGCTACATTACCCTTTCCTCTTCAAGGGAAAAACCAACGCAAGCTCAGGAAGTAGCAGGAAGAATTTATGGCGACGTTGCAAGATCTACGCCAAGTCAAGACATACCAAGTATCCATCATAAAACTCTTAGCTCTTGCATTACATTATTCACCATTTGCCTCTCGTTTTCCTCTCCCCCGCTTCTAAAACGATTTTCGAAAAGATTCGCCCTTCTCTTCGCCCTTCTTCCGTTCGTCTTCCCGTTTGCTTTCTGTTTGCCCGTTTGCCAGATTGGTTTGTTGTCACTATGTCTGAATCTGGGGAGGTTATTGTTGAAAATCTTGACGAAAAACTTGGATCTTATTCTTTGGAGCATGAAACTGAACTCCTCCTAGTTACAAAACAAAAACTTTTCGCGTGGGGGAAGGTAATATTATCGGAAAAAGTGTTATTAAAGAATTTTTTGATTGTACGGGATCTATGCCTATTAGTAAAAGATATTTTCTTCTTAATACAAATTGCTATGCGCATGCCATTGTTCTGCTCATCGAGAGATTAGAAAGAAAATTTGTGCACATCCATCCTACTTTGCAAAAGGTGTTTTACGAAGTTCTCAATATTAATCATCCTATAGCTAAAAAGATTGCCACCATTATCCTTATGCGAGAATTTGATTTTATAATACAAGAAGGGATATTTTTGCTTTCTATAATAAATATGTTGCACACCCTCCGATTGAAGATATCCTCCATGATAAAGAAACTATGCGTAGTTTGGAATCTAGGGATTATCAATCTTATAGCAAGAATCTTAGGAGGAGAGTTCCCTATTTAGAAGTCTCTCAAGCTTTGTACCTTGAGACCTATGAGGAATTTGATTGGATTACAAGGGGAATTTATGTAGGATTTAATAAGGATTGATTGAATAAGATGATGAAAGAACCCGTTAGAAATGAGATACGTGTTCTGTATGATGATATATATGGTGATGATCCTGCTTACGGGTTTATGAATGTCAAAATCACTAGTCAAAGTCCTTTTCATGATTTAAGTTCGTTTACTAGAAAGTAAATAAAGGAAAGGATAGATTTGTGTAGTCTAGTTTTGGAGGAATTAATGAGAAAAGAATTGCATACCAAAGATGACATTACCTAGATCTATGTTTTATGCCTAGCTAAGGGCGTTAAACAATAGCGCTTGTTGGGAGGCAACCCAATTTTATTTTTGTTCTTGCTTTTTTGGTTATGTTTTTCAACAAATAATTCATCTAGCCTCTGGTTAGATGTGTTTTGGTGTTTTAATTAGTGTTTGTGCCAAGACCTTTGGGATGGCTTACGGTGATAGTTGATTTGATCTTGCTGAAAAACAGAAACTTTTGCACCCAGAACAATAATTTTCCTATTTCACAGAAGCGTTCTTTTGATCTGAACATTTTTACACAAGATTGATATACAAATTTCGCAGGTTGTCCTAATTTTTCAGAATTTTTGGAGTTACAGAAGTATTCGAAGTTCTCTGGTTGCTACAGACTGTTCTGTTTTTGACAGATTCTGTTTTCTTTGTGTTGTTTGCTTATCTTGATGAATCTATGGGTAGTGGGGGGGGGGTATGAACCATCAAGAAGTTGGAATACAGTAGATATTAAACCAATATAAATAAAGAATGAGTTCACAACGGTACCAAAAGTGGTGATTTATTTTCTTATATTAACGAATCTCATAAGATTTTCTGTTGAGTTTTGTGTTGTGAAGTTTTCAAGTTTTGGGCAAAGATTTGATGGACTATGGAATAACGAGTGGCAAGAGCCTAAGCTTGGGGTTTCCCAAGGCACCCCAAGGTAATACTCAAGGACAACCAAGAGGCTAAGCTTGGGGATGCCCCGAAAGGCATCCCTTCTTTCGTCTTGGTCTATCGGTAACTTTACTTGAGGCTATATTTTTATTCACCACATGATATGTGTTTCGCTTGGAGTGTCTTGTATGATATGAGTCCTTGATTTTTAGTTTGTCACAATCATCCTTGTTGTACACATCTTTTGAGACGGACACGCATGAATCAAGATTTATTAGAATACTCTATGTGCTTCACTTATATCTTTTGAGCTAGGCAATTTTGCTCTAGTGCTTCACTTATACCTTTTTAGAGCACGGCGGTGGCTTTATTTTATAGAAATTATTAACTCTCATGATTCACTTATATTATTTTGAGAGTCTCTCTAAACAGCATGGTAATTTGTTTAGGTTATGAATTTTGTCCTAATATGATGGGCATCCAAGAGGGATATAATAAAAACTTTCATATAAAGTGCATTGAATACTATGAGAAGTTTGATTCTTTATGATTGTTTTGAGATATGAGGATGGTGATATTAGAGTGATGCTAGTGGAGTAATTGTGTATTGTAGAAATACTTGCTTTCAGGTTTGTGATTCTCGTAGCATGTACTTATGGTGAATCGTTATGTAACGAAGTTGGAGCATGATTTATTTATTGATTGTCTTCCTTATGAGTGGTGGTCGAGGACGAGCGGTGGTCTTTTCCTACCAATCTATCCCCCTAGGATCATGCACGTAGTACTTTGTTTTGATGACTAGATTTTTGCAACAAGTATGTGACTTCTTTATGACTAATGTTGAGTCCATGGATTATACACACTCTCACCCTTCCACCATTGCTAGCCTCTCTAGTACCGCGCAACTTTCATCGGTACCATACACCCACCATATACCTTCCTAAAAACAGTCACCATACCTACCTATTATGGCATTTCCATAGCCATTCCGAGATATATTGCCATGCAACTTCCCACCGTTCCATTTATTATGACACGCTTCATCATTGTCATATTGCTTTGCATGATCATGTAGTTGATATAGTATTTGTGGCAAAGCCACCGTTCATAATTTTCATACATGTCACTATTGAGTCATTGCACATCCCGGTACACCGCCGTAGGCATTCATATAGAGTCATATCTTTGTTCTAGTATCGAGTTGTAATTGTTGAGTTGTAAGTAAATAAAAGTGTGATGATCATCATTATTAGAACATTGTCCCATGTAAGGAAATAAAAAGAGAGAGGCCAATGAAGCCTGAATAAAAAAGAGGCAAAAGAAGTCATTCAAAAAAAGAGAAAAAGAGAGAAGTGCTTCAAAGTAGCACCATGATCTTCATGATAGAGAGTCTCCTATTTTGTCACTTTCATATACTAGTGGGAATTTTTCATTATAGAACTTGGCTTATATATTCCAACGATGGGCTTCCTCCCGTTGATACGCCTAGTTGATGTGAGACTATCTCCTTCTTTTTGTCTTCTCCACAACCACCACTCTATTCCACCCATAGTGCTATGTCCATGGCTCACGCTCATGTATTGCATGAAAGTTGAAAAGGTTTGAGAATACTAAAGTATGAAACAATTGCTTGGCTGAAACCGGGGTTGTGCATGATTTGAATACTTTGCGTGATGAAGATGGAGCATAGCCAAATTATATGATTTTGTAAGGATAGATTCCTTTAGCCATAGTATTTTGAGAAGATATGATTGCTTTATTAGTATGCTTGAAGTATTATTGTTTTTATGTCAATATTAAACTTTTGTTTTGAATATTATGGATATGAACATTCATGCCACAATAAAGAAAATTGCATGGAAAATATGTTAGGTAGCATTCCACATCAAAAGTTATGTTTTTATCATTTACCTACTTGAGGATGAGCAGGAATTAAGCTTGGGGATGCTTGATACGTCTCCAACGTATCTAGAATTTTTGATTGTTCCATGCTATTATATTATCTGTTTTGGATGTTTTATATGCGTTAATATGATATTTTATATTATTTTTGGGACTAACCTATTAACCTAGAGCCCAATGCTACTTTCTGGTTTTTCCTTGTTTTTGAGCTTCATAGAAAAGGAATACTAAAAGGAGTCCAAATGGAATAAAACTTCACGACGATTTTTCTTGAACCAGAAGACCTAGGTGGATAATAAAAGGAGTCCAAACGGAGTGCAAGTCAGAAGGGACACAAGGCGACGACAAGGGTGGAGGGTGCGCCCAGGGGGTAAGGCGCGCCCCCTACCTTGTGGGCCCCTCGGTGACCCCCTGACCTAGGTCTTCCTCCTATATATTTGCAAATATTCCCAAACCACCAGAAGCATCCATGAAAACACGTTTCCAGCACCGCAACCTTTTGTTCCCGTGAGATCCCATGTTGGGGCCTTTTCCGGCACCCTGTCGGAGGGGGATTCGATTACGGAGAGCATCTACATCAACTCTATTGCCCTTCCGATGAAGCGTGAGTAGTCCACCAGAGACCTACGGGTCCATAGCTAGTAGCTAGATGGCTTCTTCTCTCTCTTTGATTATCAATACCATGTTCTCTTCGATGTTCTTGGAGATCTATCCGATGTAATCTTCTTTTGTGGTGTGTTTGTCGAGATCCGATGAATTGTGGATTTATGATCAGTTTATCTATGAATATTATTTGAATCTCCTCTAAATTCTTATATGCATGATTTGGTATTTTTGTATTTCTTTTCGAACTATCGGTTTGGTTTGGCCAACTAGATTGGTTTTTCTTGCAATGGGAGAGGTGCTTAGCTTTGGGTTCAATCTTGCGGTGTCCTCACCGAGTGAAAAAATAGGGGTAGCGAGGCATGTATTGTATTGTTCCATCGAGGATAAAATATGGGGTTTACATCATATTGCTTGAGTTTATTCCTCTACATCAAGTCATCTTACTTAATGCATTACTCTGTTCTTTATAAACTTAATACTCTAGATGCAGGCAGTAGTCGGTCGATGTGTGGAGTAATAGTAGTAGATGCAGGCAGGAGTTGGTCTACTTGATACAGACGTGAGGCCTATATTGCATAATCATTGCCTTGGATATCGTCATAACTTTGCGCTTTTCTATCAATTGCTCGACAGTAATTTGTTTACCCACCGTATTATTTGCCTTCATGAGATAAGCCTATAGTGAATCCTATGGCCCCCGGGTCTGTTTTCCATCATATTAGTTTCCGATCTACTATTTTGCAATCTTTTATTTTCAGATCTATAAACGAAAAAACCCAAAAATATTTTATCTTTTGTTTATCTATCTCTATCATATCTCACTTTTTGCAAGTAACCGTGAAGGGATTGACAACCCCTTTACCGTGTTGGGTGCAAGTTGTTTGATCGTTTGTGTAGGTATTGGTGATGTGTGCGTCCTACTGGATTGATACCTTGGTTCTCAAACTGAGGGAAATACTTATCTCTACTTTGTTGCATCACCCTTTCCTCTTCAAGGGAAAACCAACGCAAGCTCAAGAAGTAGCAGCAAGAATTTCTGGCGCTGTTGCCGGGGAGATCTACGCCAAGTCAATACATACCAAGTACCCATCATAAAACTCTCATCTCTTGCATTACATTATTCGCCATTTGCCTCTCGTTTTCCTCTCCCCTACTTCTAAAATGATTTTCGAAAAGATTCACCCTTTTCTTCGCCCTTCTTTCGTTCGTCTTCCCATTGGCTTTCTATTTGCTCGTTTGCTAGATTGGTTTGTTGTCACTATGTCTGAATCTGGGGAGGTTATTGTTGAAAATCTTGAGGAAAAACTTGGATCTTGTTCTTTGGAGCATGCAACTGAAACTCCTCCTAATTACAAAACAAAAACTTTTCGCATGGAGGATGGTAATATTATAGGAAAAAGTGTTATTCAAGAATTCTTTGATTGTACAAGATCTATGCTTATTAGTAAAAGATCTATTCTTCTCGATACAAATTGCTATGGGCATGCCATTGTTATGCTCGTTGAGAAATTAGAAAGACAATTTATGCACATCCATCCTGCTTTGCAAAAGGTGTTTTACGAACTTCTCAATATTAATCATCCTATAGCTAAAAAGATTGCCACCATTATCCTTACGAGAGAATTTGATTTTATAATACAAGAAGCTAGGGATATTTTTGCTTTCCGTAATAAAGATGTTGCACACACTCCGATTGAAGAAATCCTCCATGATAAAGAAACTATGTGTAGTTTGGAATCTAGGAATTATCAATCTTATAGAGAGAATCTTAGGAGGAGAGTTCCCTATTCATAAATCTCTCAAGCTTTGTACCTTGAGACCTACGAGGAATTTGATTGGATTACAAGGGGAATTTATGTAGGATTTAATAATGATGGGTTGAATAAGATGATGAAAGAACCCGTTAGAAACGACATACGTGTTCTGTATGATGATATATATGGTGATCTTCCTGATTACGGGTTTATGAATGTCAAAATCACTAGTCAAAGTCCTTTTCATGATTTAAGTTCGTCTACTAGAAAGTAAATAAAGGAAAGGATATACTCCCTCCGTTCCTTGATATAAGGTGTATAGATTTTTAGGAAAAAATCCAAAATATAAGGTGCATTGAGTTGCACCACTCGTTTGAATATATTCTTTAGGAATTTGATTACATTTCCTTATATCAGGCAAGCTCCTCTATTTACTCATGTCAATTAGCCAGATGTAATCTCACCCAAAACTTGTGAAATTTTCCCTACATGTGCGTTCTTTCATTTTCGTGCCAAAAACTATACACCCTATATCTAGGAATGAAGGGAGTATTTGTTAAGACGAGTTTTGGAGGAATTAATGAGAAAATAATTGCATACCAAAGATGATAATACCTAGATGTATGTTTTATGCCTAGCTAAGGGCGTTAAACAATAGCGCTTGTTGGGAGGCAACCTAATACTTATCTCTACTTTGCTGCATCAACCTTTCCTCTTCAAGGGAAAAAACAACGCAAGCTCAAGAAGTAGCAGAGCCCACGCACATTCCAGCAGAGGATTGAGAGGTTGTTTTCTAACATTTGGAAACTAGAAATATATCATAACACACACAGGGTACACAGTAGTTCTTGGATGCTATAGGAAAGGCAACAAGCAACATACAGAGCTTCAAGCATCCCGGCAGCTTGCTCGCTCACATCCGGCCCACCTTCTCCACAATGAAGCACCAGGGCATCCTCGACAGCCGTCGAGAGGTCACAGTCCAGCTTGAACAACGCCCGCAGTGCAGCTATCGCAATGTTAGGGAGACGACCATGGAATAGTTAAACAAACTTGGTAATTGCCGCCTCCGTGACATGTTCCCCTTCAGCAACAATGCCCATCCGGTGACACATCAACAATAATGCCGCCCTTGGCTTTAGCTTTGTTGTGTTAATCAGAAGACATATGTTGTTCGTGTAATGACTGAAGCTGGTGCTCTGTTTTTTTATGAGATCGTGTTTTTTTGGCAAATA
The DNA here is from genome assembly GCA_021437245.1 of Aegilops speltoides. Taxonomy (NCBI): domain Eukaryota; kingdom Viridiplantae; phylum Streptophyta; class Magnoliopsida; order Poales; family Poaceae; genus Aegilops; species Aegilops speltoides. The sequence continues at coordinate 376,286,911 of CM038144.1, read as the reverse complement.
AGCTGAGTTCAGTTTAGGACCCATGCGCTACATTGAGTTTTGCAGGGTGGACTGGATGGGGACGGGGACCGGGGGGGTCTCTTTGGCGTTGGTGGGGGCTTGGTGTCCGAATCCCCGGGACATCCTATATGTTTGCGATACCTAGGATTCGAACCTGGGACGAAGCGCTGATGTGCGCTCGAGGAAAGCCAATACGACTGAAGTGCTCTTGCGGCAGATATGCAACGTGAAACTAAAAGAACTATGGAAATACCAAACTTAAATCTTCTTGAAAAAATCAAGAACATTTTTTTATTTTTTCTGAAATTGTGAACTCATTTTGAAATTTCAGCTCTTTTTCGAAAAACGTGAACATTTTTAAATTTGTGAACAAAATCTAAAAACGGGAACAAATTTTTCACAGAAACAATTATTGAAAGCATGGTATTTTTAAATTTTAAGAACAATTTTCACATTCCCAAGAAAAATTGGAATTGCACATTCTTTGAATACGTTAACAAACATTTGAAAACTTTGAACATTTTTTTTTAAAAAAATGGGACAATTTTTCAAACTTCAATCAATTCTTAAAAAATCCAAACATTTTTGCAAATGCAAACAAATTATGAATATTTTGAACGTTTTTAGAATTTGTGAACAAATTTTGAACGAATGAAATTTTTTAAAGCACGAGCATTTTTCGAATTTAAGAAAATATTTAAATGGAGAACATTTGCAAAAATCTTGAACAACTTCGGAAACACGAACATTTTTTAAATTTATGAACATTTTTTGGAAACCGGAACATATTTTGAAAACATTCATATTTTTTGCAAACACAGAAAAAAATTAAACTTAGATTTTTTTGGAAATTCGAACATTTTTAATGCAAATAGATTTTGAAAATTTGTACATTTTAATTTCTTTTGTAAAATTATGAAATGAAAAAAGCGAAGAAAAGAAAAATAATAATAAAGGAACAGAATAACAAAAAAGATGAAATTAAAACTTGAAAAGAGAAAATAAAAAAGGAAAAAGAAAAAGAGAGGGAACAAAAAGTAAACTGGAAAAAAGAAAAGGAAAACAAAAATGAAATAGAAATAAAAGTTTCAGGAGCCCCCTAGAATGTTCTAAAAACTGGAAAAAAAACAGCTGGGAGCCACCAAGAAAGTTCCCAAAACCGGAATCGTTGAAACTTTCGAGGGCCGGTCCACCCCGAACGCTCTCGTGCGTCGCCCCAACAATTTGCTGCAGCTAGCGGCAAATAGTGGTTCCGCGAATCCCAATCCACTATCAAGTGAAGAAGAAGGGCTCCTTTGATTCAAAGGAATTGCATAGGATTTTTGGAGGATTTGAACCCTTAGGAATTTTTCCTGTGATGCTCGTTTGATTCCTAGGATTGGCAGCCTTAGGAATTTTTCCATAGGATCCATTTGTACTACATTTTGAAGGAAAGTTTCCATCCACTCAAACCTCTTTGTACAATTCCTTTGTTTTTCCTGCGCTATCAAACATTCTTTCAAATCCTGTAGGATACTATGGGACGTACCTGAAGGAAATATGCCCTAGAGGCAATAATAAAGTTATTATATATTTCATCATATCATGATAAATGTTTATTATTCATGCTAGAATTGTATTAACTGGAAACATAATACATGTGTGAAGATATAGACAAACAGAGTGTCACTAGTATGCCTCTACTTGACTAGCTTGTTAATCAAAGATGGTTATGTTTCCTAACCATGAACAAAGAGTTGTTATTTGATTAACAAGGTCACATCATTATTTGAATGATCTGATTGACATGACCCATTCCATTAGCTTAGCACACGATCGTTTTAGTATGTTGCTCTGCTTTTATCCATGACATATACATGTTCCTATAACTATGAGATTATGCAACTCCGTTTACGGAGGAACACTTTGGTGCTACCAAACGTCACAACGAATCGGGTGATTATAAAGGAGTACTACAGGTGTCTCCAAAGGCATATGTTGGGTTGGCGTATTTGAGATTAGGTTTTGTCACTCCGATTGTCGGAGAGGTATCTCTGGCCCTCTCGGTAATACACATCACTTAAGCCTTGCAAGCATTACAACTAATGAGTTAGCTGTGAGATGATGTATTACGGAACGAGTAAAGAGACTTGCCGTAACGAGATTGAACTAGGTATTGGATACCGACGATCGAATCTCGGGCAAGTAACATACCGATGACAAAGGGAACAACGATATGTTGTTATGCGGTCGACCGATAAAGATCTTCGTAGAATATGTAGGAACCAATATGGGCATCCAGGTCCCGCTATTGGTTATTGACCGAGAATAGTTCTAGGTCATGTCTACATTGTTCTCAAACCGTAGGGTCCGCACGCTTAAGGTTTCGATGCGAGTTTTATTATGAGTTTATGAGTTTTGATGTACCGAAGGAGTTCGGAGTCCCGGATGAGATCGGGGACATGACGAGGAGTCTCGAAATGGTCGAGACGTAAAGATCGATATATTGGACGACTATATTCGGAGTTCGGAAAGGTTCCGAGTCATTCGGTATTTTTGAGTACTGGGAGAGTTACGGAATTCGCCGGGGAGTATATGGGCCTTATTGGGCCATACGGGAATAAGGGAAAGAGGCCAAAAGGAAGAAGGGGCGCAGCCCCCCTCTAGTCCGAATTGGACAAGGGGTGCAGCCCCCTTTTCCTTCCTCCTCTCCCCCTCTTTCCCCTTCTCCTACTCCAACAAGGAAGGAGGGAGTCCTACTCCCGGTGGGAGTAGGACACCCCTTGGCGCGCCTCTCCTAGGCCGGCCGCACCCTCCCCCCTTGCTCCTTTATATACGGGGGCAGGGGGGCACCTCTAGACACACAAGAGACACAAGTTTGATCTACGGATCGTTCCTTAGCCGTGTGCGGTGCCCCCCTCCACCATATTCCACCTCGGTCATACCGTCGCGAAGCTTAGGCGAAGCCCTGCGCCGGTGAAACATCAAGATCGTCGCCACGCCGTCGCGGCCGTGAAACTCTCCTCGACACTCGGCTGGATCGAGTACGAGGGACGTCATCGAGCTGTCGTGTGTCAAGAACTCGGGGCGCCGGAGTAATGGCGCCGGATCGGTCGGATCGCGAGGAGAACGTCGACTACTTCCTCTACGTTGTGATCGCTTCGCCGGGTCTACAAGGGTATGTGGACAACACTCTCCCTCTCGTTGCTATGCATCACCATGATCTTGCGTGTGCGTAGGAAATTTTTGAAATTACTCGTTCCCCAACAGTGGCATCCGAGCCTAGGTTTTATGGTTTGATGTTTTGCACGAGTAGAACACAAGTGAGTTGTGGGCGATACAAGTCATACTACCTACCAGCATGTCATACTTTGGTTCAGCGGTATTGTGAGATGAAGCAGCCGGACCGACATTACGCAGACGCTTACGCGAGACTGGTTTCACCGCTACGAGCACTCGTTGCTTAAAGGTGACTGGCGGGTGTCTGTCTCTCTCACTTTAGTTGAACCGAGTGTGGCTATGCCCGGTCCTTGAGAAGGTTAAAACGGAGTCTATTTGACGAAGTATCGTTGTGGTTTTGATGCGTAGGTGAGACTGGTTCTTGCTTAAGCCCGTAGCAGCCACGTAAAATTTGCAACAACAAAGTAGAGGACGTCTAACTTGTTTTTGCAGGGCATGTTGTGATGTGATATGGTCAAGACGTGATGTTATATTTTATTGTATGAGATGATCATGTTTTGTAACCGAAGTTATCGGCAACTGGCAGGAGCCATATGGTTGTCGCTTTATTGTATGAAATGCAATCGCCCTGTAATGCTTTACTTTATCACTAAGCGGTAGAGATAGTCGTAGAAGCATAAGATTGGCGAGACGACAACGATGCTACGATGGAGATCAAGGTGTCGCGCCGGTGACGATGGTGATCATGGTGGTCTTTGTGGAGATGAAGATCACGAAGCACAAGATGATGATGACCATATCATATCACTTATATTGATTTGCATGTGATGTTTATCCTTTATGCATCTTATCTTACTTTGATTGACGGTAGCATTATAAGATGATCTCTCACTAAATTATCAAGAAGTGTTCTCCCGAGTATGCACCGTTGCCAAAGTTCGTCGTGCCCGGACACCACGTGATGATCGGGTGTGATAAGCTCTCGTCCATCTACAACGGGTGCAAGCCAGTTTTGCACACGCAGAATACTCAGTTATACTTGACGAGCCTAGCATATGCAGATATGGCCTCGGAACACGGAGACCGAAAGGTCGAGCGTGAATCATATAGTAGATATGATCAACATAAGATGTTCACCATTGAAAACTACTCCATCTCACGTGATGATCGGTTATGGTTTAGTTGATTTGGGTCACGTGATCACTTAGATGACTAGAGATGTCTATCTAAGTGGGAGTTCTTAAGTAATATGATTAATTGAACTTAAATTTATCATGAACTTAGTCCTGGTAGTATTTTGCAAATTATGTTGTAGATCAATAGCTTGCGTTGTTGCTTTCATATGTTTGTTTTTGATATGTTCCTAGAGAAAATTGTGTTGAAAAATGTTAGTAGCAATGATGCGGATTCGATCCGTGATCGGAGGTTTATCCTCATTGCTGCACAGAAGAATTATGTCCTTAATACACCGCTAGGTGACGGACCTATTGCGGGAGCGGATGCAAACGTTATGAGCGTTTGGCTAGCACAATATGATGACTACTTGATAGTTTAAGTGCACCATGCTTAACAGCTTAGAATCGGGACTTCAAAGACGTTTTGAACGTCATGGACCATATGAGATGTTCAGGAGTTGAAGTTAATATTTCAAGCAAATACCGAGTTGAGAGATATGAAGTCTTCAACAAGTTCTATAGCTAAAAGATGGAGGAGAATCGCTCAACTAGTGAGCATGTGCACAGATTATGCAGGTACTTCAATCGCTTGAATCAAGTGGGAGTTAATCTTCCGAGATAAGATAGTGATTGATGAATTCTCTAGTCACCATCACCAAGTTAGTAGAACTTCGTGATGAACTATAGTATGCAAGGGATGACGAAAATGATTCCCGAGCTCTTCGTGATGTTGAAATCGACGAAGGTAGAAATCAAGAAAGAGCATCAAGTGTTGATGGTTGACAAGATCACTAGTTTCAAGAAAAGGGCAAAGGAAAGAAAGGGAACTTCAAGTAGATTGACAAGCAAGTTGTCACTCCCACGAAGAAACCCAAAGCTGAACCAAAGCTGAAACCGAGTGCTTACATCGCAAAGGAAATGGTCCTTTGAAGCGAACGCCCTAAATATTTGGTGGATAAGAAGGATGGCAAAGTGAAAAAGGGTATATTTGATATACTGGTGTTTTATGTGTGCTTTACTAGTGTTTATAGCAACCCCTCGGTATTTGGTACTGGTTCGGTTGCTAAGAGTAGTAACTCAAACGGAGTTGCGAATAAATGAAACTAGTTAAGAGTGAAGTGACGATGTGTGTTGAAAGTAGTTTCAAGATTGATATAATCATCATCGCACACTCCCTATACTTTCGGGATTAGTGTTGAACCTAAATAAATGTTATTTGGTGTTTGCGTTGAGCATGAATATGATTTGATCATGTTTATTGCAATACGGTTATTCATTTAAGTAAGAGAATAAACTGTTATTCATTTACATGAATAAAACCTTATATGGTTACACACCCAATGAAAATGGTTCATGGGATCTCGATCGTAGTGATACACATATTCATAATATTGAAACCAAAAGATGCAAAGTTAATAATGATAGTGCAACTTATTTGTGGCACTTGCCGTTTAGGTCATATCGGTGTAAAGCGCATGAAGAAACTCCATCTTGATGGACTTTTGGAGTCACTTGATTATGAATCACTTGGCACTTTGAACCGTGCCTCATGGGCAAGATGACTAAAACTCCGTTCTCGGAACAATGGAACAAGCTCTTGACTTATTGGAAATAATACATACCGATGTATGCGATCCAATGAGTGTTGATGCTCGTGGCAAGTATCGTTATTTTCGACCTTCACAAGATGATTTGAGCAGATATGGGTATATCTACTTGATGAAACATAAGTCTGAAATAGTTGAAATGTTCAAAGAATTTCAGAGTGAAGTGGAAAATCATCGTGACAAGAAAATAAAGTTTCTGCGATCGATCGTGGAGATGAATATTTGAGTTACGAGTTTGGTCTTCAATTAAAACAATGTGGAATAGTTTCACAAATTCATGCCACCGAACACCACATCATAATGGTGTGTCCGAACGTCATAACCGTACTTTATTGGATATAGTACAATCTATGATGTTTCTTACCGATTTACCAATATCGTTTTGGGATCATGCATTAGAGACAGCTGCATTCACGTTAAATAGGGCACCATCTAAATCCGTTGAGACGACACTATATGAACTGTGGTTTAGCAAGAAACCAAAGTTGTCGTTTCTTAAAGTTTGGGGCTGCGATGCTTATGTGAAAAAGTTTCATCTGATAAGCTCGAACCCAAATCGGAGAAGTCGTCTTCATAGAGTACCCAAAGGAAGCTGTTGGGTACACCTTCTATCACAGATCCGAAGGCAAAACATTCGTTGCTAATAAATGGATCCTTTCTAGAGAAGGAGTTTCTCTCGAAAGAAGTGAGTTGGAGGAAAGTAGAACTTGATGAGGTAATTGTACCTTCTCCCTTATTGAAAGTAGTTCATCACGAAATCTGTTCTCGTGACTACTACACCAATTAGTGAGGAAGCTAATGATGATGATCATGTAACTTCAGATCAAGTTACTACCGAATCTCGTAGGTAAACCAGAGTGAGATCCGCACCAAAGTGGTACGGTAATCCTGTTCGGAAGTCATGTAACTAGACCATGATGAACCCACGAACTATGAGGAAGCGATGATGAGCCCAGATTCGCGAAATGGCTTGAGGCCATGAAATCTGAGATGAGATCCATGTATGAGAACAAAAGTGTGGACTTTGGTGGCGTTGCCGATGATCGGCAAGCCATAGAAAATAAATGGATCTTCAAGAGGAAGACGGACGACGATAGTAGTGTTACTATCTACAAAGCTCGACTTGTCGCAAAAAGGTTTTTGACAAGTTCAAGGTGTTGACTACAATGAGTTTTTCTCAAGCAGTAGCGATGCTTAAGTCTGTCCGAATCATGTTAGCAATTGCCACAATTTATGAAATTTGGCAAATGGATGTAAAAACTGCATTCTGAATGGGTTTTAGGAGGAAGAGTTGTATATGATGCAACCGAAGGTTTTATCGATCCAAAGGAGCTAACAAAGTGTGCAAGCTCCAATGATCCATCTATGGACTGGTGCAAGCATCTCGAGTTGGAATATACGCTTTGATGAGTTGATCAAAGCATATAGTTTTATCTGAGACTTACGGTGAAGCCTGTATTTACTAAAAAGTGAGTGGGAGCACTACAACATTTTCGATAAATATATGTGAATGACATATTGTAGATCGGAAATAATGTAGAATTATTCGCAAAGCATAAAGAAGTGTTTTGAAAGGAGTTTTTCAAAGAAAGACCTCGGTAAAGCTACTTACATATTGAGCATCAAGATCTATAGAGATAGATCAAGATGCTTGATAAGTTTTTCAATGAGTACATACCTTGACAAGATTTTGAAGTAGTTCAAAATGAAACGATCAAAGAAAGAGTTCTTGCACGTGTTACAAGGTGTGAAATTGAGTAAAACTCAAAACCCGACCACAAGCAGAAGATAGAAAGAGAATGAAAGTCATTCACTATGCCTTGGCCATAGTTTCTATAAAGTATGCCATGTTGTGTACAGATCTATTGTATACCCTGCTTTGAGTTTCGCAAGGAATACAATAGTGATCTAGGAGTAGATCATGGACACGGTCAAAATTATCCTTAGTGGAATAAGGATATGTTTCTCGATTATGGAAGTGACAAAAGGTTCGCCGTAAAGGGTTACGCCGATGCAAGTTTTGACACCGATCGGATGACTCTAAGTCTCGATCTAGATACATATTGAAAGTGGGAGCAATTAGCTAGAGTAGCTTCGCGTGCGAGCATTGTAGACATAGAAAATTGCAAAATACATAACGGATCTGAATATGAAAGACCCGTTGACTAAGACTCTCTCACAAGCAAAACATGATCACACCTTAGTACTCTTTGGGTGTTAATCACATAGCGATGTGAACTAGATTACTGAATCTAGTAAACCCTTTGGGTGTTGGTCACATGGCGATGTGAACTATGGGTGTTAATCACATGATGATGTGAACTATCGATGTTAATCACATGGTGATGTGATCTAGATTATTGACTCTAGTGCAAGTGGGAGACTGAAGGAAATATGCCCTAGAGGCAATAATAAAGTTATTATATATTTCCTCATATCATGATAAATGTTTATTATTCATGCTAGAATTGTATTAACCGGAAACATAATACATGTGTGAATATATAGACAAACAGAGTGTCACTAGTATGCCTCTACTTGACTAGCTTGTTAATCAAAGATGGTTATGTTTCCTAACCATGAACAAAGAGTTGTTATTTGATTAACAAGGTCACATCATTATTTGAATGATCTGATTGACATGACCCATTCCATTAGCTTAGCACACGATCGTTTTAGTATGTTGCTACTGCTTTTATCCATGACATATACATGTTCCTATAACTATGAGATTATGCAACTCCGTTTACGGAGGAACACTTTGGTGCTACCAAACGTCACAACGAATCGGGTGATTATAAAGGAGTACTATAGGTGTCTCCAAAGGCAGATGTTGGGTTGGCGATTTGAGATTAGGTTTTGTCACTCCGATTGTCGGAGAGGTATCTCTGGGCCCTCTCGGTAATACACATCACTTAAGCCTTGCAAGCATTACAACTAATGAGTTAGCTGTGAGATGATGTATTACGGAACGAGTAAAGAGACTTGCGGTAACGAGATTGAACTAGGTATTGGATACCGACGATCGAATCTCGGGCAAGTAACATACCGATGACAAAGGGAACAACGTATGTTGTTATGCGGATCGACCGATAAAGATCTTCGAGAATATGTAGGAACCAATATGGGCATCCAGGTCCCGCTGTTGGTTATTGACCAAGAATAGTTCTAGGTCATGTCTACATTGTTCTCGAACCGTAGGGTCCGCACGCTTAAGGTTTCGATGATGCTTTATTATGAGTTTATGAGTTTTGATGTACCGAAGGAGTTCGGAGTCCCGGATGAGATCGGGGACATGACGAGGAGTCTCGAAATGGTCGAGACGTAAAGATCGATATATTGGACGACTATATTCGGAGTTCGGAAAGGTTCCGAGTCATTCGAGTATTTTTGAGTACGGAGAGTTACGGAATTCGCCGGGAGTATATGGGCCTTATTGGGCCATACGGGAATATGGGAAAGAGGCCAAAGGAAGAAGGCGCAGCCCCTCTAGTCCGAATTGGACAAGGGTGCAGCCCTTTTCCTTCCTCCTCTCCCCTCTTTCCCTTCTCCTACTCCAACAAGGAAGGAGGGAGTCCTACTCCCGGTGGGAGTAGGACACCCCTTGGCGCGCCTCTCCTAGGCCGGCCGCACCCTCCCCTTGCTCCTTTATATACGGGGCAGGGGGCACCTCTAGACACACAAGAGACACAAGTTTGATCTACGGATCGTTCCTTAGCCGTGTCGGTGCCCCCTCCACCATATTCCACCTCGGTCATACCGTCATGAAGCTTAGCGAAGCCTCGCGCCGTGAAACATCAAGATCGCCGCCACGCCGTCAGGCCGACGAAACTCTCCTCGACACTCGGCTGGATCGAGTACGAGGGACGCCATCGAGCTGTACGTGTGTCAAGAACTCGGGCGCCGGAGTAACGGCGCCGGGATCGGTCGGATCGCGAGGAGAACGTACGACTACTTCCTCTACGTTGTGATCGCTTCCGCTTCGGGTCTACAAGGGTATGTGGACAACACTCTCCCCTCTCGTTGCTATGCATCACCATGATCTTGCGTGTGCGTAGGAAATTTTTTGAAATTACTACGTTCCCCAACAGTACCAGCCTATTTCTGCATTTTTCCTATTCCTTCATTTTGACAATCCTGCGAATCAAAGAGGCCCGAAGAGTGCATATTCTTTGGCTAAATTTTTTTAAATAATATATTTTTTATATTAAATTTCAGAAATATTACGTCGCAATTATATTTTTTTAAAATATTACATCCAATCGACCTCATCGCTGGCGATTGGCCTCGATCGACCCATCGCTGGCCGATTGGATCGATCGACCCACTGTCTGGCGATTGGCCCTGATCGACCCACTCATTGGCTGATTGGCACCCAGTCTACTTTCTATAGGCCGACAGGTGCATGCACCCATCTATCTGTTGAATAGGTATTTGAAAAATGTTGAAGAAGTATTTGAAAAAAAATTGATCATGCATATAAAAATGTTAGTTAAGCATTTGAAGAAAATGTTGCACAAGAATTTGAAAAAGGTTGAACAAATATTTGAAAACTATTGAATAGGTATTTGAAAAATGTTGAAGAAGTATTTTAAAAAATGTTGATCATGTATATATAAAAATGTTAATCATGCATTTGCAACAAATGTTGAAGAAGTATTTGAAAAAAATGTTGAACAAGTATTTCAAAAAATATTGATCATGTAAATAAAAATGTTGAACAAGTATTTGTAAAAATGTTTATCATGTATATAAAAATGTTGAACAAGTATTTAAAAGAAATTGGACAAGTATTTAAAAAAAAAGTTGAACAAGTATTTGAAAAAATAATATAGAAAAAAAAGAAATAATGGAGAGGACCGGCTCAGTCGCCTCTACTTGGTCGCGGTCCCATTTCTAACCAGTAACTGGAAACTAATGGGGTGGTTAGCTGCACTGGTGATTGCCATGGAGACCAGACATCGATCCCCAACGCAGCTAATAACTACCCCACCAGCTTCCAGATGTTAAACATTTTTTCAAATACTTGTTCAATTTTTTTAAATACTTGTTTAACATTTTTTAAATACTTGTTCAACATTTTTATATACATGATCAACATTTTTATAAATACTTGTTCAACATTTTTATATAAATGATTAATATTTTTCAGATACTTGTTCAACATTTTTGCAAATGCTTGATTAACATTTTTATATACATGATCAACGTTTTTTTTAAATGCTTCTTTCATATTTTTCAAATACCTATTCAACAGTTTTCAAATATTTGGTCAACATCTTTAAAATACTTGTTCAATATTTTTTAAATGCTTGATTAACATTTTTATATGCATGATCAACATTTTTTTCAAATACTTCTTCAACATTATTCAAATACCTATTCAACAGATAAATGGGTGCATGCACTGTCAGCCTAGAGGAATCACACGGGAGCCAATCGCTAGCAATGGGCGATCTGGGCCAACCGCCAAGAGTGGGCCGATCGATGCAATCAGCCGGCAATGGGTCGACTGGGGCCTATCGCTAGCAAGAGGTCGATCGATCCAATCGGTCGTGAGAGGTCGATTGGGTAATATTTTTAAAAATATATAATTACGGCGTAATATTTCCGAAATTTAATTTAAAAATGTATTATTTTAAAAAAATAGCTATTCTTTGTAGGGTGGATTGGAGGCCCATGGACGGGGGCTCTTGTGCGATGGATGTTCGGTTGTCCGAATCCCCGTCCTCTCGGAAGTGAAGAAGGAAGAGCGTCTGTTCTAGAAAGAAAATGAACCGAATCCCCATCCTCTCGCAAGTGAAGAAGGAAGAGTGCCTGTTCTAGAAAGAAAAAAATGACAAAAAGTTTGCTTCAGAAACCACAGAGAACTGCGCATATGACAGGATCATTTGACGTGATTCTTCCTATGGGAATACAGTAAAGCTAGTAGTATGAGATTATCATCACCATGTGTGCTAGCTAAAACGCTGGTCTAGGTGATGGTTTTGGGTCAAGGCATAGTTACATCGGTACATCCACAGTGAAAAGGCAACCTTGTCGACCCGGAACATGATTACAGCTTGAATCACATCAAATAACAGTAAACACATGACGCATCAGTGTGCCTTGGGCATCACAGGAGGGTATTTTTTCGAAAAGGGGGAACACCCCGGCCTCTGTATCAAAATGATGCATACGGCCCCATTTATAAATAAAATAGGTTCAACAAGGTCTTAAAGTCGTGAAACAAAATAAAGGCTAGCTCACAGAGAGCCTCAACGCCAAAAATAAAAAGGCCATAGAGCCACAACCGGCTCGCATAATAAAGATAGGAAAAACTAATCGTCTATCCTATTACATGATCGTCATCCAAACCGGTTGAAGATATCCCGCGCTACCATCTCCCACCGGACAGATCCAGTAACCAAACGCTCCCTGGCCTTCGTCGGAGTGAGTAAGGACCACATACGGATCAGCGTCGTAGCACGAATAAAACCTGCAAAAAATGAATAGTTGTTGTTCTGTTAAAAGCCAAATCATTTCTGCAATTCCAAATTGCCCATAACAACGCACAAACTCCTACACGAATGTGTCTAGCTGTATCGGACTCTATCTCATCAAGCCACGTTCCAAATAACGAACCGACCGAACTCGGAGGAGTAACGTTAAAGGCAATTTGCACGGTGCGCCACAAAATTCTCGCCAACGGACACTGAAAGAAGATGTGCTTAATGGTTTCGTCCCGATCACAGAAACTACACCTAGTAGATACTCTCCAAATGCGCTTAACCAAGTTGTCCTTTGTTAAAATGATTTGTTTATGAACAAACCACATAAACATTTTAATTTTCAAAGGAACTTTTACTTTCCAAACATGTTGGGAACTAGGAATGACACTCGAGGCCAGGGGATGTCAGCCGTGAAGTTTAGACTTCCAAATCTGACCTGATGGCCAGGGGCGTAGCTTTCTATCTGCTCCAGATGGCCAAGTGAATTGGCCCGCAGTGCAAAGCCGCCGAACACGAAGATCTGTCCGGGGAGAAAATTCTCACCCTGGACTGTGTTGTTGTTGATTGAAGAAGCCATCAAGCCTATCGGTGACGCACACGAGGAACTCTCAATGAAAGCACCAATGTCGGTGTCAAACCGGCGGATCTCGGTAGGGGATCCCAAAGCGTGCGTCTAGGCGGATGGTAACAGGAGACAAGGGACACGATGTTTTTACCCAGGTTCGGGCCCTCTCGATGGAGGTAAAACCCTACTCCTACTTGATTGATATTGATGATATGAGTAGTACAAGAGTGGATCTACCACGAGATCAAGGAGGCTAAACCCTAGAAGCTAGCCTATGGTATGATTGTTGTAATGGTTGTGTGTCCTACGAACTGAAACCCTCCGGTTTATATAGACACTGGAGAGGGCTAGGGTTACACAGAGTCGGTTACAATGGTAGGATATCTACATATCCGTATCGCCAAGCTTGCCTTCCACGCCAAGGAAAGCCCCATCCGGACACGGGACGAAGTCTTCAATCTTGTATCTTCATAATCTTGGAGTCCGGCCGATGATGATAGTCCGGCTATCCGGACACCCCCTAGTCTAGGACTCCCTCAACCGACAATAAACTTTGTTCTATTAAAGAAGGTTGCCTTAACTCTCATAAGCCCCTTCCACAACGGCGAATCAGTTGGTCTCACTCTCACCTGTGACAAAGTCTTGGACTGCAGATACTTGTTACGGAGAATCTGCGCCCATGTTGCGTCAGTCTCAACAGATAGCTTATACAACCACTTACTGAGCAGGCATCTGTTCTTGACCTCAAGATTCTCAATACCCAGACCCCCTTGGTCCTTAGGTCTACAAATAATATCCCACTTGGAGAGTCTATACTTTCTCTTTAGTTCATCACTCTGCCAAAAAAATCTTGATCGGTAGAAGTCCAGCCTTTTCCTAACCCCAACTGGAACTACAAAGAAAGATAGTAGGAACATTGGCATACTCGTGAGGACCGAATTAATGAGAATCAACCGGCTTCAATGACGATGAGTCCGGCGCGCATATTGTTCGGCATTGCAAGGCGGGTTCCTCGTCCGAATAATTCATAGAAGATTTGTGAACACCAGGATAGTGTCCGGCTCTGCAAAACAAATTCCACATTCCACCGTAGGGAGAATAGTATGTACACAAGTTCAATCTGCTGACGTATTTTGTGGCATGACGTCACGCCACTACCAAGACTTTACTTGTATCGTTCTTTATTATACCACCTCAGTGCGTTTAGCGAAGCGGTTTCCTTGGCACGTCTTGTCGAAGCAGAGATCGTGTTCCCCTTATTCCGGGATTCCCATCAATACGGACGTGGGTAACCCAACCGCGCCATTGATGGTGGCGCTTGGGAGATAAGCGAGTTTTACCAGGCTGGTGGGGACGCATAGTCTTCGTCCGCCCATATATAAGGGGATAAGGATCCACCTTTTTACCTACGCCTTCTTCCTCCTTTGCTTATCCATCTCCACGCACTCAAGCTCCAGCGCCCAAGTTCGCTCACCTCGCCTCAACCTTCTCCAACCATGTCCTGAGCGGGAGGCAAGTGGATGGCCTCCTCCATTACGGAGGGGCACATCGAAAAACTGCGCGGTGCCGGATACCTATCCAGCGACATCGCGCACCGGTTGCCCGATGAGGGGCAGCTCATCCCCACCCCCAGGCCCCATGAGAGGGTCGTATTCCTTCCCCACTTCCTCCGCGGACTGGGTTTCCCACTTCATCCCTTCGTCCGGGGGCTCATGTACTACTACGGCCTGGATTTCCATGATCTGGCGCCAAACTTCATCCTCAACATCTCGGCGTTTATCGTCATGTGCGAGGCATTCCTCTGCATTCGGCCCCACTTCGGCTTGTGGCTAAAGACCTTCAATGTCAAGCCGAAGGTAGTGAAGGGCGTCCAAGCGGAGTGCGGAGGCGCCATGGTGGGTAAAATGCCCAACGTCATCTGGCTCGAGGGGACCTTTGTGGAGTCCGTCAAGGGGTGGCAATCGGGGTGGTTCTATATCACCGAGCCGCGTGACCCTAAATGGGCAGCGGCCCCCGAGTTCAGATCTGGTATCCCCATGCAGCTCACCTCCTGGAAAGAGAAGGGCTTGCTATGGGGCAGTTCGGAGGAGCTGACAGGACTCCAGTCATGTCTCTAGACCCTGGTGAACAAGAAGCTTAAGCTTGTCAATGTGATCCAGGTCATGCTCGTCCGTTGGATTCTCCCCTGCCAACAGTGGGCCTTCAATTTGTGGGAGTTCGATCCAAGACAACACCGACCTCGAGCGGGCTCTTGACACGACGCTGAAGCTGCCCGGAGGGTGCTGTTCAAGGGCGGAGAAGCCCCCGCGTTCGCGACAGAGGACCGCGGATTCAGCACCAAGCGCCCGGCCGGCGAGGTAAGCTTTGTTATCCTCTATGGGACACTTATTTTCTTTCATAGTTTGACTCTATGTGGGATTTAAAACTCCCAATGCCTTTAACAGGACTGGCAGAGGATGTCTGGACAGGTAGACTGTCCGGCTCCCCTTCCCGAAGACCCAGCGGACACCCGTTTGACGGGGCTGCTGGTTCCGGCCCTTTACGTGGTGCTGGAGAAGAAGGCCAAGAAGAAGGCCACGAGAACCCGAAAGAGTTCCCGGCGCCAGGTGGTATCGGACTCATCGTCCGATGGCTCCGAGGCGGACTCCTCCCCCGAAGACGAGGAGGAGAAAGAGGACTCTCCCCAGGAGGGGGAAGAGAGGAAGAGGAAGGCTTCCCCAACGGGGGAGGCCGAAGGGTCCAAGAGGGGAAGGACCCTTCCTCCGGACAGCTCCGCCAACGCCAACATTGGCGACGAAGGGTGGCCCTCAAGAGCCAAGCCTCCGGCAAGATCGTAAGTATCCGGATTCCTGAATGATTTATAATTTCTCTTTTGTGTCACGTACTGTCCTTCTAATGCCGCACACTACCTGTAGTCCGGCCGAGGATGATCTTCCCACTTCATCAAGCGGGTCCTTGGCTCCGTCGGATGTAGATTCCATTCCGACTGCCTCCACCCCTCGCGACACTGAGGACGCCGAGGTGGGATCCCAGGAGGGGACCCATCAGGAGGAGGCCCCGGAGGTGCCACAAGGCAGCCTCCCGGACTTTGCGTTGGACTCCATGCCGAAACCAGCAGTGGTTCCGGAGTCCGGCAGGCGGCCCCTTCGTAAGAAGGGCAAGACCGTGACACCGGCAGCCTCCGTCCAACCGGAGGCGCCGGACAACTTGTTGGAGGCGCTCAACGGCGCTTCCATCGAGGAAGAACACCGCACTATCATGAGTGCGGTGATTTAGAAGGTTCATTTCGCCAAGAGTGGGGTGACCGAAGCTGCAGCAACCTTTTAACAGGCTTTGAGGTAAGAAGTTTTAAAATATGTAATGTAATACCGCATAGACAGTAGCCCCTGATGCTCGGTTCGGTGTTCGGAAGGAAAAACCGGACTGAGGATCTAAAGAAGATATACGCAGGAGTTCCAAAAATTATGTCAATATGGGATTGCAGGCTGCGCTGCTGACCTCTGCCGCATTGACTGCGGAGGTCGGTGCTTTGAAGCAAGACCTCGAGTGGACCGAGAACGAGCTCGGCCTTGCCAAGAAGCAGCTCGAGGACAAATAAGGTGAGTAACACCGTATTAAAGTTGTACCTTACAGAAAAGGATTTTGGTTGCAATAGAAATGACAAGGATAATGTGGGCACTACAGGGGCCACGAACGAGGCGGCGACCCTGAAGGAGGCCGTGTCCACGGCCGAACGTAATGCGGCCGCGGAACGGGTGGAGTGAGAGAAGCAAGAGGTGCGGGTGGCGGAGGTGCGGCAAGAGCTCGAGGCTCTCATGGAAAAGCATGAGAGTTTGGAGCGCGACTTGAAGACTCGAGAGTCCGAGCTTGCCTCGGTTCTTGAAAGTGCCAAAGCCGCTAAGGCCGAGGCCCATAAGGCCCTCCAGGAGATTGAGGCGGTGAAGAAAATAGCGGCGGGTAAGGCATTTTTCATGCAAAGCAAGCATGTGAATGTGAATTACATTACTTACCCAATCGGAGCTCTCCATGGGCGCTTGCGGATCTGCCTGCATGGCGTGTCCAATGCCGCCGATTCTACCGGGCCTAGGAGGGAGCTCAATGGAGAAGGTCTTCGGTCTCGGTAGATGTTGAGGCGGACATCCGTGTGCTCTTAGCGACCGGTGAAGCAGGTGGTCGAGCTCCACAAGGTAGCCGAGCAGGCCATGAAGGGCCTCATAGTCCGGCTGTGGCCTGAAGAGGCCATGCCTGGGAGCTACTTCGGCCTCGTGCGGCGGCTGGTGGATGCGTGCCCCTGAGTGGAAGTCATCAAGCGCTGCGCCTGTATCGAAGGTGCCCGTCGGGCCCTTGCCCGCGCAAAGGTGCACTGGGCAGGCTGGAGATGCTGAGAGGCTTATCACGGACGCGCCGTCGGCGGGCAAGGAGTATCGTACGCCCGAAATGTACTATAAGAGTGTCCTGAAGGGTGCCCGCAAGATTGCGGATGAATGCCCCAAAGATGTAATTCTTGAGTAGACTCGCAATGTGTTATCCTGTGCGCTGAAAACTTTGTTCATATGCGCTAAGCAACACTTATTAATTTAAAATATTACCTTCTATGCGGCCGTTTATCAAATCTGAGAGATGGCAAGTCGTCGGCTTCAGCCCCCTTGCCACGTCTTTGGGGTGTTCGGGATAAACTTGAGCGCTCTTGTTCCCATTTTGGGTCCATCTAGGAGGCGCTCAACCCAACGAACAACGCAACCGGACTTATAATGCTTGAACACTCTCACTTAGCCATAGAATTCTATAATTTTAAATTTCGGCGAAGCCCCTAGTGTTCGGAAGACCGAATTCAGGGCGCTATCCACGCCTGGGCCGGACACAGCCGGTTCCTCGCTCTAAGCGGCATAAGTCTTTAGGGACTCGAAAAGACCTCTCAAACAGCGACCAGCTCTTGCCTTATCATGACAGTCAGTTTTCGCTTTCTCCACTGAGGCGCTCGCCCAGCTCAACCGGGGCGCAATCGCAGTGGTTCTCCCAGTGCTACCTTAGCCGATAGAACGGAACGTAATGTACCAAAACATGGGAGCCGGGCAAACCCAACTATTGACCCAAGACATGATTCGGAGTCGATGCATATAATGCTATAAGTTTGGGGTGCCACACTTGTGAAAGTGTTCGGACTTATCACACCATAATGCGGGGAACATAAGCCCACGGTGTATTCGGCCGTACCAAAATGTACGGGTGCAAGATGTCATAAATGAACATATATGTAAAAAAAGAAATGCAATTATAAACAAAAAGTGATGCATTGTTTATTCGAGGGATTCTGCCATGGGTGCAGAACGATACAAATAGTGCGGTAAGCAAGGGTTGGACTATTAAAAGTGTCTCCCTCCAGGGGTAGGCTGCGGAATAGTGTATTAAACAGATGTAATGCTCATAATGGAGACCACCTGGGTGTTCGTCATAGCCATTGTCCCTCCCTGGTTGTTGCATCATGAGTTCGGCCGATCTACTGCCGGACAGGGCCTCTGGTGAACGGAGTCCTGTGGAAAAAATAAAAAAGAAGAAAAAAGAGTGACACACTTGGGAGCCCCTGGTGTGGTTAAGCCGCACTCTGGGCCTGTCGTGGTCGTGCCCCTCCCCCTATGCCCATGGTATCTCCAGAGCGTAATGATGTACGCGAAGGGCTAGTCTTGCAGTCATGCGAGGGCTGGGGTTGGGGCCGCATTGCTACGCATGCTCGGAACGTGCCAGGTGGTCTTGATGTATGTTACTCCGGGCGCGTTTGGCCATGTCCGGTCGTTTAACGGCCGGACTCGAGAATTGCCTTAAGAGGCTGCTCTGTACTTCTGCCGCAAGAGCCGCTGTGTGTTCCTCCGTTCGGAGGGAGCGTTCAGTGTTTCCGTTGATCGAGATGACTCCACGAGGGCCTGGCATCTTGAGCTTGAGGTATGCGTAATGCGGCACCGCGTTGAATTTTGCAAACGCGGTTCGTCCGAGCAGAGCGTGATAGCCACTGCGGAACGGGACTATGTCGAAGATTAACTCCTCGCTTCGGAAATTATCCGGGATCCAAGACCACTTCAGTGATCGAGCTCGCATAATTGGCCTCAACACCTGGTATGATGCCTTTGAAGGTCGTCTTTGTAGGTTTAATCCTTGAGGGTCTATGCCCATCTTGCGACCGATCTCGATAAAGCAGGTTCGAAGCTGCCGCCGCTGTCCATCAGGACTCTAGTGAGGTGAAATCCATCGACGATTGGGTCTAAAACCATCGCGCGAATCCGCCATGGCGGATATTGGTGGGTGGTCCTTCGATCGAAAGTGATCGGGCAGGAGGACCACGGATTGAACTTCGGGCGATGGCTCCATCGCATATACGCCCCTAAGTGCGCTTTCGCTCCCTCTTGGGTATGTGGGTTGCGATATCATGTTTATCGTCCGCACTTGTGGGAGAAAACCTTACATCCTCTCTTGTTTGGCGGCCGAGTCTCTTCCTCGTCATCGCTGTGCAGCCCCTTGTCATTGTTTTCGGCAATTAACTTGCATGCCTGCTTGAATACCCAACAATCCTGTTGGTGTGGTTGGCTGGCTTTTGGGTGCCATGTATCCGCAAGAGCGGTCGAGTATTCGGTCCAAATTGGACGGACCTGAGTAGTTCTTTTGAATGGCTTTTTCCACGACGGGTTTAGAGCCTCACGAATCCGGCGTTGACCGCCGTATCTTGGTGTTGTCGCCGTTAACGCGGCATTTGTTTTTGTTGCGACATGACCTGCCATTGTGGTCCTTGTTGTCCGGACTGCCAGAATTTTTGCTGAGGTTGTTACTGCGAGCTAGCCAGCTGTCCTCTCCCGCACGGAAGCGGGTCACGAGTGATGTGAGGGTTGCCATGGATTTCGGCTTTTCCTGTCCGGGCCAGCCACTCATCGCGGTTGTTATGTTTGAAGGGTGCGAGGGCCTCTGCATCCGGACAGTCGACGATTTGATTTTTCATTGTTAGGAACCGTGTCCAAAACTATGCGCCGATTAAATGGCTGCTGAATTATGTGGCTTAGGTCATCGATGCCCGTGGTCGCACATATGTGAAGGAAATATGCCCTAGAGGCAATAATAAAGTTATTATTTATTCCCTCATATCATGATAAATGTTTATTATTCATGCTAGAATTGTATTAACCGGAAACATGATACATGTGTGAATACATAGACAAACATAAAGTCACTAGTATGCCTCTACTTGACTAGCTCATTAATCAAAGATGGTTATGTTTCCTAACCATAGACATGTGTTGTCATTTGATTAATGGGATCACATCATTAGTACAATGATGTGATTGACATGACCCATTCCGTTAGCCTAGCACTTGATCGTTTAGTATATTGCTATTTCTTTCTTCATGACTTATACAAAGTTCCTGCAACTATGAGATTGTGCAACTCCCGTTTACCGGAAGAACACTTTGTGTGCTACCAAACATCACAACGTAATTGGGTGATTATAAAGGTGCTCTACAGGTGTTTCCGAAGGTACATGTTGGGTTGGCATAATTCGAGATTAAGTTTTGTCACTCCGATTGTCGGAGAGGTATCTCTGGGCCCTCTCGGTAATACTCATCACCTAAGCCTTGCAAGCATTGTAACTAATGAGTTAGTTATAAGATGATGTATTACAAAATGAGTAAAGAGACTTGCCGGTAACGAGATTGAACTAGGTATTGGATACCGACGATCGAATCTCGGGCAAGTAACATACCGATGACAAAGGGAACAACGTATATTGTTATGCGGTTTGAGCGATAAAGATCTTCGTAGAATATGTAGGAACCAATATGGGCATCCAGGTCCCGCTATTGGTTATTGACTGAGAATGGTTCTAGGTCATGTCTACATAGTTCTCGAACCCGTAGGGTCCGCACGCTTAACGTTACGATGACAGTTTTATTATGAGTTTATAAGTTTTGATGTACTGAAGTTTGTTCGGAGTCCCGGATGTGATCACGGACATGACGAGGAGTCCCGAAATGGTCGAGACATAAAGATTGATATATTGGACGGCTATATTTGGACACCGGAAGTGTTTCGGGTGATTTCGGAGAAAACCGGAGTGCCGGGGGGGTTACCGGAACCCCCCGGGAGAGTATTGGGCCTTATGGGCTTTAGGGAAAGGAGAGGCGGCCGGCATGGGCGCGCCCTCCCCCTCTGGTCCGAATTGACTAGCAGTGGGTGGCGCCCCCCTTTCCTCCCCTCTCCCCTTCCTTCCCCTCCTAGTAGGAGTAGGAAAGGAGGAGTCCTACTCCTACTAGGAGGAGGATTCCTCCTCCTTGGCGCGCCAAGGGCCGGCCGCCTCCCCTTGCTCCTTTATATACTGGCGGCGGGGGCACCCCACGAACACACAAGTTCATCTACGGATCGTTCCTTAGCCGTGTGCGGTGCCCCCTCCACCATATTCCACCTCGGTCATATCGTCATGAGTTTAGGCAAAGCCTGCGCTACGGTAGAACATCATCATCGTCACCATGCCGTCGTCTTGTGGAACTCATCTCGGAGCTCGGCTGGATCGGAGGCCGGAGATCGTCATCGAGCTGAACGTGTGCTGAACTCGGAGGCTCCGTACGTTCGGTGCTTGGATCGGTCGGATCGTGAAGACGTACGACTACATCAACCGCGTTGTGCTAACGCTTCCACTTACAGTCTACGAGGGTACGTGGACGAACACTCTCTCCTCTCGTTGCTATGCCATCACCATGATCTTGCGTGTGAAGGAAATATGCCCTAGAGGCAATAATAAAGTTATTATTTATTTCCTTATTTCATGATAAATGTTTATCATTCATGCTAGAATTGTATTAACCGGAAACATGATACATGTGTGAATGCATAGACAAAACAACATGTCACTAGTATGCCTCTACTAGACTAGCTTGTTAATCAAAGATGGTTATGTTTCCGACCATGAACAAGGAGTTGTTATTTGATTAACAAGGTCACATCATTAGTAGAATGATCGATTGACATGACCCATTCCATTAGCTTAGCACACGATCGCTTAGTATGTTGCTACCGCTTTTATCCATGACATATACATGTTCCTGTAACTATGAGATTATGCAACTCCGTTTACGGAGGAACACTTTGGTGCTACCAAACGTCACAACGAATCGGGTGATTATAAAGGAGTACTACAGGTGTCTCCAAAGGCGGATGTTGGGTTGGCGATTTCGAGATTAGGTTTTGTCACTCCGATTGTCGGAGAGGTATCTCTGGGCCCTCTCGGTAATACACATCATGAAGCCTTGCAAGCATTACAACTAATAAGTTAGTTGTGAGATGATGTATTACGGAACGAGTAAAGAGACTTGCCGTAACGAGATTGAACTAGGTATTGGATACCGACGATCGAATCTCGGGCAAGTAACATACCGATGACAAAGGGAACAACGATGTTGTTATGCGGATCGACCGATAAAGATCTTCGTAGAATATGTAGGAACCAATATGGGCATCCAGGTCCCGCTGTTGGTTATTGACCAAGAATAGTTCTAGGTCATGTCTACATTGTTCTCGAACCGTAGGGTCCGCACGCTTAAGGTTTCGATGATGCTTATTATGAGTTTATGTATTTTGATGTACCGAAGAAGTTCGAGTCCCGGATGTGATCACGGACATGACGAGGAGTCTCAAATGGTCGAGACATAAAGATTGATATATTGGAAGCCTATGTTTGGAGTTCGAATGGTTAGGGTGAAAACAGGAATTACCGAGTACCGGAGGTTACGGAACCCCGGGAGGTAAATGGGCCTCGGTGGGCCTCGAGGAGAAGAGGAGGGGGGCCGGCCATGGGTGGGCGCGCCCCCCCCCAGTCCGAATAGGACAAGAGGGGGGCGCGCCTTTCCTCTTCCCCTCCCCAATCCTACTCCAACTAGGAAAGGGGGAGTACTACTCCCGGTGGGAGTAGGACTCCTCTGGCGCGCCTCCTCTGGGCGGCCGGCCGCCCCCCTCCCTCCTTTATATACGGGGCAGGGGGCACCCTAGAACACACAAGTTTGATCTACGGATCGTTCCTTAGCCGTGTGCGGTGCCCCTCCACAATATTCCACCTCGGTCATACCGTCGTCAAGCTTAGCGAAGCCTCGCGCCGTGAAACATCAAGATCGCCACCACGCCGTCGTCTCGACGAAACTCTCCTCGACACTCGGCTGGATCGGAGTATGAGGGACGCCATCGAGCTGTCGTGTGTCAAGAACTCGGGGCGCCGGAGTAACGGCGCGGGATCGGTCGGATCGCGAGGAGAACGTACGACTACTTCCTCTACGTTGTGATCGCTTCCGCTTCGGGTCTACAAGGGTATGTAGACAACACTCTCTCCCCTCGTTGCTATACATCACCATGATCTTGTGTGTGCATAGGAAATTTTTTGAAATTACTACGTTCCCCAACAAGTGGCATCCGAGCCTAGGTTTTTCTATGGTTTGATGTTTTGCACGAGTAGAACACAAGTGAGTTGTGGGCGATACAAGTCATACTACCTACCAGCATGTCATACTTTGGTTCAGCGGTATTGTGAGATGAAGCGCCCGGACCGACATTACGCCAGACGCTTACGCGAGACTGGTTTCACCGCCACGAGCACTCGTTGCTTAAAGGTGACTGGTGGGTGCCTCTCTCTCACTTTAGTTGAACTGAGTGTGGCTACGCCCGGTCCTTGAGAAGGTTAAACGGAGTCTATTTGACGAAGTATTGTTGTGGTTTTGATGCGAGGTGAGACTGGATCTTGCTTAAGCCCGTAGCAGCCACGTAAAATTTGCAACAACAAAGTAGAGGACGCCTAACTTGTTTTTGCAGGCATGTTGTGATGTGATATGGTCAAGACGTGATGATATATTTTATTGTATGAGATGATCATGTTTTGTAACCGGTTATCGGCAATCGGCAGAGCCATATGGTTGTCGCTTTATTGTATGCAATGCAATCGCTTCTGTAATGCTTTACTTTATCACTAAGCGGTAGCGATAGTCGAGAAGCATAAGTTTGGCGAGACGACAACGATGCTACGATGGAGATCAAGGTGTCGCGCCGGTGACGATGGTGATCATGGTGGTGCTGCAAGATGGAGATCATGAAGCACAAGATGATGATGACCATATCATATCACTTATATTGATTTGCATGTGATGTTTATCCTTTTATGCATCTTATCTTGCTTTGATTGACGGTAGCATTATAAGATGATCTCTCACTAAATTATCAAGAAGTGTTCTCCCCGAGTATGCACCGTTGCCAAAGTTCGTCGTGCCCAGACACCACGTGATGATCGGGTGTGATAAGCTCTCGTCCATCTACAACGGGTGCAAGCCAGTTTTGCACACGCGAGAATACTCGGGTTATACTTGACGAGCCTAGCATATGCAGATATGGCCTCGGAACACGGAGACCGAAAGGTCGGCGTGAATCATATAGTAGATATGATCAACATAAGATGTTCACCATTGAAAACTACTCCATTTCACGTGATGATCGGTTATGGTTTAGTTGATTTGGATCACGTGATCACTTAGATGACTAGAGAGATGTCTTTCTAAGTGGGAGTTCTTAAGTAATATGATTAATTGAACTTAAATTTATCATGAACTTAGTACCGATAGTATCTTGCTTGTTTATGTTTGATTGTAGATAGATGGCTCGTCTTTGTTGTTCCGTTGAATTTTAATGCGTTCCTTGAGAAAGCAAAGTTGAAAGATGATGGTAGCAATTACACGGATCGGGTCCGTAACTTGAGGATTATCCTCATTGCTGCATGTAAGAGTTACGTCCCGATGCACCGCTGGGTGCGAACTGCTGCTGATGCAACCGACAACGTTAAGAACGTCTGGCGAGCAAAGCGATGACTACTCTATAGTTCGATGTGCCATGCTTTACGGCTTAGAACCGGGACTTCAACGACGTTTTGAACGTCATGGAGCATATGAGATGTTCCAGAGTTGAAGTTGATATTCCAATGTAATGCCCGGATTGAGAGATATGAAGTCTCCAATAAGTTCTATAGCTGCAAGATGGAGGAGAATAGTTCATTAGTGAGCACATACTCGTAATGTCCGGGTACTACAATCACTTGACACAATTGGGAGTTAATCTTCCGGATGATTGTGTCATTGATGTAATTCTTCAATCACGCCACCAAGCTACAAAGGCTTCGTGATGAACTATAATATGCAAGGGTTAGTAAAGACTATGCTCGAGCTCTTCGCAATGCTAAAGGCTGCGGAGGTAGAAATCAAGAAGGAGCATCAAGTGTTGATGGTCAATAAGACCACTAGTTTCAAGAAGAAAGGCAAAGGGAAGAAGAAGGAACTTCAAGAAGAACAGCAAGCAAGTTGTCGCTCAGAGAAGAAACCCAAGTCTGGACCTAAACCTGAAACGAGTGCTTCTACCGCAAGCGATCGGTCCTTTGGAAGCGGAACTGCCCCAAGTATTTGGCGGATAAGAAGGATGGCAAGGTGAACAAAGGTATATGTGATATACATGTTATTGATGTGTACCTTACTAGAGCTCGCAGAGCACTGGTATTTGATCTGGTTACATTGCTAATATTTGCAACTCAAACAGGACTACGGATTGCTTAACACCGCAAAGGACGAGGTGACGATGCGCGTGGGAAATGGTTCCAAAGTCGATGTGATCACGGTCGGCACGCTACCTCTACATCTACCTTCGGATTAGTTTTAGACCTAAATAATTGTTATTTGGTGCTGCGTTGAGCATGAACATTATATCTGGATCTTGTTTGATGCGAGACGGTTATTCATTTAAATCAGAGAATAATGGTTGTTCTATTTATATGAGTAATATCTTTTATGGTCATGCACCCTTGAGGAGTGGTCTATTTTGATGAATCTCGATAGTAGTGATACACATATTCATAATGTTGAAACCAAAAGATGCAGAGTTGATAATGATAGTGCAACTTATTTGTGGTAATCGCCGCTTAGGTCATATCGGTGTAAAGCGCATGAAGAAACTCCATCTCGATGGACTTTTGGAGTCACTTGATTATGAATCACTTGGCACTTGCGAACCGTGCCTCATGGGCAAGATGACTAGAACCCGTTCTCGGTACTATGGAGAGAGCAACAGATTTGTTGGAAATCATACATCTGAGATGTATGTGGTCCGATGAATGTTGAGGCTCGTGGCGGATATCGTTATTTTCTCACCTTCACAGATGACTTAAGCAGATATGGGTATATCTACTTAATGAAACATAAGTCTGAAACATTTGAAAAGTTCAAAGAATTTCAGAGTGAAGTTGAAAATCATCGTAACAAGAAAATTAAATTTCTATGATCGATCGTGGAGGTGAATATTTGAGTTACGAGTTTGGTCTACATTTGAAACAATGCGAATAGTTTCGCAACTCACGCCACCGGAACACCACAACAGTAATGGTGTGTCCGAACGTCGTGAATCGCACTTTACTAGATATGGTGCGATCTATGATGTCTCTTACTGATTTACCGCTATCGTTTTGGGGTTATGCTCTAGAGACGGCCGCATTCACATTGAATAGAACACCGTCGAAACCGCTGAGACGACACCTTATGAACTATGGTTTAGCAAGAAACCAAAGTTGTCGTTTCTTAAAGTTTGGGGATGCGATGCTTATGTGAAAAAGCTTCAACCCGATAAGCTCGAACCCAAATCGAAGAAATGTGTCTTCATAGGATACCCAAAGGAGACAGTTGGGTACACCTTCTATCACAGATCCGAAGGCAAGACATTCGTTGTTAAGAATGGATCCTTTCTAGAGAAGGAGTTTCTCTCGAAAGAAGTGAGTGGGAGGAAAGTGGAACTTGATGAGGTAATAGTACCTTCTCCCTTACTTGAAAGTAGTTCGTCGCAGAAACCGGTTTCGAGACACCTACACCAAGTAGTGAGGAAGTTGATGATGTTGATCATGAAACTTGAGATCAAGTTACTACGTAACCTCGTAGATCAACCAGAGTAAGATCCGCACTGTGAGTGGTACGGTAATCCTGTTCGGAAGTCATGCTACTAGATCATGATGAACCTACGAACTATGAAGAAGCGATGGTGAGCCCAGATTCGCAAAATGGCTTGAGGCCATGAAATCTGAGATGGGATCCATGTATGAAAACAAAGTATGGACTTTGGTTGACTTGCCCGAGGGTAGGCAAGCAATAGAAAACAAATGGATCTTCAAGAAGAAGACCGACGACGACGGTAATGTTATCGTCTACAAAGCTCGACTTGTCGCAAAGGGTTTTCGACAAGTTCAAGGGATTGACTACGATGAGACCTTCTCACCAGAAGCGATGCTTAAGTCTGTCCGAATCATGTTAGCAATTGCCGATTTTATGATTATGAAATTTGGCAAATGGATGTAAAGCGCATTCTGAATGGATTTCGGAAGAAGAGTTGTATATGATGCAACCGTAAGGTTTTATCGATCCAAAGGAGCTAACAAAGTGTGCAAGCTCCAATGATCCATCTATGGACTGGTGCAAGCATCTCGAGTTGGAATAAACGCTTTGATAGTGTGATCAAAGCATTTGGGTTTGTATCAGACTTTTGGAGAAGCCTCAGATTTACAAGAAAGTGAGTGGGAGCTCAGAGCATTTACGATATTATATGTAGATGACATATTGCTGATCGGAAATGATATAGAATTTCTGGATAGCATAAAGGGATACTTGAATAAGAGTTTTCAATGAAAGACCTCGGTGAAGCTGCTTACATATTGGGCATTAAGATCTATAGAGATAGATCAAGACGCTTAATTGACTTTCACAAAGCACATACCTTGACAAAATTTTGAAGAAGTTCAAAATGGATCAAGCAAAGAAAGGGTTCTTGCACGTGTTACAAGGTGTGAAGTTGAGTAAGACTCAATGCCCCACCACCGCAGAAGATAGAGAGAAAATGAAAGATGTTCCTATGCTTCAGCCATAGGCTCTATCATGTATGCAATGCTGTGTACCGCACCGATGTGTGCCTTGCTATAAGCCTAGCAGGAGGTACCAAAGTAATCCAGAGTGGATCATCGACAACGGTCAAGAACATCTGAAATACCGAAAAGGACTAAGGATATGTTTCTCGATATGGAGGTGACAAAGAGCTCATCGTAAAGGGTTACGTTGATGCAAGCTTTGACACCGATCCGGACGATTCTAAATCGCAGACCGGATACGATTTACACTAAACGGAGGAGCTGTCGGTTGGTGCAGTTCTAAACAAAGCGTCAGAGCGGGATCTACATGTGAAGCGGAGTACATAGCAGCTTCGAAGCAGCTAATGAAGGAGTCGGATGAAGGAGTTCATATCCGATCTAGGTGTCATACCTAGTGCATCGGGTCCAATGAAAATCTTCCGTGACAATATCGAGCAATTGCCTTAGCAAAGGAATCCAGATTTCACAAGAGGACCAAGCACATCAAGAGACGCTTCAATTCCATCCGGACTTAGTCGGTGGGAGACATAGAGATTTGCAAGATACATACGGATCTGAATGTTTGCACCGTTGACTAAGCCTCTTCCACGAGCAAAACATGATCAGCACCAAGACTCCATGGGTGTTAGAATCATTACTATGTAATCTAGATTATTGACTCTAGTGCAAGTGGGAGATGAAGGAAATATGCCCTAGAGGCAATAATAAAGTTATTATTTATTTCCTTATTTCATGATAAATGTTTATCATTCATGCTAGAATTGTATTAACAGGAAACATGATACATGTGTGAATGCATAGACAAAACAACATGTCACTAGTATGCCTCTACTAGACTAGCTTGTTAATCAAAGATGGTTATGTTTCCTAACCATGAACAAGGAGTTGTTATTTGATTAACAAGGTCACATCATTAGTAGAATGATCTGATTGACATGACCCATTCCATTAGCTTAGCACACGATCGTTTAGTATGTTGCTCTTGCTTTTATCCATGACATATACATGTTCCTGTAACTATGAGATTATGCAACTCCGTTTACGGAGGAACACTTTGGTGCTACCAAGCGTCTGGCGAATCGGGTGATTATAAAGGAGTACTACAGGTGTCTCCAAAGGCGATGTTGGGTTGGCGTATTTGAGATTAGGTTTTGTCACTCCGATTGTCGGAGAGGTATCTCTGGGCCCTCTCGGTAATACACATCATGAAGCCTTGCAAGCATTACAACTAATGAGTTAGTTGTGAGATGATGTATTACGGAGCGAGTAAAGAGACTTGCGATAACGAGATTGAACTAGGTATTGGATACCGACGATCGAATCTCGGGCAAGTAACATATCCGATGACAAAGGAACAACGTATGTTGTTATGCGGTCTCGACCGATAAAGATCTTCGTAGAATATGTAGGAACCAATATGGGCATCCAGGTCCGCTGTTGGTTATTGACCAAGAATAGTTCTAGGTCATGTCTACATTGTTCTCGAACCGTAGGGTCCGCACGCTTAAGGTTTCGATGGCGGTTATTATGAGTTTATGTATTTTGATGTACCGAAGAAGTTGAGTCCGGATGTGATCACGGACATGACGAGGAGTCTCGAAATGGTCGAGACATAAAGATTGATATATTGGAAGCCTATGTTTGGAGTTGGAATGGTTCGGGTGAAAACAGAAATTACCGAAGTACCGGAGGTTACGGAACCCCGGGAGGTAAATGGGCCTCATGGGCCTCGAGGGAGAAGAGGAGGGGCCGGCCAGGGGGGTGGCGCGCCCCTCCCCCAGTCCGAATAGGACAGGAGGAGGCGGCGCCCCTTTCCTCTTCCCCTCCCCAATCCTACTCCAACTAGGAAAGGGGAGTCCTACTCCCGGTGGGAGTAGGACTCCTCTGGCGCGCCTCCTAGGGCGGCCGGCCTCCCCCTCCCTCCTTTATATCACGGGGCAGGGGGCACCCTAGAACACACAAGTTTGATCTACGGATCGTTCCTTAGCCGTGTGCGGTGCCCCTCCACCATATTCCACCTCGGTCATACCGTCATGAAGCTTAAGCGAAGCCCTGCGCCGGTGAAACATCAAGATCGCCACCACGCCGTCGTCTTGTGAAACTCTCCTCGACACTCGGCTGGATCGGAGTATGAGGGGCGTCATCGAGCTGTACGCGTGTGTCAAGAACTCGGGGCGTCGAGATAACGGCGCGGGATCGGTCGGATCGCGAGGAGAACGTACGACTACTTCCTCTACGTTGTGATCGCTTCCGCTTCGGGTCTACAAGGGTATGTAGACAACACTCTCCCCCCTCGTTGCTATACATCACCATGATCTTGTGTGTGCGTAGGAAATTTTTTGAAATTACTACGTTCCCCAACAGCGTGTGCGTAGGAATTTTTTTGAAATTACTACGTCCAAACCAACAGTGGTATCAGAGCCTAGGTTTTATGCGTTGATGTTATATGCACGAGTAGAACACAAGTGAGTTGTGGGCGATACAAGTCATACTGCTTACCAGCATGTCATACTTTGGTTCGGCGGTATTGTGAGATGAAGCGGCCCGGACCGACATTACGCCAGACGCTTACGCGAGACTGGTTTCACCGCTCTGAGCACTCATGCTTAAAGGTGGCTGGTGGGTGTCTGTCTCTCTCACTTTAGTTGAATCGAGTGTGGCTCGCCGGTCCTTGCGAAGGTTAAAACAACACCAACTTGATGAACTATCGTTGTGGTTTTTGATGCGAGGTAAGAACGGTTCTTGCTAAGCCCGTAGCAGCCACGTAAAATTTGCAACAACAAAGTAGAGGACGTCTAACTTGTTTTTGCGGGGCATGTTGTGATGTGATATGGTCAAGGCGTGATGCTATATTTTATTGTATGAGATGATCATGTTTTGTAACCGAAGTTATCGGCAATGGCAGGAGCCATATGGTTGTCGCTTTATTGTATGAAATGCAACGCATAGTAATTGCTTTACTTTATCACTAAGCGGTAGTGATAGTCGTAGAAGCAATAGATGGCGAACGACAACGATGCTACGATGGAGATCAAGGTGTCGCGCCGGTGGCGATGGTGATCACGACGGTGCTTCAGAGATGGAGATCACAAGCAAGATGATGATGGCCATATCATATCACTT
This sequence comes from Aegilops speltoides, assembly GCA_021437245.1. Classification (NCBI taxonomy): domain Eukaryota; kingdom Viridiplantae; phylum Streptophyta; class Magnoliopsida; order Poales; family Poaceae; genus Aegilops; species Aegilops speltoides. The sequence continues at coordinate 376,255,838 of CM038144.1, read as the reverse complement.
ATATTGATTGCATGTGATGTTTATCCTTTATGCATCTTATCTTGCTTTGATTGCGGTAGCATTTTAAGATGATCTCTCACTAAAATTATCAAGAAGTGTTCTCCCGAGTATGCACCGTTGCCAAAGTTAAATCGTGCCCGGACACCACGTGATGATCGGGTGTGATAAGCTCTCGTCCATCTACAGCGGGTGCAAGACAATTTTGCACACGCGAATACTCGGGTTAAACTTGACGAGCCTAGCATATGCGAGATATGGCCTCGGAACACGGAGACCGAAAGGTCGAGCGTGAATCATATAGTAGATATGATCAACATAGTGATGTTCACCATTGAAAACTACTCCATCTCACGTGATGATCGGTTATGGTTTAGTTGATTTGGATCACGTGATCACTTAGATGACTAGAGAGATGTTTGTCTAAGTGGGAGTTCTTAAGTAATATGATTAATTGAACTTAAATTTATCATGAACTTAGTACCTCATAGTATTTTGCTTGTCTATGTTTGTTTGTAGATAGATGGCTCGTGCTGTTGTTCCGTTGAATTTTAATGCGTTCCTTGAGAAAGCAAAGTTGAAAGATGATGGTAGCAATTACGCGGACTGGGTCCGTAACTCGAGGATTATCCTCATTGCTGCACGTAAAAGTTACGTCTGGAAGCACCGCTGGGTGCGAGACTCTTGGCGATGCAACTAACGAGCGTTAAGAACGTCTGGCGAGCAAAAGCGATGACTACTCTATAGTTCGATTGTGCCATGCTTTACGGCTTAGAACCGGGTCTTCAACGATGTTTTGAGCGTCATGGAGCATATGAGATGTTCCAGGAGTTGAAGTTAATATTTCAAGCAAATGCCCGGATTGAGAGATATGAAGTCTCCAATAAGTTCTATAGCTGCAAGATGGAGGAGAATAGTTACATTAGTGAGCATATACTCAAAATGTGCGGGTATAATAATCACTTGATTCAATTGGGAGTTAATCTTCCGGATGATAGCGTCATTGATGAAATTCTCAATCACGCCACCAAGCTACAAGAGCTTTGTGATGAACTATAATATGCAAGGGATGAACAAGACTATTCCCGAGCTCTTTGCAATGCTAAAAGCTGCGGAGGTAGAAATCAAGAAGGAGCATCAAGTGTTGATGGTCAACAAGACCACTAGTTTCAAGAAAAGGGCAAAGGGAAGAAGAAGGGAACTTCAAGAAGAACAGCAAGCAAGTTGCTGCTCAAGAGAAGAAACTCAAGTCTGGACCTAAGCACTGAAGGCTGAGTGCTTCTCTGCAAGCGATTTGGTCACTAGAAGCGGAACTGCCCCAAGTATTTGGCGGATAAGAAGGATGGCAAAGTGAACAAAGGTATATGTGATATACATGTTATTGATGTGTACCTAACTAGAGCTCGTAGTAGCACTGGTATTTGATCTTGGTTACATTGCTAATATTTGCAACTCGAAGCAGGACTACGGAATAAGCGAGCACCGGCAAGGGCGAGGTGACGATGCGCATGGGAAACGGTTCCAAAGTCGATGTGATCGCGGTCGCACGCTACCTCTACATCTACCTTCGGGATTAGTTTTAGACCTAAATAATTGTTATTTGGTGCCGCGTTGAGCATGAACATTATATCTGGATCTTGTTTGATGCGAGACGATTATTCATTTAAATCGAGAGAATAATGGTTGTTCTATTTATATGAGTAATATCTTTTATGGTCATGCACACTTGAAGAGTGGTCTATTTTATTAAATCTCGATAGTAGTGATACACATATTCATAGTGTTGAAACCAAAAGATGCAGAGTTGATAATGATAGTGCAACTTATTTGTGCACTTGCCGTTTGGGTCATATCGAGTAAAGCGCATGAAGAAACTCCATCTTGATGGACTTTTGGAATCACTTGATTATGAATCACTTGGTACTTGCGAACCGTGCCTTATGGGCAAGATGACTAAAATGCCGTTCTCGGAACTATGGAGCGAGCAACTGATTTGTTGGAAATCATACATCCGATGTTTGTGGTCCAATGAATGTTGAGGCTCATGGCGGATATCGTTATTTTCTCACCTTCACAGATGATTTGAGCAGATATGGGTATATCTACTTGATGAAACACAAGTCTGAAACATTTGAAAAGTTCAAAGAATTTCAGAGTGAAGTGGAAAATCATCGTAACAAGAAAATAAAGTTTCTACGATCTGATCGTGGAGGAGAATATTTGTGTTACGAGTTTGGCCTACACTTGAAACAATGTGGAATAGTTTCGCAACTCATGCCACCTGGAACACCACAACAAAATGGTGTGTCCAAACGTCGTAATCATACTTTACTTGATATGGTGCGATCTATGATGTCTCTTACTGATTTACCGCTATCGTTTTGGGGTTATGCTTTAGAGACGGCCGCATTCACGTTAAATAGGGCACCATCAAAATCCGTTGAGACGACGCCTTATGAACTGTGGTTTGGCAAGAAACCAAAGTTGTTGTTTCTTAAAGTTTGGGGTTGCGATGCTTATGTAAAGAAACTTCAACCAGATAAGCTCGAACCTAAATCAGAGAAATGTGTCTTAATAGGATACCCAAAAGAGATTGTTGGGTACACCTTCTATCACAGATCCGAAGGCAAGACATTCGTTGCTAAGAATGGATCCTTTCTAGAGAAGGAGTTTCTCTCGAAAGAAGTGAGTGGGAGGAAAGTAGAACTTGATGAGATAATAGTATCTACTCCCTTATTGAAAGTAGTTCATCACAAGAACCGGTTCTCGTGACAACTACACCAATTAGTGAGGAAGCTGATGATAATGATCATGAAACTTGAGATCAAGTTTCTCTGAACCTCGTAGGTCTACGAGTAAGATCCGCACTGAGTGGTACGGTAATCCTATTCGGAAGTCATGTTACTTGACCATGATGAACCTACGAACTATGAAGAAGCGATGATGAGCCCAGATTCCGCAAAATGGCTAGAAGCCATGAAATCTGAGATGGGATCCATGTATGAAAACAAAGTATGGACTTTGGTTGACTTGCCCGATGATCGGCAAGCCATTGAGAATAAATGGATCTTTAAGAAGAAGACTGACGCTGATGGTAATATAACTGTCTATAAAGCTCGACTTGTTGCAAAAGGTTTTCGACAAGTTCAAGGGGTTGACTACGATGAGACTTTCTCACCCGTAGCGATGCTTAAGTCCGTCCGAATCATGTTAGCTATTGCTGCATTTCATGATTATGAAATTTGGCAAATGGATGTCAAGACTGCATTCTTGAATGGATTTCTAGAAGAAGAGTTGTATATGATGCAACGGAAGGTTTTGTTGATCCAAAGGGAGCGACAAAGTGTGCAAGCTCCAGTGATCCATTTATGGACTGGTGCAAGCATCTCGGAGTTGGAATAAGCGCTTTGATAGTGTGATCAAAGCATATGGTTTTATCTGAGACTTTTGGAGAAGCCTGTATTTACAAGAAAGTGAGTGGGAGCTCAGTAGCATTTCTAATTTTATATGTAGATGACATATTATTAATTGGAAATGATATAGAATTCTGGATAGCATAAAGGGATACTTGAATAAAAGTTTTCAATGAAAGACCTCGGTGAAGCTGCTTACATATTGGGCATCAAGATCTATAGAGATAGATCAAGGCGCTTAATAGGACTTTCACAAAGCACATACCTTGACAAAATTTTGAAGAAGTTCAAAATGGATCAAGCAAAGAAAGGATTCTTGCACGTGCTACAAGGTGTGAAGTTGAGTCAAACTCAATGCCCGACCACTGCAAAAGATAGAGAGAAAATGAAAAATGTTCCTATGCTTCAGCCATAGGCTCTATCATGTATGCAATGTTGTGTACTGACACTGACGTATGCTTAGCTATAAGCTTAGCAGGAAGGTACCAAAGTAATCCGAGTGGATCATGGACAGCGGTCAAGAACATCTGAAATACGAAAAGGACTAAGGATATGTTTCTCGTATATGGAGGTGACAAAGAGCTAGTCGTAAACGGTTACGCCGATGCAAGCTTTGACACCGATCCGGACGATTCTAAATCGCAAACCGGATACGTGTTTTTATTAAGCGGTGGAGCTGTAAGTTGGTGCGTTCTAAACAAAGCGTCATAGCGGGATCTACATGTGAAGCGGAGTACATAGCTGCTTCGAAGCAGCAAATGAAGGAGTGCGGATGAAGGAGTTCATTTCCGATCTAGGTGTCATACCTAGTGCATCGGGACCAATGAAGATCTTCTGTGACAATACTGGTGCAATTGCCTTGGCAAAGGAATCCAGATTTCACAAGAGGACCAAGCACATCAAGAGACACTTCAATTCCATTCGGGACCAAGTCCAGGTGGGAGACATAGAGATTTGCAAGATACATACGGATCTGAATGTTGCAGACCCGTTGACTAAGCCTCTTCCACGAGCAAAACATGATCACCACCAAGACTCCATGGGTGTTAGAATCATTACTGTGTAATCTAGATTACTGACTCTAGTGCAAGTGGGGGACTGACGGAAATATGCCCTGGAGGCAATAATAAAGTTATTATTTATTTCCTCATATCATGATAAATGTTTATTATTCATGCTAGAATTGTATTAACAGGAAACATGATACATGTGTGAATACATAGACAAACATAAAGTCACTAGTATGCCTCTACTTGACTAGCTCATTAATCAAAGATGGTTATGTTTCCTAACCATGAGACATGTGTTGTCATTTGATTAATGGGATCACATCATTAGGAGAATGATGTGATTGACATGACCCATTCCATTAGCCTAGCACTTGATCGTTTAGTATATTGCTATTGCTTTTTCATGACTTATACAAATACATGTTGAGATTGCTCGTAACTATGAGATTATGCAACTCCGTTTACGGAAGAACACTTTGTGTGCTACCAAAGCGTCACAACGTAATGGGTGATTATAAAGGTGCTCTACAGGTGTCTCCAAGGTACATGTTGGGTTGGCATATTTGAGATTAGGTTTTGTCACTCCGATTGTCGGAGAGGTATCTCTGGGCCCTCTCGGTAATACACATCACCTAAGCCTTGCAAGCATTGTAACTAATGAGTTAGTTATAAGATGATGTATTACTGAGCGAGTAAAGAGACTTGCGGTAACGAGATTGAACTAGGTATTGGATACCGACGATCAAATCTCGGGCAAGTAACATACCGATGACAAAGGAACAACGTATGTTGTTATGCGGTTTGACCGATAAAGATCTTCGTAGAATATGTAGGAACCAATATGGGCATCCAGGTCCGCTATTGGTTATTGACCGAGAATGGTTCTAGGTCATGTCTACATAGTTCTCGAACCGTAGGGTCCATGCACGCTTAACGTTTCGATGACAATTTTATTATGAGTTTATAAGTTTTGATGTACCGAAGTTTGTTGAGTCCGGATGTGATCACGGACATGACGAGGAGTCTCGAAATGGTCGAGACATAAAGATTGATATATTGGAAGACTATATTTGGACACCGTAAGTGTTCGGGTGATTTGGAGAAAACAGGAGTGTAGGGAGGTTACTGGAACCCCGGGAGGTAAATGGGCCTTATGGGCTTCGAGGGAAAAGAGAGAGGGGCGGCCAGGGGTGGGCGCCCTCCCCCAGTCCGAATAGGACTAGGAGGCGGGCCCCTTTCCTTCTCCCCTCCCCCCCCCTCCTAGTAGGAGTAGGAAAGGGGGAGTCCTACTCCTACTGGGAGGAGGATTCCTCCTAGCGCCTTGGCGCGCCCTAGGGGCGGCCGGCCTCCCCCTTGCTCCTTTATATACGTGGGCAGGGGGCACCCTAGAAACACACAAGTTGATCTACGGATCGTTCCTTAGCCGTGTGCGGTGCCCCCTCCACCATATTCCACCTCGGTCATATCGTCGCGAAGTTTAGGCGAAGCCTGCGCGCCGTAGAACATCATCATCGTCCTACCACGTCGTCTTGTGACGGAACTCATCTCCTCGAGCTCGGCTGGATCGGAGTATGAGATCGTCATCGAGCTGTCGTGTGTGAACTCAAGGCTCCGTGACGTTCGGTGCTTGGATCGGTCGGATCGTGAAGGCGACGACTACATCCTCCGCGTTGTGATCGCTTCCGCTTACGGGTCTACGAGGGTACGTGGACAACACTCTCCCCCTCGTTGCTATGCCATCACCATGATCTTGCGTGTGCGAGGAAATTTTTGAAATTACTCGTTGCGTGTGCGTAGGAATTTTTTGAAATTACTCGTCCAAACCAACAGTGGTATCGAGCCTAGGTTTTATGCGTTGATGTTATATGCGAGTAGAACACAAGTGAGTTGTGGGCGATACAAGTCATCTTGCTTACCAGCATGTCATACTTTGGTTGGCGGTATTGTGAGATGAAGCGGCCGGACCGACATTACTGCGTCGCTTCTGCGAGGCTGGTTTCACCGTTTCGAGCACTCATGCTTAAAGGTGGCTGGCGGGTGTCTGTCTCTCTCACTTTAGCTGAATCGAGTGTGGCTCGCCCGGTCCTTGCGAAGGTTAAAACAACACCAACTTGATGAACTATCGTTGTGGTTTTTGATGCGTAGGTAAAACGGTTCTTGCTAAGCCCGTAGCAGCCACGTAAAATTTGCAACAACAAAGTAGAGGGCGTCTAACTTGTTTTTGCGGGGCATGTTGTGATGTGATATGGTCAAGGCGTGATGCTATATTTTATTGTATGAGATGATCATGTTTTGTAACGAAGTTATCGGCAAGTGGCGAGGAGCCATATGGTTGTCGCTTTATTGTATGAAATGCAAGCATACGTAATTGCTTTACTTTATCACTAAGCGGTAGTGATAGTCGTAGAAGCAATAGATGGCGTAACGACAACGATGCTACGATGGAGATCAAGGTGTCGCGCGGTGGCGATGGTGATCACGGCGGTGCTTCAGAGATGGAGATCACAAGCAAGATGATGATGGCCATATCATATCACTTATATTGATTGCATGTGATGTTTATCCTTTATGCATCTTATCTTGCTTTGATTGGCGGTAGCATTTTAAGATGATCTCTCACTAAAATTATCAAAAGTGTTCTCCACAGTATGCACCGTTGCCAAAGTTCGTCGTGCCCGGACACCACGTGATGATCGGGTGTGTTAAGCTCTCGTCCATCTACAGCGGGTGCAAGACAATTTTGCACCAGCGGAATACTCGAGTTAAACTTGGCGAGCCTAGCATATGCGGATATGGCCTCGGAACACGGAGACCGAAAGGTCGGCGTGAATCATATAGTAGATATGATCAACATAGTGATGTTCACCATTGAAAACTACTCCATCTCACGTGATGATCGGTTATGGTTTAGTTGATTTGGATCACGTGATCACTTAGATGACTAGAGATGTTTGTCTAAGTGGGAGTTCTTAAGTAATATGATTAATTGAACTTAAATTTATCATGAACTTAGTACCTCATAGTATTTTGCTTGTCTATGTTTGTTTGTAGATAGATGGCTCGTCTTTGTTGTTAGTTGAATTTTAATCGTTCCTTGAAAGCAAAGTTGAAAGATGATGGTAGCAATTACGCGGATTTGGGTCCGTAACACGAGGATTATCCTCATTGCTGCCACAGAAAAGTTACGTCTGGAAGCACCGCTGGGTGCGGACCTCTTCTTGATGCAACTAACGGCGTTAAAGCGTCTGGCGAGCAAAGGCGATGACTACTCTATAGTTCATTGTGTGCCGTGCTACGGCTTAGAACCGGGTCTTCAACGATGTTTTGAGCGTCATGGAGCATATGAGATGTTCGAGGAGTTGAAGTTAATATTTCAAGCAAATGCCGGATTGAGAGATATGAAGTCTCCAATAAGTTCTATAGCTGCAAGATGGAGGAGAATAGTTACATCGGTGAGCATATACTCAAAATGTGCAGGTATAATAATCACTTGATTCAAGCTGGGAGTTAATCTTCCGGATGATAGCGTCATTGTGAAATTCTCCAATCACTGCCACCAAGCTACAAGAGCTTTGTGATGAACTATAATATGCAAGGGATGAACAAGACTATTCGAGCTATTTGCAATGCTAAAAGCTGCGGAGGTAGAAATCAGAAGGAGCATCAAGTGTTGATGGTCAACAAGACCACTAGTTTCAAGAAAAGGGCAAAGGAAGAAGAAGGGAACTTCAAGAAGAACGACAAGCAAGTTCTTTGCTCAAGAGAAGAAACTCAAGTCGGACCTAAGCACTGGCTGAAGTGCTTCTCTTGCAAGCGATGGTCACTAGAAGCGAACTGCCCCAAGTATTTGGCGGATAAGAAGGATGGCAAAGTGAACAAAGGTATATGTGATATACATGTTATTGATGTGTACCTAACTAGAGCTCGTAGTAGCACACAGGTATTTGATCTTGGTTACATTGCTAATATTTGCAACTCAAAGCAGGGACTACTGAATAAGCGAGCACCGGCCAGGGCGAGGTGACGATGCGCATGGGAAAGCGGTTCCAAAGTCAATGTGATCGCGGTCGACACGCTACCTCTACATCTACCTTCGGGATTAGTTTTAGACCTGAATAATTGTTATTTGGTGCGGCGTTGAGCATGAACATTATATCTGGATCTTGTTTGATGCGAGGCGATTATTCATTTAAATCGAGAGAATAATGGTTGTTCTATTTATATGAGTAATATCTTTTATGGTCATGCACACTTGAAGAGTGGTCTATTTTATTAAATCTCGATAGTAGTGAAACACATATTCATAGTGTTGAAACCAAAAGATCAGAGTTGATAATGATAGTGCAACTTATTTGTGTACTTGCCGTTTGGGTCATATCGGAGTAAAGCGCATGAAGAAACTCCATCTTGATGGACTTTTGGAATCCTTGATTATGAATCACTTGGTACTTGCGAACCGTGCCTTATGGGCAAGATGACTAAAATGCCGTTCTCGGAACTATGGAGCGAGCAAGCGATTTGTTGGAAATCATACATCTTGATGTTTGTGGCCCAATGAATGTTTAGGCTCATGGCGGGTATCGTTATTTTCTCACCTTCACAGATGATTTGAGCGAGATATGGGTATATCTACTTGATGAAACACAAATCTGAAACATTTGAAAAGTTCAAAGAATTTCAGAGTGAAGTGGAAAATCATCGTAACAAGAAAATAAAGTTTCTCGATCGATCGTGGAGGAGAATATTTGTGTTACGAGTTTGGCTACACTTGAAACAATGTGGAATAGTTTCGCAACTCATGCCACGGAACACCACAACAAAATGGTGTGTCCAAGCGTCGTAATCATACTTTACTTGATATGGTGCGATCTATGATGTCTCTTCTTGATTTACGCTATCGTTTTGGGGTTATGCTTTAGAGGCGGCGCATTCACGTTAAATAGGGCACCATCAAAATCCGTTGAGACGACGCCTTATGAACTGTGGTTTGGCAAGAAACCAAAGTTGTTGTTTCTTAAAGTTTGGGGTTGCGATGCTTATGTAAAGAAACTTCAACCAGATAAGCTCGAACCTAAATCAGAGAAATGTGTCTTAATAGGATACCCAAAAGAGATTGTTGGGTACACCTTCTATCACAGATCCGAAGGCAAGACATTCGTTGCTAAGAATGGATCCTTTCTAGAGAAGGAGTTTCTCTCGAAAGAAGTGAGTGGGAGGAAAGTAGAACTTGATGAGATAACTGTATCTACTCCCTTATTGGAAAGTAGTTCATCACAAGAACCGGTTCTGTGACAACTACACCAATTAGTGAGGAAGCTAATGATAATGATCATGAAACTTGAGATCAAGTTTCTCTTGAACCTCGTGAGGTCTACGAGTAAGATCCGCACGAGTGATGCGGTAATCCTATTGCGGAAGTCATGTTACTTGACCATGATGAACCTACGAACTATGAGGAAGCGATGATGAGCCGGATTCCATAAAATGGCTAGAAGCCATGAAATCGAGATGGGATCCATGTATGAAAACAAAGTATGGACTTTGGTTGACTTGCCCGATGATCGGCAAGCCATTGAGAATAAATGGATCTTTAAGAAGAAACTGGCGCTGATGGTAATATAAGCTGTCTATAAAGCTCGACTTGTTGCAAAAGGTTTTCGACAACTTCAAGGGGTTGACTACGATGAGACTTTCTCACCCGTAGCGATGCTTAAGTCCGTCCGAATCATGTTAGCTATTGCTGCATTTCATGATTATGAAATTTGGAAAATGGATGTCAAGGCGCATTCTTGAATGGATTTCTAGAAGAAGAGTTGTATATGATGCAGCGGAAGGTTTTGTTGATCCAAAAGGTCTTGACAAAGTGTGCAAGCTCAGCGTTCCATTTATGGACTGGTGCAAGCATCTCGGAGTTGGAATAAGCGCTTTGATAGTGTGATCAAAGCATATGGTTTTATCTGAGACTTTTGGAGAAGCCTGTTTTTACAAGAAAGTGAGTGGGAGCTCTGTAGCATTTCTAATTTTATATGTAGATGACATATTATTAATTGGAAATGATATAGAATTTCTGGATAGCATAAAGGAATACTTGAATAAAAGTTCTTCAATGAAAGACCTCAGTGAAGCTGCTTACATATTGGGCATCAAGATCTATAGAGATAGATCAAGACGCTTAATAGGACTTTCACAAAGCACATACCTTGACAAAATTTTGAAAAAGTTCAAAATGGATCGAGCAAAGAAAGGATTCTTGCACTGTGCTACAAGGTGTGAAGTTGAGTCAAACTCAATGCCCGACCACGAGAAAAGATAGAGAGAAAATGAAAAATGTTCCTATGCTTGACCATAGGCTCTATCATGTATGCAATCTTGTGTACCGGACACGGCGTATGCTTAGCGATAAGCTTGGCAGGAAGGTACCAAAGTAATCCGAGTGGATCCTGGACAGCGATCAAGAACATCTGAAATACGAAAAGGACTAAGGATATGTTTCTCGTATATGGAGGTGACAAAGAGCTAGTCGTAAATGGTTACGTCGATGCAAGCTTTGACACTGATCGGACGATTCTAAATCGCAAACCGGATCGTGTTTTTATTAAGCGGTGGAGCTGTAAGTTGGTGCGAGTTCTAAACAAAGCGTCATAGCGGGATCTACATGTGAAGCGGAGTACATAGCTGCTTGAAGCAGCAAATGAAGGAATGCGGATGAAGGAGTTCATTTCGATCTAGGTATCATACCTAGTGCATCGGGACCAATGAAGATCTTTGTGACAATACTGGTGCAATTGCCTTGGCAAAGGAATCCAGATTTCACAAGAGGACCAAGCACATCAAGAGACACTTCAATTCCATTCGGGACCAAGTCCAAGTGGGAGACATAGAGATTTGCAAGATACATACGGATCTGAATGTTGCGAACCGTTGACTAAGCCTCTCTCACGAGCAAAACATGATCAGCACCAAGACTCCATGGGTGTTAGAATCATTACTATGTAATCTAGATTATTGACTCTAGTGCAAGTGGGAGACTGAAGGAAATATGCCCTAGAGGCAATAATAAAGTTATTATTTATTTCCTCATATCATGATAAATGTTTATTATTCATGCTAGAATTGTATTAACCGGAAACATGATACATGTGTGAATACATAGACAAACATAAAGTCACTAGTATGCCTCTACTTGACTAGCTCATTAATCCAAGATGGTTATGTTTCCTAACCAGAGACATGTGTTGTCATTTGATTAATGGGATCACATCATTAGGAGAATGATGTGATTGACATGACCCATTTCCTTAGCCTAGCACTTGATCGTTTAGTATATTGCTATTGCTTTCTTCATGACTTATACAAAGTTCCTGCAACTATGAGATTGCCTGCAACTATGAGATTGTGCAACTCCCGTTTACCGGAAGAACACTTTGTGTGCTACCAAAGCGTCTAGCGTAAGCTGGGTGATCATAAAGGTGCTCTACAGGTGTTTCGAAGGTACATGTTGGGTTGGCATAATTGAGATTAGGTTTTGTCACTCCGATTGTCGGAGAGGTATCTCTGGGCCCTCTCGGTAATACTCATCACCTAAGCCTTGCAAGCATTGTAACTAATGAGTTAGTTATAAGATGATGTATTCTGAGCGAGTAAAGAGACTTGCCGTAGCGAGATTGAACTAGGTATTGGATACAAGCGATCAAATCTCGGGCAAGTAACATACCGATGACAAAGGGAACAATGTATGTTGATATGCGGTTTGACCGATAAAGATCTTCGTAGAATATGTAGGAACCAATATGGGCATCCAGGTCCGCTATTGGTTATTGATTGAGAATGGTTCTAGGTCATGTCTACATAGTTCTCGAACCGTAGGGTCCTTGCACGCAACGTTCGATGACAATTTTATTATGAGTTTATAAGTTTTGATGTGCGAAGTTTGTTGAGTCCGGATGTGATCACGGACATGGCGAGGAGTCTCGAAATGGTCGAGACATAAAGATTGATATATTGGGCGACTATATTCGGACACCGTAAGTGTTAGGGTGATTTCGGAGAAAGCAGGAGTGTCGGGGGTTCTGGAACCCCGGGAGAGTATTGGGCCTTATGGGCTTTGGGGAAAGGAGATGGGCGGCCGGCATGGGCGCGCCTCCCCTCTGGTCGAGATGGACTAGGGGCGGCGCCCTTTCCTTCCCCTCCCCTTCCTTCCCCCTCCTAGTAGGAGTAGGAAAGGAGGAGTCCTACTCCTACTAGGAGGAGGATTCCTCCTCCTTGGCGCCCAAGGGGCGGCTAGCCTCCCCTTGCTCCTTTATATCTGAGGCGGGGGGCACCATGAACACACAAGTTGATCTACGGATCGTTCCTTAGCCGTGTGCGGTGCCCCCTCCACCATATTCCACCTCGGTCATATCGTCGCGGAGTTTAAGCGAAGCCTGCGCGATAGAACATCATCATCGTCCTGCGCCGTCGTCTTGTGGAACTCATCTCCGGAGCTCGGCTGGATCGGAGGCCGGAGATCGTCATCGAGCTGAATGTGTGTTGAACTCGAAGGCTCCGTACGTTCGGTGCTTGGATCGGTCGGATCGTGAAGACGTACGACTACATCAACCGCGTTGTGCTAACGCTTCCGCTTACAATCTACGAGGGTACGTGGACGAACACTCTCTCCTCTCGTTGCTATGCCATCACCATGATCTTGCGTGTGCGTAGGAATTTTTTTGAAATTACTACGTCCAAACCAACAATATGTGCCCTGGAAGTTGTCAAGGAATGCGGCTTCCAGGTCCTCCCAACATCCAATTGACTCTGCGGGCAAGCTATTAAGCCAATGCCGAGCTGGTCCTTTAAGCTTGAGTGGGAGATACTTGATGGCATGGAGATGCGTCATGCGCCGGGCCATATGGATATGAAGGAGATAATCTTGATCCAAACCGCGGGTCTGTTGTGCCATCGTAGGATTCAATGTTCACGGGTTTAAACCCTTGAGGATTTGATGATCCATTACTTCGTCTGTGAAGCATAGTGGGTGTCTTGGCGCCTCTATATTGAGCAATATCACGGCGTAGCTCAAAAGGCGTTGTCTGCTGTGTTCGGCCGGACGGAGTTCTTTGTATCCGGCGTGACGGTAGTCATCGTGGGTCGTGGGCGCCCACGTGATCCGTAGATGGATCTGGATTGTCTTTCCTTGTCCTCAATATATCCCATAAGTCGGCGCATTCCCCGTGGCCGGCGCTTTTCGAGTGGTGCGGAGTGCAGTTACGGCGGAGGGCCTAGATGCCTCTCTGTCGCGCCACGAGGTGGTCGATCCGCCATATTGTGCGCTGGTGATGAAGGTTTGTATGCTTCCTCCTCTAGTCGGGGAGCAACTTGCGTTTTAGGTAGCTTTTGGAGGCGTTCGAGTTCATACTCTTGACCGCGAGGACCTCGGTCCATCTGTCGGCCAGCCAGGTCTTGATCAGCTCGAAGCTGTTGCTGCTTCTTTTTTAGGCTGTTCGCCGTGGCCATTAGCCTGCATTTAAAACGCTCTTGTTCGACGGGATCCTCGGGCACGACAAATTCGTCGTCGTTGAGGCTTGCCTCATCTCTGGGGGGAGGCATGTAATTGTCATCCTCTATCTCCTCGTCTGCCGCTCTCTCTTGAGGGTTGGCTTCTCCATCCTCTGTCTGAATCTTCTTTGGAGGGTTGTCTTCGGCACTCTCGGGGTGTTATTATCTTGATGCCGGAATCTCCATTCTTGCTATGGCGGGATTTAGAGCGGCGCCCGACATCGGTGCTTGGGCTGTTTCTTAGAGGAATCTGCCTCCATTGCTTCTTCGCCGTCCCCATCCTTTGGGGTGTCCACCATGTATATGTCGTATGACGAGGTGGTCTTCAGGTGCCCGTAGGCGCTGGTTCTTGTAAATCTCTGGCATCGTCGTCCATGCCGTCGATGTCTTTGGAGTCGTAGTCTAGCATGTCGGTTAGATAAATCGATAGTGGCTACAAAGTGGGTGGTGGTTGGGATTTGAATTTCTTTGTCGTGCATCCCAACCATCGACCATGATCGGCCGAGGCTCTCTCGATAACGAGAGATGCTTTAGCGAATTTAGGATGTCGCCAAAGGGTGAGTGCTAAAAGATGTCCGCAGCGGTGAATTCCATCATCGGTGCCCAATCGGATTCGATTGGTAGGCGCGAGGAGGTTACGAGTCCGGCAAGGAGTCCGGCACCTCGGAGTCCACGAGCTTTATAAAGGACAAGGTCGATATTCGGCTCCATCGCCGTAGAAGTTGCAGCTCGGCGGTGTCCACCACCATCCTCGTCTGCGCGGTCGGCTCTGAACTATGGGTCGGGGCGGATTCGTGTCGCGGCCTCAAGGTTACGTCCGGCAATGAGCTAAATCATGCCCATCGTGGCGGTCGGCGGCACGCTCGGCGTGGCTCGAATCCATCGAAAATCAAATCTCCGCGGATGTCGACCATGAAGTTTAGGCTTCCAAATCGACCTTATGGCCAGGCGTAGCTTCGATCTGCTCGGATGGCCAAGTGAATTGGCCGCATGATGCAAAGCCGCCGAACACGAAGATCTGTCCGGGAGAAAATTCTCACCCTGGGTGTGTTGTTGTTGATTGAAGAAGCCATCAATCCTATCGGTGGCGACACGGAGGAACTCTCAATGAAAGCACCAATGTCGGTGTCGAACCGGCGGATCTCGGTAGGGGTCCCAAAGCGTGCGTCTAGGCGGATGGTAATAGGAGACAAGGGACACGATGTTTTTACCGAGTTCGGGCCCTCTCGATGGAGGTAAAACCCTACTCCTGCTTGATTGATATTGATGATATGGGTAGTACAAGAGTGGATCTACCACGAGATCAAGGAGGCTAAACCCTAGAAGCTAGCCTATGGTATGATTGTTGTAATGGTTGTGTGTCCTACGGACTAAAACCCTCCGGTTTATATAGACAGGAAAGGGCTAGGGTTACAGTCGATTACAATGGTAGGAGATCTACATATCCGTATCGCCAAGCTTGCATTCCACGCCAAGGAAAGCCCCATCCGGACACGGGACGAATTCTTCAATCTTGTATCTTCATAGTCTTGGAGTCCGGCCGATGATGATAGTCCGGCTATCCGGATACCCCCTAGTCCAGGACTCTCTCAATCGACAATAAACTTTGTTCTATTAAAGAAGGTTGCCTTAACTCTCATAAGCCCCTTCCACAACGGCGAATCAGTTGGTCTCACTGTCACCTGTGACAAAGTCTTGGACTGCAGATACTTGTTACGGAGAATCTGCGCCCATGTTGCGTCGATCTCAACAGATAGCTTATCTGCCACTTCTTCGAAAGGCATCCGTTCTTGACCTCAAGATTCTCAATACCCAGACCCCCTTGGTCCTTAGGTCTACAAATAATATCCCACTTGGCGAGTCTATACTTTCTCTTTAGTTCATCACTCTGCCAAAAAAATCTTGATCGGTAGAAGTCCAGCCTTTTCCTAACCGCAACTGGAACTACAAAGAAAGATAGTAGGAACATTGGCATACTCGTGCGGATCGAATTAATAAGGATCAACTGGCCTCCATAAGACATAAGTTTGCCCTTCTAGCAACTAAGTTTTTTTCTCGAACCGATCTTCGATGCATTTCCACTCTCTGTTTGTTAGCTTATGATGGTGAATGGGTATACCTAGGTAATTAAAAGGTAAAGCCCCTAATTCACATCCAAACAATTGCCTATAAGCCTCTTGTTCCTCCTTGGCTCTACCAAAGCAGAACAACTCGCTTTTATGAAAGTTAATCTTTAATCCGGTCAATTGTTCAAATAAGCATAACACCAGCTTCATATTTCTCGCTTTTGCCTAGTCATGCTCCATAAAGATGATTGTATCATCAGCATACTGTAGAATGGACACCCCCCCCCATCAACTAGGTGAGGCACCAAGCCAGCCACCTGACCGGCCTCCTTTGCTCTACCTATGAGAATTGCCAACATGTCAACCACAATGTTGAACAAAACAGGGGACATTGGATCACCTTGCCTCAGGCCTTTGTGTGTCTGGAAATAATGACCTATATCGTCATTCACTTTAATTCCAACACTCCCTTTTTGCGTAAAGGATTCTACAGCATCGCCAAGCTTCATCAAAACCCTTCATCGTAAAGCTTTGTTGAAGGAAGGGCCATTTGACTTTGTAAATGCGCTTTTCTCAAAATCCACTTTGAAAACAACCCCATCCAGCTTTTTGTGTGGATTTCATGGAGCGTTCATGAAGGACCACAACCCTTCAAGGATGTTCTGTGCAGCATGGAAGCAGTTTGGGTGGGCTGCACCACGGCATGCACGATCTGTGTGAGCCTATTAGTCCCGACCTTGGTGAAAATTTTGAAACTAACATTAAGAAGATAGATGGGCCTGAATTGCTCAATTCTCACAGCCTCTGTTTTCTTAGGAAGATGGGTTATCGTTCCAAAATTGAGCTGAAAAAGCTGAAGCTGCTTGAGAAGAGAACATTGAACAAAGGCAATAGATCCCCTTTAATGATATGCCAACACTTTTATAAAACTCAATTTGAAATCCATCGGGTCCCGGTGCCTTGTTATTTTTCATTTGCGAAATGGCCTCAAACACCTCTTTCTCAGAGAAAGGAGCCGCAAGAATATCATTCTCCACCGCTGTGAGTTGAGGAACATCCTCAATCCTGGACTCATCCAGAGACATACAGTTCTCTTCTGGAGGGCCAAACAGCTGCTTGTAATACTCTGTAATGTATAATTTTAGGTTTTCCTATCCTAAAATTGTTCCTTCATCTTGCTCAAGCTGAAAGATCCTCTTCTTTCTATGTTTACCATTAGCGATCATGTGAAAGAATTGAGTGTTCTCATCCCCCTGGACTACTAACCTTGGCCTGCAATGCCCACTTCAACTCCTCTTCTCTAAGAAGTTCTTTCAGCCTCATCCCCACATCAAGCTTGGCATGAAGCTCCGCGGCCGGCAGCACCGTGGTTTCTGCTTTTACATCTAGGGACTGAATAAGGGAAAGGAGATTTCCTTTTCGACCTTATAAATCCCGCTAAGATGCTAAGCCCACCCACGCAGGAAACTCCTCAAATGTCTAATCTTATTACTTGTTATTTGAGCGCGATCTTCCCTCCTGAATCCTTAGCCCACTCTCTGGCCACGAGATCAAGGAAGCCTTCTCATTCAAACCAAGCCAGCTCAAAGGAGAACGCATTTTTCTTTCCCAGGTGGGTGGCCTCACCAGAGTCGACAAATAACGGCGTGTGGTCAGAAATTCCACGGGACAAAGCCTGGACTGTTACTAGCGGGAACTTCTGTTCCCAATCGACACTAGCCAACACTCAATCCAATTTCTCATACGTCGGATTTGGCAGCGCGTTAGCCCAGGTGAATTTTCTACCCAAGAGCTCAATTTCTCTCAGGTCCAGACTTTCAGTGATAGTATTGACCATGAACGACCATTTGCCGTCAAAGTTATCATTGTTCTTATCCTCACGCCTTCTAATTATATTGAAATCACCCCCCACCAGGATAGGAAGCTGCTCGGAACCGCAAATCCGAATGAGATCAGCCAAGAACTCGGGCTTGAGTTCGGGCTGTGCGGCACCATATACCGCAACCAGAGCCCAATTAAACCCATCTTCCTTCGAACGCACCCGAAACTTGACTGTAAAGTCACCCATGACCACACTTCAAACCTCAAGCGCTTCGCATCTAACGCCGAGTAAGATTCCACCAGATCGCCCTCTCGGTGGCAGGCAATGCCAATAAAAATCAATACCTCCCAACAAAGTATTTAGAAATTGTGGCGCAAAATTATCTCTACCAGTCTCCGATAGAGCGATAAAATCTAAACTATGCTCGACAGACGCCTCAGCAAGAAACCTTCTTTTAGCCAAGTCCTTTAGACCTCTGCTATTCCAAAAGATTCCTTTCATAGTTCATCATGGAATTTTTTAGCCGTACGAATCCTAGCACTCCTACGCACTGCGGACACCGGGTACACCTTCCGTTTCCACTTGCGTTTAGATACAGTTTGACTCTGCAACCGGTCCTCACAACCAGTCTCAGAAGGGCTAGCCATAACCATCTCAGTAGAATCATCCTCTACTTCCGCCTCAGGAATGGGCGGCATAAGATCCGCACAACAATTGTCGAGCACCCTGACCCCCAGCGCATCAACCTCATAATCACTCATGGGTTTAACCGCAACAATATTATGAATCATCTCTAAGGCCCGCTCAGCCTCTAGATCCAGAAGATCATTAACAGAATTAGAGATTTCAGTAACATTATTACCTAGTGAAACTCCTAATTGATTTGCATTTTTCAACAATCTCATCATTTGAAAAATGCAGAATGGAATTAGAAGTAATGACTGACATACCAGTAGTGACCTCAACGTCACGGAGCTTGGCCACCCTCATGGTGCACCGCTGCTGAATGTCGTCCACATCCGGCTGAGTCTGGAGACGGCCACTCACCCGTCGCCCCTCAGACATCGGATCCTGAATCCCTCCAAACGCAATGACCTCCTCCCGAGAGATCCTGGTCGGGGTAGGGCCTCCTGCCTCACCCCAACCGCTAGGCCGGACCACCTGCACTGGCTCCCCCGTAGCCTCGCCAGAAGTGGAAGGCACTCGCCATGACCTCGAGGCGCTGGCGCGCCGCAGAGCGGGCCGGCAATGGCGGGGTGAAGGAGTGTATGGGCCACTGCCCTAACTCCCCACCCAGACCGGAGAGGCCACCACCATAAGCACCGCAGGGAAAGAGGGCTCGAGGCCACCTGCCCGAGCCCTCTCCGGCAGAGCCCCCACTGCAGAGGCGTGGGCGCTTGGCGGGAGGCGGCATCCGAGGCTACCTGCCTCAGACCCCCTCCCAACGAAGAGAAGGACACGGGTGCCACCTTCCCCGAATCCCCTACCTCAGCAGGAGAAGAGCAACCCGAGGCCGCCTGCCCCGGGACTCCTCCCGACAAACCAGCCACGACCACCGGCGTCACGTCCTAAGGGGGTACAGCGTGGTGAGCACGAGAGGGAGTGGCCACCTGCCGACTCACCTCCTCCTCTCCCCAAACCTAGGTCGACGAAGCCCCAAGATCCCCAGGAATAGTGCACACAGTATCCTCAAACCCCAAAGCAGGCAACGCGTGCTCAAAAGCCTCCTCGGATTCGACTCGATCACTCCACAGCCTCGGGGGTGCAACGGCTTGGAGGGGGCCCTGGAAAATCGCAACCACGCCTGAGTAAGCGGCTTACCCTGAGGCTCCACGTGCTTCCACTCATGAAACTCAAGGATGCAATCAGTTCCCAGCACCTTACACATCCCAAAACTCAACAACCTCTGCAGATCCTCCACGGAAGGGAACTCAACTCTGAACATCTTATCAGCAAGACTGACAAGGTCCCACTGGAAATCCCGAGGCCAGCTCAGAAGCCTCTCAGACGATCGTGTCTCGAGACCTCCCTGTGGTGACCTTGACAATCCCCGTAGTCATGCTCGGGGTCTCATCAGTAACCTCTCGCTCATTCGGAGACTCGAAAAATGTTAGCCCAGCACAGTATACTCCATACATCATGAGCGACGGTGCCTGATCTCGCAATATCAGACAGTCCCCAGAGTCGTGTGCCAGCTAACCGCATGTATCACATAACAGAGCCACACACTCTGCAATGAAGTGGCCCTTGTCTCCACAACGATAACAAAGCATCTTTTCCTTACTGCGCGCCCACTTGGACGCCCTATCAGACTCAGCCCTATTTTTCATCTCCGCAGACACATCGGCCATAACCTCGTTCTCAGGAACCTGGACAGTAGCAAGAGCCGTCACCACCTCCATAGCGTGACCGGTCAGCACTGGCTCCTCGGCAGACCCGTTATCTATCATCTGCTCTACAACAACAGGTGGGGGCGGAGGACGTGGACGGTACCGGCCCCCTTGACCGCCCCGACCACCACGATGGCCACGGTAACCTCCTCGCTGCCGATGTCCCGGATCAGAAGGCCCCTCAACGAAGCCGCCGGAAGGACCCAAAAAGGGACTCTCAACCGAACCATCGCTTTGCCATGCATAACCACGACCGCCACCCGTGGACGAAGAACCACGGTGCTGGCCAGCCCCATAGGCATCGTAGCCGTCATCCCCCCATTGACCCCGGGGCGCAGCCACAGTACCGTTGGACTGCGACGGCAGAGACGGGCGAGCAACGACGTGGGGTGGAGGAGCCGGTCTAGGCATCGAACCTGAAGGCACGGGTGGCCTTGGTGGCGCAGCCTCGCCCCAAGCGCCATCGCAGATCGCTGGAACCATCGGCCAGGGCCGGAGCCGGTCCGCCCGCCCGCCGGCGGCTAGGCGGGCTGGCGGCCTCCCCCAGGCGCCCGCCAAACAAAGTGTGCCGCAGCCGGCCACCCAACCCGCGTCCGCGGCAGCCTTGGGGCGGCACGCCACCACGTCCGGCGGTGACGCCGACGCCGGCAATAGCGCCCGCTATTGTTTGCCTTGGCGGCGGCAGGCCGGCCACTACCTTGCCCGGCGGCGGCGCCCGAAGTTCGACTAGCCCCGGCTGGCGGAGGCGGCCGCTTCCCGGGAGGAGGCGCGTCTCCAGAACCAGCCATAGCGCCGAGGGGAGGGATGCGGCGAGCCCGGCCAGGTCCGGCAGTACGTAGGTGCGGCACTCGACGCAGCGGAACCTTAGGGTGCGGCGACGGAGTAGGCGAAGACGATCGATACGTGCATGCGCCCCTCCCCGATTGGAACCAAGTCCGGCCGGGCCTCATACCCACCAGACCTCGGCCCAATACTACCCACCGGCCCAACAGATTGCGGCTTAGCTCGGCCCAGGAGCAAATTCAAACGCTCCTGGCGAGCGGCTCGGATCTGGATCGCCGTGACCGCCGGCGACGATGCCGCGGTCACCTCTGACGCCGATCGAGAACTTTTCTGGCGTGCATTCTTACGTCTCTTGACCAAAGTCCATGAATCCGGTCGAATCATATCAAAAAGGGTCAAATTCGGAAGACATACCTTAGGCAATGGACCCTTCCAGGGCCGGACCGCCGCCGCCGCCGTTCGCCGGTGAACAACTCGGCGCACCATCTCCGTCGTCTCCCCTGCATGAAGCCCGATTCTCGCGGGATCATCTATGGGAAGGATCTTGTCAACGGTTGAAGCCACCTCGTCTTCGTCGTACCCAACACTCAAAAAATCGCAAATGAAGTCCGAAGGAGTCGCCGATGGAGGAGACGGCGGCGCCGCCGCATCTGCCTCCTCGTCTCCCTCGCCGCCATCGTCTTCGGTTAGGGCCCAGAACCGGCCCCCCACCTTCCGGCGATCACCGGAGGAGATGGGCGGCGGCCCCGCGGGGATCCCGGCGGCTGTGCCGCCAATCGCCCCCGCATCGCCTCTGTATCCTGTAAGCTGTAGTTGAAACTCAGATAACTCAGACAGGAGGGTATGGATGCATGATGCATGCATGGAGCCAAAGCAGATTCAGAATCGCCTTGGAGCCAAATTTCAAATTCGTCATAACTTGGTTCTGAAGTGTTGTACTCCCTGTGAACAGTAGGTGGTACGAAATTACGAAACCATCGAGCGCGAATCTAGAGGAACTGGCAGGACTAGCGGACGGAACAAAAGCTCGTACAGCCGCGGCAGCCTGCTGGGCGCGGCAGACGTTCGAATTCAGATTCGATTCGATTCAAACATCACCCTGATGGATGCACCGGCGAATCAAAGCAAATCAAGGTCCCATCGTCTGAATTGATCAAACGAGATGATTCGGCTCAATGGATTGACGGACGGATGGATGGATGTCTGGGCTGCAGCTGGAAGCTGGCCGGCAATCGGGAAGGGCACGAGTCCGCACTCCTCCAGAAAAGATGAGAAAGAAAGGAAAACCCTGAGCTTCAAAACAGGGGGACACGGGACCTGGATGGAGCGGCTACACGGAACATGATAGTAGTAGCCTCGCTTTTCCAGCGTCACTGGCCACTCCCCACAGAAAATTGACACTGCTGCTGCCTATTATTCTTTGCTACACTACTGTCGCTGCTGCAGCTGTTCCATCTTATTCCCATGAGGACACCTGCTACAGAAAATACCAATATTGTATGCGTGACATTCCATCAGGGTGAGTGACCTCCACCTGCTCCTGTCTTGGTGTTCTTTACGCTTTCCCTTTCCGCCTGCCTCCTCCTCTCTTCACTGCACCAAACAGCTAATCTTTGCTTGCTCGCCCATGACTACTGGCCAGGAGAATCCTGGATCGATCAACTCAGCCTTTCGCTTCTTTTATTTTTTATCGGTTTCATCATCAAACCCATTCCCTATGGCCCAACGGGTGCAGTATAATAATACCACGCCCAACAGGACTAGACTAGATAGATGTTAACCAGCAGTGAAACTAATAGGACTGCATCAAGGCATCAGTTGCTATTACCGACTATTATGGAAGCATGTATTTGGGAGTACTCTGTACTCTGAACCCAGTACCCAGCACCACATGCATGCATGCTGCATTCGGAGTGGCAGCCAGATACCACCATCATGAACAAGCTAGCAGGCGTCCGCTGCTACGTACTCCCTCCGTTCGGAATTACTTGTCGCAGAAATGAATGTACCTAGACATATTTTAATTCTAGATACATTCATTTCCGAGACAAGTAATTCCGAACGGAGGGAGTAGATGATAATCCTGCATGCTGTCTCTAGTCTTGGCCGCTGCTCGCCCGCTCTGCTCTTGACAAGCATGAGATCCTATCTCGTAGCGTATGTGTGTATTCCAAGCGTCAGGCCGTTTTATCGCTTGCCTTGCTGCAGGGCTCACGAGCCCGTGGATTTGCGTCCGCGTCTTGCATGCATGTATGAGGTACGGGCAGGACCTCAGAAAAACCCAATGAGAACGGACCAAGCCATGCTCAGAGCTTTCGTCTCCAGGGCGTATGATTTCGGCGTAAACTACGCACCCCTGTCTGTCTAGTAGTAGTAGTATCTCGTCCTGGGTCCAGGGCGATGGACGGCGAGCAAGCCGGCGCAGGAGATTACCTTAGCAGACCGGTCAAATGTAAAACTTATCGGCATGAGAGAGACGTCTGTAAATGTTAGTTGACGCCTGACGTCGTGCGTTTGTGTGTGTATCTGTATGTTTCTTTGTCCATTAGCTGCCAGATTTGCGCTTGTACGCACATGATCAAGACCTTTATTCCTGCATAGCGTACGGAGCTGTGATCTACGCACATGAAGGAGCAGGAGGAAAGTGAGATGTGCGAATACTTTGTTTCTGCTTTGGCTTGCAAGCGATGTCTTGTATTTTCTTTTCTCCTTCTCTACTGGCATTTTTTTCTAGGTAAGCCCTCATGGTTGACTGTAGTTCAGGGCTAGAAATTTCTTGCGGTCTCCTATTTGCAGGCGTTGTTTTCTTTTTCTTGTGTGCCTTCCTTCGTGTTCATTGTTTTTTTAGAAAAAAGAGGATGATCCCCGACCTCTGCATCTGGCCGATGCATGCGGCCACTTTATTAATTATTCTCACAGGACCTTACAAAGTCATACAACAGTAAGACTGAAGCTACCGTCTAAGCAACAACTATCGCTACACCTATCCAGTTGATAAAAGGGCGCTGATAGTCTGGCCTAATACCAAACAGACATCGCAGGCAAACTTAAACATCTAAGACCCGAGGTCTCAACCAGGCCTTTGCACTGGTATGGGGCACCTACGGTCCGCGCCTCCTCAACCGGGACGTCTGCCGGGTATGGGCCGCCGCATGACCACCGCCACGAGTCCATCTTGAGTTGTCTTGTTGCATCTACCGTGCTGTATCTCGATCATCGAGCGCCACCACGACGGCCTTGAACGGCGTCGTCCTCCTGTGAGTCCATCCTCCCACATCGAACTCCGAATCGCGCTGCGTCACGCCGTCGGATCCGTCGCCATCAATGTATGGATGAAACACCGCTCCACCAAAGAAGCCGTCCGCTGGCCACGCGAAGCCGAGTGCACCTCCAAAAATGCCGCCCCCAAGGGGGTTACGACACATGATTGCCGCCAACATCCGATCAGCTAATCTAGGGTTTCCTCCGGAGGTATTGAGTGGAGTTGGGAGCTTCACCTCGGTGATGCCTTCATGAAGGAAATGATGATAAGGGCATCGTCATCGCCGTCTCCGGCCATCGACCGAAGATCAGGTTTTCACCCGGATCCGTCCCAAGAAATCCATCCAACAACCTGTGGACCATCTCGACCGCCTTCAAAGCCCCAGATCCAGCGACCAACCGCGCAGCGGTGCCGCGTGGGACCTGGCGCACCGCCTTTGCTGAGTGTGTCACCTGGAGCCTAGGAGGAGGGCTCCCACCCCGCCTCGCCAAGCCGCGAGAGCCGCCGAGAAGGATCCCGCGCGCTCGTCGCCGTCTCTGACCGAACCAATCCATAGCAGATCGTCGTCACATATCCGTCTTGGACAGGGACTGCACCACGCCATGCCGCCGCGGGAAGCCCGAGCTTCACCGGCCTCCACCTCCAGCCGCCGGATCGAGCGAGCTTTGCTTGCCGCCATCGCTGTTCCGCCATTGGTCACTGCTTGACCATGCGAGCACAGCCGGCCGACTGACCAACTCCGACGAAGAAGAAGGCCACCACCACCAAGCCTAGGGCCAGCGCCCCAGACATCCTCGTGTTGCAAATCAAGTCCAGGAGCAATGCCCCGTCGACGGCGATTGAGATCGGTAGCACAATGAATTAGCCCGACATGAGTCAAGGCAGTTAAATGCGTTCTTTGGTGCCGTCCCCACCGCCAAGACCACTTCCATGTCGCCGCCGATCTGTGCCACCGCCGTCGATCTGGCCGGAGAGGCGCCGCCTCCCAATCGGATCGAGATCAGGAGAAACCGCCGCCGCCACGCCACAAGGGCTTTGCTTTGTGCGCCGGCGACGGCAATGAGGGAGCGGAGGAGGGCGAGGTAGGAGGAGGCGGGGGCTCCCGGTCTTGGGAGGCGCGCCCGCAGAGGAGGGACAGGAGGGGCTGGAGGAGGACGGGAGGGACGGGTGTTCATTGTGTGCCTCATAACTCTGTGAGCCCAGTGTGTGCTCATTGTGTTTGTATTCTTTTGATGCTTGTTTTTAGTCAAAAAGATACATCATTTATTCGAAAAAAATTTCTTAATGTCTACTACGAGAAGCATAACCAAGAAGGTTGACCAATGTGTTTACGATCTGTGCCGAAATTATAAGTCCTCTTGATAAATCTGAAATAGCTGGCCCAATTGGTTGGGCGGGACAACAAGACATTGCTTCATGGCAGGAAATGTGGCACGCATGCGCTGGACATCCGTAAAATAGGCCAACCGGAGAATATGCAACCATTACTATATCAATATAGTACACTGATAGATAAATATTCTTCACTTAGCTTTCTGTGAGATCCAGGACTGGATGGTCGATGGACGTATGCTGTCGCATTGGAATCATTGAAACCGCAATCTTTAAACAGACTCCTTACTTTTTCTATATTTTTCAAGGGAACAGTACGATGAATGGGCCGAGTAGAATTCTAATATCAGTCCCACAGTCATTGCAGTGCAGTCAAACTTCCTTGCATAAATCTTGAAGAATGTAACGAGAGATACATAAATCAGCATCAGTCACCGATGCACTCTGAGCCTGGGCTAATGTGAAAGGGAGCCCATTCCTGCGTCCATTCTTCCGTCGCAAAGCCAAACACGGAGTGACAATGCTGGGATCAAGGCACACGGTCCTGCTGTATGTATCGGTCAAAGCTGCTGCAGGAAAGCAACGTCATCATGGGCTCACGGCAGTGCACACCCTAACCAAACGCATACTGGGCCACATGAGCGGCCAAAAAGGTGTCTGCTTGCTTAGCGCGGATGCACGCACACTGATTGGGGCCATTTGCTTGGAGGCTTGGGAAGATCTCAAGCCATGGAGAATGTCCGGTGCCCATGTCTTCTTCACGCACCCGGTTCAAATCACCACCTGTGAAAGTGCGCGCCACGCCGGTCCTTGCCCGGTACTTAAGCAAGTGAGCACATCATCAGCTGGTTATTAGTCAGCACAGTGGTGATTAAGGAGAGGAATTGACAGGTGCTGAAGGCAACTGGAGGAGAAATGTACAGGAGAAATAATAGCACAACGTAACATAGGATGGAACACCTCATGGGCCCCTCTATGTATGGTGCATGATTGAGGCATGCACATGAAATGGAATCATCAGCTTCCCCACAGAGCAGATGATGCATTGATCTCACCAAAAAGAAAGAAAAACTTAGCCACCGGCACAACAGTACTTCCTTCGACCCATAACATAATATAAGAACGTTTTTTACACCGAGTGTCAAAAAGGAAGAAAAACTTGCCACTCGCACAGCAATAGCTTTGATGTTGATCTCCGACTCCGAGTACATTACCCTGTTCCATTTAATTGTTGATGCCATGCCATCGTCCGGTACGAGCGCAGCGTACGATCGCGACCTCGCGTCTCTATCTGTGCTCTGGTGCAGTGGCTAGCTAGCGCTTGCATGGATCATTACAGGTGTGATTTGGACGCTATCAGATGGCCAGTTCATGGGGTCGGTGTGGTCTCTCCCCTACTCTTGGATTTTGGTGGCTCGGCTGCTTCGCAGGCTCGTTAGTTATTAATTACAGCTTGAAAGGTAGGGGCAGTACGCGGCGTCGGTGCGTGCGTGCGTGTGTGGGCGTGCCCGCTCCCTTGTGTCTGTGATGAGTGACAAGGGGAAGAAGGTGAGAGGGAGGTCAAGACTTGGCAGATCATTCTTGGTAGCAGGAACGGCTACGGCGGGTGTTTGTCATGCTAAGATCACTATTGTATTCTCTAGGTGTGGGTGTGGTGTGGGCATGCGTAGGTAACTGCCTGAATCTGACTTGGTCAGTTTAATTAATTTTATTTGCAGTGGATTCTGAACTGAGCTTCCACTCCAACGTCAGGAGTTAGTAGGTGGCCATGTGTTTGCATGTCCGTGGGATTTGAGGTGATGGCTGGACTAGCTGAGTAGAGTTCCTATCAGTAAGCTAGCTAGTCATGGCGGCAAGGCTAGCGGAAACGATGGCATTTCCAGGACTGCTTTGGTGGATGTACTTACTGTAATCAGTGTGCATTGCTGGCTTGCTGCATTTAGACTCTTCGACGCCTCAGAGAAAGGCTATCTAAATGACAAGAGTAGCCGTGGCCCAGTAATTCGGCGAACACACGCAAGCAAGCAGTGACAAACTTATCGCTTCAGGTCAGGCTGAAATCGCTGCAGTTTACAGGGTCCGTCAGTCACTGACCAGCACTGGTGGTCATGCATAGGCAGGAGGCTGCAAGCCCATCATTTTTCGGGTTGGAGCTTGGAAGAGAACGTCTCTTCCTTGTGCTGTTGTGCACATGGTCCGATTTAATTTTATACGCCCGTACATGTACAATCTACCACTACGTCAGTATACTTATACTACAATGTAGTAGTACTACAACATGGGATCCGGGGGTGATTTGGCCCCTACCACCTACCAGGGGCGGATGTCGCCATCAGAGGCTCTCGCAGCGGCGCCAAGGACAAACAGGCTCCACCATTGCTCTCCTGGAACACAACAGAACGGAACACAACAGGCCCCTGGATCCGTGGATCGCACTCCGGGGTGAGCGCCATGTGCAGGCTCGCCGTAGAGTGTGGAGGAGTGGACCACCTCCGCCGCGGGCCGCACGGCGGACGGACAGGGACCATGCCGATGCCGTAGACCGTAGGCCGTAGCATCGCACGCTCGGCGTCGACGCGGCGCCGTATGTTTTTCCGGCGTGCCACGTGATTACCACGACTCCGCGAGACGCACGGCTTCGCTTCAGGGACCGCGCCGCGCACCAGAGCCCGTGCTCGATTGAGCGTCCGGCCAGCACAAGGTGTCAAGGTCCGCTGGTTGGACGCGGCCCCGACAAGCGCCAGGCCGCAGCCATGATTTCGCGGCGACGACGGGAGGAGGAGTGGGCATCAACGGCCCGTCCGTCGGCCGTACGTCGCCGTCCCGCGGCGCGGCGGGGTCTGCCGCTAGCTCGCGCTGGCGGTGCAACTGGGCGAAGCTAAGGGGACATGTGTACTTGCGCGGTTGTGCCCCGGCCGTAAAGCGAATCCACTACCGCACTGTCGCCGGCGATTCGCTCCCGGCCGGCGGATCGGTGGTGGCGTACGAACGAGGCCTCGCTGGGCGCTGATCGACAGTGGCCAAACAGCACGAACGGTCAGGGCTACGGTACGGGGATAGGTTAGATTGTTAGAAGCTGCACGGCGGAATCGACTCTTCAGGCGAGCTTGAGCAAAAGTTATCACATGCATGCATGCATGCAGGTGTCGCGGTGATGGGATCGGACGCCATGCGTGAGGCCCATGATGACATCTTCTCTTTACGAGTAAGTTCGGCTAAACTAGGTTCGCTTTTGAGCTTTTGATGTGAACCGTGCGACGATGGGTTAGGCCTCTGTTTGGTTGGATTTTATGACCAGCTTCTTATACCAAAAAGTCGAATTCTGGCAAACAACTTTTTTTATCTTTTTTTTTGCGGGGTAAAAAACCTTTTTCTATCAGCTGTGAGTAAACAGCGCAAGGCCACTTCTAGCTTTGGTTGTATCATTT
Organism: Aegilops speltoides; assembly: GCA_021437245.1. Classification (NCBI taxonomy): domain Eukaryota; kingdom Viridiplantae; phylum Streptophyta; class Magnoliopsida; order Poales; family Poaceae; genus Aegilops; species Aegilops speltoides. The sequence continues at coordinate 376,226,798 of CM038144.1, read as the reverse complement.
TCTCGCTCTAGTTGAATTTTCTTGCTAATGGTGGCTAGCAAAATCTTGACCAACATATTGTCCTGTACTTTTTGGTATGGGACTGCTAAGTCTCAGTTGAGTGGGATTCGGTTAAGTCTCAGTCGATGCTATATTGCTAGGATCTTATGTTAAGATTTGTGCAATTTTATTTTAGTTTTTCGGTTTTCATTCTTACATGTTATGTCCTATGATTTAGACTTGGTTAATTCTAAATGCGAGATCTAGCCACACCTTATTTAATAAGGTAAAAAAGAACTTTGGTTAAAACAAAACACACCTACAGCTCATAGACATCTCCCGAGGTAGTTGGTTGTGGACGTGTGGTAGCCGTTGCTTATCCCAACACTTGGCAAAATTGCAAATGCATACTTTTTTTTTATTCAAAATAAATGTTATAGCTTCAAACTAAGATTAGTTCAACTTTAATTTAAAAGTGCGACACTTATTATGAATCGAAAAGAGTACCTCGAGTGAGCTATAGATGTATTGTGTTGTACGGCCGGCTGGCAGGCTGGAAACACGTTTGATCTGCCTCTCGATCGAGCGAGGAATGCACCTGCGCAGCTAGTGATACTGATGGCGTCGTAGTCTTGGAGTTGGAGAGCACCTGCCGACTAATTGTAGGCTCATAATGGCTGCTGCTCATGATCATTACAACATGGTAGCAACACGGGCATAATGACTCCGTGTTTTCTAAACATTTTTCTTTTGATAAAAGTGTTTTCTAGACGTTGGCAACAATACTTTTCCTTAAAAAAACCGATATATTCTATCATCTTTCAATGCAGTGGAGTATGAACAGTAGAAGCGCCCCGATTCATGGACCATCTCACAATGATTACAAGCACTTAACCGAGCTAAAGGTGTGCCGCCATGATCGCGCATCCGGAGCTTGATAAACCTTATTGCACTAGACAGTCGAGAAGTCATCGCCATGAAGAGAAGTGTATAACGAAATGATCCAAACTAAACACACACGAATACAAACAGACGAAGACCAGATCCAAGTGGATCCACCGAAGACAAACGTCGATCGAATCCCGTAAGATCCCTCAGAGGCACACCTCTACACGCCCTATAATGGCGCTAGACGCACCTCCGGAATAGGTGCTAGGTGGGCACAACCTTATTTCAACTTGAGAGAGCCGTCGCCATTTCTGCTTCTTGAGAGAGACACAAACCCTAAAGTAAAACACACAAAAAAAAAACTAAAAACGGAGCAGGAGCCCTCCCGACAGCAAGGGCCGAGATCCGCCATGCCTCCATGACTCTAAGACCACATAAGACGAAGCCAGTCTGTGGCGGCGCCGACAAGAGGCATGAAATCTTTGATCGGACTCGCGCAAGACGCGCGAGGCGGAGGCTTTGAGTTGTTAGATCGGGGTTGGCAACAATACTTTGACTGTAGGAATGTCACAAGCAATAGCTTGATTTTTAAACGGAAATCATTGTTGGGTTATCTCTCAAATTTTTAACAAAAGATGGATTTTAACTCATAATGTCGCTTTAAGAAAATACAAGCACCGCAAGGCACGATTAATATCGACACACACAAAAATAAAAAGAATGCAACCTCCAAAGACCTTGTAGAAGTGAACTCAAGCATGAATCAACAACCATTAACATCAACCACCATCTATGACGACACCCGCATCCGGGGGGGGGGGGATACTTCAACAACGACACCTTCAAGAAGAAAAGGACGCGCAATCATCGTCGTCGCCAGATCCAGGTTTTCACCATGAAGAAAAGAAGTCTGAGCAAACTTCTAACAATGCCTCCAACATTTTTGTGATGTGGAACACTACCATTGCCAAGTATCCTATAATGCAACTGCTTCAAGAATGATGGTGGGCTTCTTAACATGACCATGGTATTGCCCTTGTAAAGGCTTCAGGCAGTTCTTCCATTTTCAATGTATGCAGTTAAGAGATCCAAGCAAACCAGGCCACCCTCTTGCTTCTGAGATTGTCATGAGCCTCATGGTGTTTGCCACAGTTGGTTCTCTCAGGTACTGAGGTCCAAACACCTCGACCACGACAGTTGCAAACCTGACCATGGCATCTTTGCATGTGCTCTGCGACATTTGTAGCTACTCGTCCCATGAATCAGCAGCCGTGCCATATGCAAGTATCCGGAGTGCGGCCATTCATTTTTGGTAACCAGAGAAGCCAATCGTTCCCACAACGCCTTTCTTCAGGATAAAGTAGTCATCATAGGGTCGGGCGCCATGGTACAAACAATCGAAGAAGGTCTTGCGCATCCGGAAACGCCGACGGGAATGGTTAGCGAAAAGTGCATCGGGGGCAAAGTAGTCGACCATCAGTGTCAAACGCTCGCGCGCCCTGCTGCGGTTGAGCACTCGATGGCCCTCGATCAAGCCCTTGTAATTGAGAAGATGCTCCTCCGCATGCTCCGCGTCTTCAAGGACCGCTTGCATCATCGCCGTCTCATCAGAGTACTCCTCGTCCAACAAGCCATCGGAGGACTCAACATACTGCTCTTATATGTACTCCAAATTGGAATCCATTGCTACAAACAAGAAGGGACAACTTTTTTCATCTCCCGCGATTCATCCAACAATTGCTTGGCATGGTAGACGATGGTACCTAGCGGGGCGGTCGGATGACAGGGGGTTGAACGAAGACGGAGGTGAAGCGGTGGGAAGCCCTGTTTTATCGCCGGAGGTGACGGAGACGCAGATTTCCGGCATGGGCGTGGCGTGGTGCCCAGGGTGGTGGAGCGACGGCGAAGACAAGAGAGAAGAAGGAAGAAGAGAACATGGGGAGGATGGAGTCGCGGGGTCCAGGAAGGGTTTGGGCTTGAGGTGTCAGATTCGTACATTTCGCGTGTTCGGACTCCCGCAAACCTTCCCCACTTTTGTCTCTGTTTTGCAGGAGAAGTCGTGTCCGGACCGCCCTGCAGACCGGTACAAGACCGCGCTAGATAGCTTTCGCGGTTCGGATGGTTGCAGGAGGTTTATCCGCCTTGGAGATGCCCTTATAGGTGTGACCGCGGTTGATTGGATTTTACGTTTGATTAAATAAAAGCCTAGTGTGTTTTTTTAAAAGAAAACCAGTCATGCATATCTCGCCCAACATTTCTCCGCTCATTGGCACGACACATGGGCATGGGATACGTCCGGATAGAGAAAATTGACTGTATTTAGACACATGGACAAGTTATGTGACCATAGTTACTACCTCCGTCTCGGTGAATAAGTCATTCGCGTAGTTCTAGGTTGACGATTTAACTATCTAAATATGTATTATACGTGACAAAAAAATATATATTTAGAAACTACATGAGTGTAGAAATCTAGTGATATACTTTTCATGACATATAACACATATTTAATTCCTCAAATCGATGACCTAGAACTACGCGAATGACTTATTCACCTAGACGGAGGTAGTATGTATTTTACAAGTTTGTGCACTAAATGGTCATCGCATGTAAGTTCTAACACCACCAGTGTATTTACTTCTTCGATTTTCATACGGTAATCATCTTAGGGCATGTTTGGTTCCAAATAAGTCACCAACTTATAAGTCGAAAAGTGAAAAAAGTGACTTATTTTGCCAAACAGACCCAACTTATAAGTCACCCCAACTTAAAACTTGTAAGTCACCCCCTTTTGCGTGGGTCCCACCACCTTTTCGGCTTCAGGTCCACACTGAACGCCCACCCGTGACCCATCCCGAGCTCGATCCCACCGCGCACCCCAACTCTCGCCGCCGCCGCCCTCCATCGCGAGCACGCCGCCTTCGAGATCCAGTACGCCGCCGCCCGGATCCGCTCGCCTCCTCCGCTCGCCGCCCGATCTCCACCATGGCCGGTAGGAACTCGAGGTTGCAGCTCAACCTTTTCGAAGATTCCCAAGGCGCCGACGGGGAAGACGACTTCTTTGGTGACGGGAAGAGGCTTTTTTCCGCGCGTGGGTGCCCTGGGCGTGGCGACTGGAGGCCTGGGTGCTCTGAGCGGGAAGAGAAGAATGGCGGAGAAAAAAACAGTGTGGAAAGATGTGGTGAGGTGACTTATAAGTCAGGTGACAACCAAACAGACGTGACTTATAAGTCATTGGTTTTAAGTCACCTGACTTAAAGTCAGGTGACTTATTTGAACCAAACAGACCTTGGAGCGTCTCTCGGAAAAGGGTCGGCCAGAGTAATCTTTTACTTCTTTCTTCTCATGATTTAACACGTTATTCAACAGTACATTAATGTCAGAAAATATTTGAGGAAGTACACATATGATAGTCATATACATACGAATACGTAAATATTCTTTGCTCTTGAGTGTGATTTGACTGTGGTATGGTACAAGTACACGGCCTGTCGTCCGTGTGCGATTATATATATATAGCCAAGAAGAATCCCACGAAACTTTCTCCAAGCGACACTGATACAGTGAACGGCCAGGAAAAAAGCGCAAGAAAGGCCTACGCTACGCTACGCTATGCAGCCAAATTAGCCATGACCGAGGTAGGGCTCAGAAAGCGGAGGCAAGGAAACGAAATGAGAGCACAAAGCAGCACAGCGGGCAGCTACGCTAGTACTGTACGTACCTAGCATAGGCTGCTACCGGCGTCATGCACAGGCACAGCGACGCGCCCGTCCGGTCCAAGGCCGTATGCATCCATCGATTTACTCGTCTTTCTCTTTCTCGTCCGTGTCGGAACCAAAACATCTCGTCTTCCTCTCCTCTTTCTTCGTTTACTTCTTGGCTCATGTGATGATGCAGGGGAGGGACGGCTCGTGCAGTGCAGCCTATCTACACTATCCATGTCACATCGTGTCTCATGCCCGCCCGGGCATGCACTACACGTACGTACATCACGTTAGAGGCTTAGAGCTAACCTCTAATGGTCCCTCCGTTCCTAAATTTAAATCTTTTTAGACATTTCAAATAAACTACAATATATGAATGTATATAAACATATTTTAGAGTGTAAATTTACTCATTTTGCTCCGTATGTAGTCATTTGTTGGGATATATAAAAAAACTTATATTTGGAAACGGAAGGAGTAGTATCTTGCTACTCCTTCAGTAAAAAAATATAAGAGTGTTAAGATCTGTATTCTTTACAGTGGGAGTAACTGTTTTTACCGGTGATCTAGAGATTTCTCTCTCGCCGTTTGGCCGCCGTCGTAATCATGCGGTGCCGTGCTTCCAAAGTACGCGGATCCCACGCCAGCGGAGGCCCGGAGCCTGGACAAAGAAAAGGTTCGGATGCTTTGCTAAAGTCGATGTGTCCTGCAATTCATCAGATCATAGAGGAGTGGACTCATCTAGTCTTTCTGTTGCATCTATGGGTGGAGTAAGTATGCGCTCACCAAGAGCATCTACAGCTACAACTTGCTAATTAGGACGCCTAAACGTCCTCGTGTACTGACCGATCACATCTTAAATCTTTCTTCGCATAACGAACATTTGAATCAGCAAACCTCAAATCCACTTGCAATGTAAATGTAAACAATGCAACAACTTCGTCCGGTATTACAACAGGACATGTCATCGGACTATCAAAAATTGACATGTTTTATCTACATACTGGCTATGAAGAAGACTATCCACGGCTGGCCTTACCCTTTCCGACATACTTGTCGTCCTTCTCGCAAAAGTAGCGCTCGAAAACGCAAAATGGATCCGGGCACCAATCGTTCTAAGGAAAGGTCTACGCAAAATGGATACTTGTCGTCCTTTCCAGCCGTGGCACGAACCGCCCGATTTTTCTCTCAGGCGAGGGCAAATGTGTTCCTCTGCTGCCGCTTCTTTTGGATGTGGGCATGGATGGCTGCCTCCTCTGCGGCAGCTCGCGCCGCCTCATTTGTCGCCTCCATTTCGGCAGCGAGGTGTGCCTCAGCTACCCTTATCCTCTCTTTCCCATGGCAGGCACGCATGTCCTGTAGCACTCGTGCCGGAGGACCAGAGATGGGAGGCTACGGACCGTGATGATCCAGCCCGGACGATCCGAATGCCCATTGCGCTGACGCAATGGATTCACATCGGACAGATCCCCCGTCGGTCGAGTGTAGTCCTCTATGGAGCGCCGGAGGGCAATGCAAATGGGCACAACACCCTCCATCCCACACAGGACGACACCCGAGTTGACGGATCCAGACTGGTCGGAGTTAGATTCGCTTTCCACCATGCCGGAGAAGGCCGGAGATCGCCAGACGGTAGCTTGGTGGTAGAGTGGACTGGAGGGGAGTGGGGTGGAGTGGCTATGGTTTGGTCCGGAAAGCAGACGGACACAAATATATGTGGGTCGAGTAGGCCAGCGTGGGCCGGCTCCAACGTGGCGGACGCGCCAGTTGTGTCGGGGCCACCTAATATCCTACCCAAATTTAGGCTGGATACGAGGAGTACCGATCAATCCGGACGTTTGAGACCGGTTTGAGGCATCCATCTTCATCGCTTTTTTTTTCTTTGTGCAGATGAAGGTCGTATCTTTTTGAGATAGGTTTGAGGCGTCCCGTGTGTAGTGCTACGATAGATCTCTCGGAGGGACATACACGTATTCTTGAGACCAATTTAGCATGCATTGTTGTATGCAACGATGGACGAGGAATTGACGATTGTGTTGATCGGCTGCATCGTACAGTATCGTCCATATATATACGCATGTCGTACAAGCAACAGTGCAGATATGGAAGTATGTACACGCGCTTGATTGCTTCGACCAAGTTTTTCCTTAAAATAACAAGAACCTAGTTGTCATTAGGTGGCTGGGCCATACATCCACTCCTCTAGCCAAGTGATCTAGGCTGACTTCTTGCTGGCCTCCATATTTGCCCTGCATGTAGAACCGGACAAGGATTTGCGGCATGCCGGCCTTTTATTTTGTCTTCTGATTTTCAAAATTCTTTATCTTTAAAACTAAAATTCTAAATTAAGTTATGTTTTATATTCGGTTTCTCGTGACTAACGGTTTTAAAAGATTCATTTTGAATATATTTTGATGACTTTTAAAAATTATGTTAAGTTTGTATGTTGAAACTTAGTACGAATGACCGATAAAAATAAATATTTGTCTACAACATAAAGAAAAAATTGCCTAAAGTCATATCTCTGAAATTTGTTGAAACTTGGCATTTTGAGATGCAAGAATTGTAAGTTTCATCGTTGAAACTTAAAGTTGTTTGAGGGATTTTTTTTTACTATGCTCTCGTGCGGGATTCAACTACTTCATGAATCGCGAGGCAAATCGAGCAGGCGGCAGGCCTTGGCAGGTGAGTGCCCTGCGAACCTAGTTGTCATTAGGTCACAGGTTCTTACTCAAAAAATAAAAAAAGTCAAACGAACGCAAATTCAGTAGCATCAGTTGCTTTCTTACAAACGGGGGCAAAAATATAGTCACACTACGACTTGCATTCATAGAACGGTCAATAACTAGTCAAACTACACTGTAATTAGTTGACTAGTTGCCATATGGTCACGGCCACCGCCTAGTTGTGGTCACGACTACGACCACCCCACAACCATCATGATCCAAAGCCATAGAAAGACTCTGCTAGAGTGTCATTTTGAGCCAATTAAGGCCATATGAGGACTCTGCTAGAGTTGCTTCGTTGGACGTCGAAAGCAGCTTAACCCAGACGTTCATACGACGTTCCTAGCTCGTTGGACGATGGTCACACATGTGGTTGTACGGCTTTATAGGTTTTTGGAACACTGTGCTCCTTTGTCGTGGAATAAACGAGTACTACAAATTGGATATTATTGTAGTCGTTTTCTATTGCTTTTTTAATTGGGGTTTTCTGATCCTTGGCCTTATCAAAGGGCCGAGACAAACGCCCTAAGCTTATTGGGATGACCACATAATGATATTCCGCTAGGGCCGAGGACAACAATCAACAAAGATAATGTGGTGGTGGTATAGTTGGGCATGGAGAAGTAGACAATAATGCACACATAAGAGCTACACCATTGGGTGAGATGGACATCGACCATATTTGTCGGCCGGTGGAGATCAAGATCGGGGAGAAAGAGCATGATATGGAAAGAAGAGGAAGGGGTAGCTCAAAAAATATGCATTGTAAAGGCTGACATAATTGCCAATAGAGTAGGGCGAAAAGTAAAAATAAAATAAAAATAAACAAAAGCCAATTGAAAAAAGGGATTACCATAATCCATCACAAATTTCAAATGTCTTCAAAGCCTATAATTCATAGCTCTTACGGAGTCGGTAAACTTTAAGGTCATCCACTTGAGGGAAATTGTCGTTTGCTTCAAACATATGTATTTAGGGGCCCAACACCTTCCTACATTGGAGGAAGCATCCATGCGCACTTCCATTTGCACTGTGTAGTTTGTCCTTGTTATTGTATCTCTTCCCCTTCCTTTTCTTAGTCCATCTTTCTCCATTACTTTCCTATCTATGTTGTATTTATTTCTTTTCACTAGAACCCTTGTTGACTTGCTTGCTTTTCTCTTCTTCTCATTTGTGTCTCAAGATTTTTTATTCTGTTGCACTTCGGTGCAATTCATGAGACAGAGCAGTCACTTACTATATTTCTTGAGGAGTAATCTACTTGCTTAATGACAGAGAAGCATGTTATACTTGCAACTGCAATACAGATTATGTGTGCATCATACTCAGTTTCAAATGTAATTCCCGTCATAAGGACATGGTTGATATCTGCTTCCTGACTCAGTCTGATAATTTTCTCTATGTTATCATTCCAAATGTATATTGCGATGTCTTCTCCAACATTGCCATCTCATATTCATTTTCTTCTTTAATTTGAATTATATTCTAGTTCTTCTCATTTTTCGTATGCATCATTATTCATTTCAAGTGATGTTTCATGATTCTCCCAGTTTTTTATGCCTCTGCATGATTGCTAATATTCTTGCTTGTTTGTCATGACTATATGATTGCTCCCATTTACCATTTTACAGATATCTTGTAGTAATTCTTCTTCATCTTTGCTAGAATATAGGTGCTATCATTGGTTGGGAAGTCATGGATCATGCCCATTCAATTCATCATAATGCCGGGGTGATTGAATATTCATGATGTTCTTTGTACATTGAGTCCCATGACTATCATTTGCCTTATCTTTGTTGGGGAACGTAGTAATTTCAAAAAATTTCCTACGCACACGCAAGATCATGGTGATGCATAGCAACGAGAGGGGAGAGTATTGTCTACATACCCTTGTAGACCAAGCGAAGCGATCTGGCGTAGAGGAAGTAGTCGACGTTCTCCTCGCGATCCAACCGATCCCAGCGCCGTTACTCCGGCGCCTCGGAGTTCTTGACACACGTTCAGCTCGGTGGCGCTCCTCGGGCTCCGATCCAAAGAAAGCTCGGGAGAGAGTTCCACAACCGACGGCGTGGTGACGATCTTGATGTTCTACCGATGCAGGGCTTTGCCTAAGCAACGCTACGATATGACCGAGGTGGAATATGGTGGAGGGGGGCACCGCAGACGGCTAAGGAACGATCTCAAGGATCAACTTGTGTGTTCTAGGGTACCCCCCTGCCCCCGTATGTAAAGGAGCAAGGGGGAGGGCCGGCCGGTGTCACGCCCTCGATGCGGCTATATCTCCCACGTGTCGAAGCACGACTTAGAGGCATAACCGCATTGAAAGCAATGTCGCAAGTGAGGTAATCTTCACACAACCCATGTAATACATAAGGGAAAGAGATACATAGTTGGCTTACAATCGCCACTTCACACAATTACATGAATAAAGCATTACATCATCCAGATACAAACAAGGTCCGACTACGGAACCAAAATAAAAGAAGAACCCCAAATGCGTGAAAGGTCCCGATCGACCCCAACTGGGCTCCACTCTTGATCAACTAGAGCGAAACAACACAAAGGGCAAGATCTCCAACGAGCTCCTCCTTGAGCTCTGGTCGCGTCACACCTTTCGGTAACATAGGCACCGCAAACTGGTTTTGAAGTATCTGGTGAGCCACGGGACTCGACAATCTCGCACCATGAGATCAAGACTATTTAAGCTTATGGGTAAGGTAAGGCATGAGGTGGAGCTGCAGCAAGCGACTAGCATAAATGGTGGCTAACATACGCAAATGAGAGCGAGGAGAGAAGGCAAAGCACGGTCGATAAAAGTATGATCAAGAAGTGATCCTATAGCAACCTCGTCAAGCATAACTCCAACACGTGTTCACTTCCGGACTCCGCGGAAAGAGACCATCACGGTTACACACACGGTTGATGTATTTTAATTAAGGTCGACTTCAGGTCTTCTACAACCGGACGTTAACAAATTCCCATCTGCCCATAACGCGGGCACGGCTTTGAAAGATCAAATCCTGCAGGGTGTCCCAACTTAGCCCATGACAAGCTCTCACGGTCAGCGGAGGAATAGACCTCCACCCAAGACACTCGATCAGACTCGGTATCCGGTACAACAAGACATTTCGACGAGGTAAAACTAAACCAGCAAGACCACCATTGTCCGACAAATCCCGATAGGAGCTGCACATATCTCGTTCTCGGGGCACACCGGATAAGCGAAGCGTCTGGTACCGACGTAATCCAAGTTGCCAAGGAATGGTCCCAGACGGTGCTCTAGTTTGGACCAACACTCGGAGGAGCACCGCCCGGGGTAAAATAAAGATGACCCTTGAGTCTGCAGAACCCAAGGGAAAAAGGCTTAGGTGGCAAATGTTAAAACCAATGTTGGGCCTTCTTTGGAGGAGTTTTACTTAAGGCGAATCGTCAAGGGGTTCCCATTATAGCCCAACCGTAAGGAGCATAAAATCCGGGAACATAACACCGATATGACGGAAACTAGGGCGGCAAGAGTGGAACAAAACACCGGGCATAAGGCCGAGCCTTCCACCCTTTACCAAGTATATAGATGCATTAATTAAATAAGATATATTGTGATATCCCAACAAGTAAACATGTTCCAGCCAGGAACATCATCTCCATGTTCCAACAAGGAACAATCTTCAATCTTCACCTGCAACTAACAACGCTATAAGAGGGGCTGAGCAAAGCGGTAACATAGCCAAACAACGGTTTGCATAGGAAAGGTGTCAAAAGTTAGGGGTTTGACATGGCAATTTGGGAGGCTGACAAGCAAATGGTAGGCATCGTAGCATGGGCATAGCAAAAGAGCGAGCAAACTAGCATAGCAAAGATAGTAGTGATTTCGAGGGTATGATCATCTTGCCTGAGATCCCGCAAGGAAGAAGAACGAGTCCATGAAGAAGACAAACGGACGTAGTCGAACGAATCCTCACAACTCCGGAACGAAACCGAAGCTAACGAGAGAAGCAAACCGGAAAGAAGCAAACACCATAGTAAACAACCAACACATAAGCATGGCATGATGCACAACCAAGGATGATGCATGTCCGGTTTAATGAAACAAGGCATGGCAATTTGGAACGAACAATACTACAAATTAAGTGGAGCTCAATATGCAACGAGTTGCATATTGACGGAACGCCACATCAATTATTTAGTTATCTCTCGATTATGAACACAACAATATTAAGTGTTATTAAACATGGCAAGAGGTGAAGCATAACAAAACTATATCATCTAAACAATTTAAATGGGGCGGATATAAAACAACAAATCCGTAAATCCCCATATGCATTTAGCAATTTAAAGCAACAACAATTTTTAAGCATTTTAATTGTTGTTATAATGATGCGGATGACATATGCAAGTTTATGCAATTTTTATGAAAACGTTGACATGAGCATGATAAGAGGTATTTGTCACCATGGCGGAACAAAAGGGGTGCCACGGCAACGATAACGAAAATGGTGCCACGGCAACGATAACGAAAATGGTGCCACGGCAACATTCCGATGATCCGACAACTCTTTGAGATGTCGGTGCAAAAGAAAGTGTGGGTGAGCGTGTGATGCAAAAGATGGTGGGGTGATCCCGGCAACCGGGTTCCCACAGATTAGTGGCATGGAAATGAGTGACAAACCGGACACGATGCAAAAACGGGCATCTCATACAACAAAGCATTCGTTCCACGACGGTCGTCTCGGTGTTATACCTTCGAAGCGTGCAAACGGGACGGTTCGAGTTTCGAGGGAAGTAGTTGTTCTCGCGGCGGTGGTAGTGGAAGTAGTTGTACACGGCGGCGGCGGTAGTTGTTCAGGGTCTTGGCGGGTCGTCGTGGAGCCGTACATGATCGTCGTGGTACACCGTTCGTAGATGTTCGGGCGGCGGTAGTGGTACACGCCGAGATGTTGGTCGTCGGGCTTGCGGTCTTGTCAACTCGAAGGGGTACTTGGTGAATCCGCATAGTCGCACACGGGTCATAGTGGTACTTGGCAAAATCCACGGGTGGTCTTGGCGTCAGCGAACAATGGAGACGCGCGAAGAAGAAGCGGCGAGGACGAACGAGCTCATGACCAAAACAGCGATGCGGAAGCGGCGGCCATGGAGGGCAACAGCGAGTAGCTGCAGCAGAGGTGAGGACGACGCCGAAGCGGTGCTAGGGCCCCGTGAGCTCCGCCAAAACAACGAGGGACGAAAACAGCGCAGGATCGGGAGCTCCTCTCCCGTCAGCGGAAATTCTGAGGAGAGGCGAGGCGAGGCCGCGGCGAGGAGGCGACAGAGGCGCGCGCGGGCGGCGGCGGGCGGGCTCTGGCGCGGGGCGAGGCGGCGGCAGCGAGATCCGCAACGCGTTCGCGAAGGCGGCAGCGGCGCGCATGCGGCCGGGGAGCAGGCGTGGATCCGTCGGCGGACCCGATCCGCCGGATCCGGCGACAGTGGTGGCGAAGCTTCGGCGGGTGGCGGCGCGGAGGACGGAGCAGGGCGAGGGCGAGGAGGCGATTCTGGTGGGCGCGGCGCTGCCGAGGGCGGAGCCAGCGCGGGGCCGGGTGATGATGGCGGCGGGCGAACCGAGGGCGAGGTGGCGAATGAGCGGCGGCGCTTAGGTGCAGCTCCGTGAGTGCTCGGGTCGCGTCTTGTGAGGAGGAGATCGAGCTGGTCAGGCGAGAGAGAGATGGGGATCGATCGCGGCGGGGTGTGGTGGCGGGCTGGATGGGGCATCGAGCGGAGGGATCGATGGGAGAGAGGCTAGGGTTAGGAGGGATCGGTGGGTTCGCCGGTTGGGCTGGGAGGCGGGCGACTGGGGCTGGGAGGCCGCCCAGTGGAGAGAAAAAAAAAAAAGACCAGAGGCCTGGTTGGGCTCTCTGTCTCCTCTTTTTAGCGTAAAAGAAAAAATAGAGAGCATTCAAAAGAATTAAAAGAAAAGACCAAGAACAAGAATAAAATGATGGGACATATTTGTAAGGCTTTACGGAATATTTCCAACCCAACAAAAATGGTACCAACAAAAATAGGAGAAGTTAAACCCAAAGTTATTTAACTTGCGCCAAAGGAGTTTGAATGGAGTCTAGGATTTAGGAGTGTCCAAAAATGTTCGGATTTTTGGTGGAGCTCCGGAAAAACAAGAAAGAATATATGGCAAGGTTAGAGGCCAAGAATTGAAATAATAAAGGCCTTTGGGATTTTTGCAAGTGTGTTAATGGGTGAACTCAGAGAATGGAATTATTTTATAATAGCTCCACTAATATCGGGAGGATATATTATAAAGAGAAATCACCATCGTGAATATCCTCGATTTAAATAGATCAGCAGATCTATGCCATTTATTTAGTTGAGGTTTTAAAATTAATGATATGATGGCATGATGACATGATGCAATGCACATGATGCAAAGATGAATGCATCAAACAAATAAATCACACAGCGAATCTCGGAATAGTGGAAGGCATCTGAAGCTCCGGTCTTGGGCGTTACAACACTCCACCACTATGAGAGGATCTCGCCCCGAGATCTAGAATGGCACCGGAGGAAAGCGGAAGAGAAAGAAAGGTAAAACTAAGTTGCTTCTTTGTGAGCGAGTGAAAACACGAACCTTGAGAGGTTGAGCAATTTGAAAGAAAGAGTACAACAAAGATGAACGAGATTGCAAACAATCCGTTAGAAAAGAGGAACAAGGAACAATGCGAGAACTTGAAGGTTGCAAAGACATGAATCAAGAGTTTCACGATCGAAAAGAATATGACCACCTCGGTATAACGAGATAACCAAGGAACAAGAATTTCAGAATTTGGACAGCACTCCGGTAGAAAAGAGAAGAAAACTTGAAGAGATGAAAATATATTGAAGAGATGATACAGCACTCCGGTTAAATGGATAAGCACGAAAAGAACACGATCCTCACAAAACGCGGTGATGGGTGAAGAGCACAACATCACAATGCCTTCGTAACGAAAGAATACAAGATAGACCATTGGGATAAAGGGATGGAGAAGAGAATGACAACTTCTACCACAATTGAATTTGGAAGGCATCCTTGCAAGAAGGTTAGAATAGAGTTGTTGGAAGACCAACAACGAAAAGAATAAGTTTGCAGTGGGCTTATGGAAAACATCTCAAAATGATGAGGTGACAACCTGCCACTAATGGAAACAATTGATTGGTTGAGAACACCAAAGAGATGAAAAACTTCTTCGCCGAGAGGATAGGAGAAAACTTGGATCATTGATATGCACCACAAATAGCAACATCCCTTAAGGAAAGGCTTTAGGTGAAATATAACCCAAAATAACTCCACTGAAGAGATTGATGGATTTAAAATACCTCATTCTTGACAACATGAATAACCAAGGGAAATTGTCAAGAGTGACATAACACCATCTCAAAAGATAAGGTAGAAAGAATTGCACTTTGAAATGCAAGATGAAGAATACTTGAACTACTCAAAACAAAACATGTGTTGAGCACCATGTTTAATTTTGAGTATAGCTTGGCGGGTCATAGCTTCAAGAGAAATCTTGATGAACAATTGAAAAATGAAGAGAATCCTTGATGAACCACCATTTAGAGCCTCCATGAAGAACTCCGGTAATAAAAGGATGAAAGAAAGAGAAGTTGAAAACACAAGGTGAAGCCTTGCGATGATTTAGATGGATCCCCGTGATAATTAGAGCTTGGAACTCCGGGAAAAGAAAAGATGAAACAACTGAAACCGAGAATTTATACCTCCTGAACAAACTCTGAAGGAAAGGATTAATCACTTGGATGAAAGAAGAATAAGAATTATGTTATGCGTATCCTTCACCAATTTAAATTGATGACCATCAACGGATTTGGCATACTACTTATTCTCGTAGAAAGGATTAAGAGAGATATGGCGTAAACTTGAGAAGGTCTTCAACGAACCACCGGTAGGATTGGAACAACAAATGAATTGATATGATAACAAAGGAAGAGGAATCTTGAACGAACCACCGTAAGAATTAAAAATGAAAGTAGCACAGGCACAATTCACCGGAAGAATTGGAAAATGAATGAAGATACTTGACAGAATTTAGAAACAAGAGAACAAAGAGATCCTGAGCTGACTAGAGTAAACTTGAACGATGCACCGGTAAGATTTGGAGGATGATAACTACACGCTGAGAATGAAGAATTATGACATGATGGCCTTCGGGGAAAAGAAATGGAAACAACTCATGAAATGCTCCGGATGGTAAGAAAAGAATTGTCACGATCAAAACAATTATGAGGATAGCATGAAGCTGGAACCATGAACCTTGAAGAGAATAGAGCAAGATTAAAGAGAAACTCTTCTTCGGTCTTCAAATGATGAGAATGACAACGAGAAACACCACCAAGAATTATTGAGACACACCGGAAGAATCAAAAGCGAAGAGGTTGAGCCAACTATGAAAAGAATTTGAAAGATCTTGTAGAAAAGCACTTGACTGATGATAACTCATTCTTACGTCAAACTTGGAGAAGAATTTAGGATAGCTCTGGGAAAATAGAAAAGTCAGGTAAGATCCTGGGAAAAGACCTGTGGGTTAGGGCCCACTCAAAAGAACACCGTTGAAAAATGCTTTAAAAGAGATGTTGCACCGGTTGAATTAAATGACTTGAATGAGATAGCAATCTCGAAAGAGCTTGAACGAATGCAGAGTGGAAACACGAATCTTCGAGATACCTTGAGCACTCCGGAATAACAAATAGCGAGAAGTAGAATGATAATGAGGTGCACCGGTATGAAAAGACATTGAAATGAGGAAAAAGGTATGATCAACAAAACTTGACTTGAATCCACCGGAGAAGAGAAAAGAATAAGGAATGACGAACTAGAAGAACATCTCCTTGAGAACCACCGGGTAAGAACATTGACAGAAAACAATGGAGAAACTTCACATGAATAAATGGATACTTGATTAAGAAAACTGTGTCCTTGAAGAAAAGGGGTGGGAGGGCGGGAAAACAAAAACAACTTGGGATGAACGAAACAAACACCGTTGAGAAAACTTAGAATTGATCTCACAAATGTTGAAATGATCGAATCCACTTGAAGAGAAGCACACCGGTTGAAAAGGATTGACATGACAATCTCGATTGTCGAGAAGGATTACCACTCTCATAGAAATATGAGAACACCGGTTAGGAGAGGTATGGATTCAACATTTGACATTGAAGCAACTCGAATACCACAACTCAAAACAAAAAACAAAGGACTGGCTTGCAGAATAAACCGGAACAAACATATGATAGAGATTTCGTCCGAAGTTTTCGTGGTGGGGCCTACACGGCTCAATCGACACAGCACCATCATGTACAAGGTAGTGCACATGACATCTGAAGCGCCCCAGTCGGCATAGCCAAGGACTCTTTAAGACACAACGAGACCCTTTGTAAAATCAACCGTGAATAGGCGGACCACTAGGCGTCGAACCCCAATTTCATATCATACATCCGTCGGAAGGATATCCTAAGAGCTACTTGAATTCCCACCTATAAAACTCCCAAACTTTACGGTTATGCAATGCGGTGTTGGGGATCTGAGGAGCAATAATATCTCACACAAACTAACAATCCCTACATCCAATTTGTATCCATCCGTCGACACATAACCAAGAAACCTTCGAAATCGTCTACCTCAACCTTGAAAAGCATCCGTTATACAAGTCATGGCAATACTCCGTACTCACCTCGAGATTGGGTTAGCGGGATTATCTCACCAACAAGCGCATAAAAGAGATTTTCGATGTCGGTACTAAACTCGGTATTCGAGAATCTGCCACGATAAAATTATGACGACAACACCTCGGAGCTCAACTCCCCGGGACACTGCCACAACCCCTAAATGTCAGGAGGCACCAAGACAATGTTGTCATCATAAAACCATCGGAACGATTCTAAGATACCCGCGTGATCAACGCCCTCGATGCGGCTATATCTCCCACGTGTCGAAGCACGACTTAGAGGCATAACCGCATTGAAAGCAATGTCGCAAGTGAGGTAATCTTCACACAACCCATGTAATACATAAGGGAAAGAGATACATAGTTGGCTTACAATCGCCACTTCACACAATTACATGAATAAAGCATTACATCATCCAGATACAAACAAGGTCCGACTACGGAACCAAAATAAAAGAAGAACCCCAAATGCGACGAAAGGTCCCCGATCGACCCCAACCGGGCTCCACTCTTGATCAACTAGAACGAAACAACACAAAGGGCAAGATCTCCAACGAGCTCCTCCTTGAGCTCGGTCGCGTCACCTTTCGGTAACATAGGCACCGCAAACTGGTTTTGGAAGTATCCGTGAGCCACGGGGACTCGACAATCTCGCACCGCGAGATCAAGACTATTAAGCTTATGGGTAAGGTAAGGCATGAGGTGGAGCTGCAGCAGCGACTAGCATAAATGGTGGCTAACATACGCAAATGAGAGCGAGAGAGAAGGCAAAGCACGGTCGATAAAAGTATGATCAAGAAGTGATCCTATAGCAACCTCGTCAAGCATAACTCCAACATCGTGTTCACTTCCGGACCACGGAAAGAGACCATCACGGTTACACACACGGTTGATGTATTTTAATTAAGGTCGACTTGGTCTTCTACAACCGGACGTTAACAAATTCCCATCTGCCCATAACATGGCACGGCTTTGAAAGATCAAATCCTGCAGGGTGTCCCAACTTAGCCCATGACAAGCTCTCACGGTCAGCGGAGGAATAGACCTCCACCCAAGACACTCCGATCGGACTCGGTATCCCGGACAACAAGACATTTCGACGAGGTAAAACTAAACCGGCAAGACCACCCATTGTGCCGACAAATCCCGATAGGAGCTGCACATATCTCGTTCTCGTGGCACACCGGATAAGCGAAGCGTCTGGTACCGACGTAATCCAAGTTGCCAAGGAATGGTCCAAGACGGTGCTCTAGTTTGGACCAACACTCGAGGAGCACGGCGGGGGTAAAATAAAGATGACCCTTGAGTCTGCAGAACCCAAGGGAAAAAAGGCTTAGGTGGCAAATGTTAAAACCAATGTTGGGCCTTCTTTGGAGGAGTTTTACTTAAGGCGAATCGTCAAGGGGTTCCCATTATAGCCCAACCGTAAGGAGCATAAAATCCGGGAACATAA
Organism: Aegilops speltoides; assembly: GCA_021437245.1. Taxonomy (NCBI): domain Eukaryota; kingdom Viridiplantae; phylum Streptophyta; class Magnoliopsida; order Poales; family Poaceae; genus Aegilops; species Aegilops speltoides. Next base: position 376,208,341 of record CM038144.1, on the reverse strand, counting down.
CACCGATATAGCGGAAACTAGAGGCGGCAAAGTGGAACAAAACACCTGCATAAGGCCGAGCCTTCCACCCTTTACCAAGTATATAGATGCATTAATTAAATAAGATATATTGTGATATCCCAACAAGTAAACATGTTCGGCCCAGAACATCATCTCCATGTTCAACAAGGAACAATCTTCAATCTTCACCGCAACTAACAACGCTATAAGAGAAATTTGAGCAAAGCGGTAACATAGCAAACAACGGTTTGCATAGGAAAGGTGTCAAAGGTTAGGGGTTTGACATGGCAATTTGGGAGGCCGACAAGCAAATGGTAGGCATCGTAGCATGGGCATAGCAAAAGAGCGAGCAAACTAGCATAGCAAAGATAGTAGTGATTTCGAGGTATGATCATCTTGCACGAGATCCCGCAAGGAAGAAGAACGAGTCCATGAAGAAGACAACGGACGTGGTCGAGCGAATCCTCACAACTCGGAACGAAACCGAAGCTAACGAGAGAAGCAAACGGAAAGAAGCAAACACCATAGTAAACAACCAACACATAAGCATGGCATGATGCACAACCAAGGATGATGCATGTGGGTTTAATGAAACAAGGCATGGCAATTTGGAGCGAACAATACTACAAATTAAGTGGAGCTCAATATGCAACGAGTTGCATATCGATTTGAACGCCACATCAATTATTTAGTTATCTCGATTATGAACACAACAATATTAAGTGTTATTAAACATGGCAAGAGGTGAAGCATAACAAAACTATATCATCTAAACAATTTAAATGGGGCCGGATATAAAAACAACAAATCCGGTAAATCCCCATATGCATTTAGCAATTTAAAGCAACAACAATTTTTAAGCATTTTAATTGTTGTTATAATGATGCGGATGACATATGCAAGTTTATGCAATTTTTATGAAAACGTTGACATGAGCATGATAAGAGGTATTTGTCACCATGGCGGAACAAAAGGGTGCCCAAGCGGCGATAACGAAAATGGTGCCACAGAACGATAACGAAAATGGTGCCAAGCAACATTAGATGATCAAACAACTCTTTGAGATGTCGGTGCAAAAGAAAGTGTGGGTGGCGTGTGATGCAAAAGATGGTGGGGTGATCCGTGAACGGGTTCCCAGATTAGTGGCATGGAAATGAGTGACAAACCGGACACGATGCAAAAACGGGCATCTCATACAACAAAGCATTCGTTCCACGACGGTCGTCTCGGTGTTATACCTTCGAAGCGTGCAAACGGGACGGTTCGAGTTTCGAGGGAAGTAGTTGTTCTCGCGGCGGTGGTAGTGGAAGTAGTTGTACACGGCGGCGGCGGTAGTTGTTCAGGGTCTTGGCGGGTCGTCGTGGAGCCGTACATGATCGTCGTGGTACACCGTTCGTAGATGTTCGGGCGGCGGTAGTGGTACACGTTTTCGTAGATGTTCAGGTCGTCGGGCTTGCCGGTCTTGTCAACTCGAAGGGGTACTTGGTGAATCCGCATAGTCGCACACGGGTCATAGTGGTACTTGGCAAAATCCACGGGGGTGGTCTTGGCGTGCAGCGAACAACAGGAGACGCGCGACGAAGAAGGGCGGCAGGGACAGACGAGCTCATGACCAAGACAGCGATGCGGGGCGCGGCGGCCATGGAGGGCAACAGCAGAGTAGCTGCAGCAGGGTGAGGACGACGCCGAACGGTGCTAGGGCCCCGGTGAGCTCCGGCCAAAACAACAGGGACGAACGGCGCAAGGATCGGGAGCTCCTCTCCCGATCGAGCGGAGGTTACAGGAGGCAGAGGCGGAGGCCGGCGGCCAGGGAGGCGACAGAGGCAGCGAAGGGCGGCGACGGGGCGGGCTCTGGCGCCGGGCGGAGGCGGCGGCCGGCGGGGATCCGGCAACGCGTTCGCGAGGCGGCCGGCGGCGGCATGCGGCCGGGAGGGAGCCAGGGGCGTGGATCCGGTCGGCCCGGACCCGATCCGCCCGGATCCGGCGACGGTGGTGGCGAGCTCGGCGGGTGGCGGCGCGGAGGACGGAGCAGGGGCCGGCGAGGAGGCGGTTGCGGTGGCCGGCGCGGGGCGCGGCCGAGGGCGGAGCCCAGGCGCGGGGGCCGGCTGATGGCGGCGGGGCGAACCGAGGGCGAGGTGGCAGAAGGAGCGGCGGCGCTTGGGTGCAGCTCCGGCGAGGTGCTCGGGGTCGCGTGCGCGGGGAGGAGATCGAGCGCGGGTCGGGCGAGAGAGAGATGGGGGATCGGGCGAGCGGGGTGTGGTGGCGGCGCTGGATGGGGCATCGAGCAGAGGGGATCGATGGGAGAGAGGCTAGGGTTAGGAGGGATCGGTGGGTTCGCCGGTTGGGCCTGGGAGGCCGGCGACTGGGCCTGGGAGGCCGGCCCAGTGGAGAAAAAAAAAAAAAAAAAGACCAGAGGCCTGGTTGGGCTCTCTGTCTCCCTCTTTAGCAGAAAAGAAAAAAATAGAGAGCATTCAAAAGAATTAAAAGAAAAGACCAAGAACAAGAATAAAATGATGGGACATATTTGTAAGGCTTTACGGAATATTTCCAACCCAACAAAAATGGTACCAACAAAAATAGGAGAAGTTAAACCCAAAGTTATTTAACTTGCGCCAAAGGAGTTTGAATGGAGTCTAGGATTTAGGAGTGTCCAAAAATGTTCGGATTTTTGGTGGAGCTCCGGAAAAACAAGAAAGAATATATGGCAAGGTTAGAGGCCAAGAATTGAAATAATAAAGGCACTGGGATTTTTGCAAGTGTGTTAATGGGTGAACTCCAGAGAATGGAATTATTTTATAATAGCTCCACTAATATCGGGAGGATATATTATAAAGAGAAATCACCATCGTGAATATCCCTCGATTTAAATAGATCAACAGATCTATGCCATTTATTTAGTTGAGGTTTTAAAAATTAATGATATGATGGCATGATGACATGATGCAATGCACATGATGCAAAGATGAATGCATCAAACAAATAAATCACACGACGAATCTCGGAATAGCTGGAAGGCATCTGAAGCTCCGGTCTTGGGGCGTTACAGCCGGCCCTAGGAGGCGCGCCAAGGGAGGGGGAGTCCTCCTCCTAGTGGGAGTAGGACTCCCCTTTCCTAGTCCAACTAGGAAGGAGGAAGGGGGAAGGAAGGAGAGGGAGAGGAGAGAGGGAAGGGGCCGCCCCTCCTTGTCCTATTCGGACTCCCCATGGGGGCGCGCCACCTCTGGCGCAGCCCTCTCTCTCCCTCTTGGCCCATTAAGGCCCATTACTTCCCGGGGTTCGGTAACCCTCGGCACTCGATTTTCTCCGGAAACTTAGGAACCTTTCCTGTCCGAATATAGCCGTCCAATATATCAATCTTTATGTCTCGACCATTTCGAGACTCCTCGTCATGTCCGTGATCACATCAGGGACTCAGAACTCCTTGGTACATCAAAATACACAAACTCATAATATAACCGTCATCGAAACCTTAAGCGTGCGGACCCTACGGTTCGAGAACAATGTAGACATGACCGAGACACGTCTCGGTCAATAACCAATAGCGGGACACGGATGCCCATATTGGCTCCTACATATTCTCTGAAGAGCTTTATTGGTCGACCGCATAACAACATCGTTGTTCCTTTGTCATCGGTATGTTACTTGCTCGAGATTCGATCGTCGGTATCCAATACCTAGTTCAATCTCGTTCTCGCAAGTCTCTTTACTCGTTCCGTAATACATCATCTCACAGCTAACTCATTAGTTGTAATGCTTGCAAGGCTTAAGTGATGTGTATTACCGAGAGGGCCAGAGATACCTCTCCGACAATCGGAGTGACAAATCCTAATCTCGAAATCGCCAACCCAACATCCGCCTTTGGAGACACTGTAGTACTCCTTTATAATCACCCGATTCGTTGTGACGTTTGGTAGTACCAAAGTGTTCCTCCGTAAACGGAGTTGCATAATCTCATAGTTATAGGAACATGTATAAGTCATGGATAAAAGCAATAGCAACATACTAAGCGATCGGGTGCTAAGCTAATGGAATGGGTCATGTCAATCGATCATTCAACTAATGATGTGACCTTGTTAATCAAATGACAACTCCTTTGTCTATGGTTAGGAAACTTAACCATCTTTGATTAACAAGCTAGTCTAATAGAGGCATACTAGTGACACTCTGTTTGTCTATATATTCACACATGTATTATGTTCCGGTTAATACAATTCTAGCATGAATAATAAACATTTATCATGAAGTAAGGAAATAAATAATAACTTTATTATTGCCTCTAGGGCATATTTCCTTGATCTCCCACTTGCACTAGAGTCAATAATCTAGATTACATAGTAATGATTCTAACACCCATGGAGTCTTGGTGCTGATCATGATTTGCTCGTGGAAGAGGCTTAGTCAACGGTCTGCTACATTCAGATCCGTATGTATCTTGCAAATCTCTATGTCTCCCACTTGGACCAAGTCCGGATGGAATTGAAGCGTCTCTTGATGTGTTTGGTTCTCTTGTGAAATCTGGATTCCTTCGCTAAAGCAATTGCTCGATATTGTCACAAAAGATTTTCATTGGACCCGATGCACTAGGTATGACACCTAGATCGGATATGAACTCCTTCATCCGACTCCTTCATTAGCTGCTTCGAAGCTGCTATGTACTCCGCTTCACATGTAGATCCCGCCACGACGCTTTGTTTAGAATCGCACCAACTAACAGCTCCTCCGTTTAGTGTAAATCATTATCCGGTTTGCGATTTAGAATCGTCCGGATCGGTGTCAAAGCTTGCATCAATGTAACCGCTACGATGAGCTCTTTGTCACCTCCATATATGAGAAACATATCCTTAGTCCTTTTCGTATTTTAGGATGTTCTTGACATTTGTCCGATGATCCACTCTGGATTACTTTGGTACCTCCTGCTAAGCTTATAGCAAGGCACACATCAGTCTGGTACACATCATTGCATACATGATAGAGCCTACGGTGAGGCATAGGAACATCTTTCATTTCTCTCTATCTTCTGCGGTGGTCGGGCATTGAGTCTTACTCAACTTCACACCTTGTAACACGTGCAAGAACCCTTTCTTTGCTTGATCCATTTTGAACTTCTTCAAAATTTTGTCAAGGTATGTGCTTTGTGAAAGTCAATTAAGCGTCTTGATCTATCTCTATAGATTTTGATGCCCAATATGTAAGCAGCTTCACCGAGGTCCTTCATCGAAAAACTCTTATTCAAGTATCCCTTTATGCTATCCAGAAATTCTATATCATTTCCGATTAGTAATATGTCATCTACATATAATATCGAAATGCTACTGAGCTCCACTCACTTTCTTGTAAATACAAGGCTTCTCCAAAAGTCAGTATAAACCCAAATGCTTTGATCACACTATCAAAGTGTTTATTCCAACTCGAGATGCTTGCACCAGTCCATAAATGGATCATTGGAGCTTGCACACTTTGTTAGCTCCTTTGGATCGATAAAACCTTACGGTTGCATCATATACAACTCTTCTTCCGTAAATCCATTCAGAATGCGGTCTTTACATCCATTTGCCAAATTTCATAATCATAAAATGCGCAATTGCTAACATAATTGAGACAGACTTAAGCATCGCTAGGGGTGAGAAGGTCTCATCGTAGTCAATCCCTTGAACTTGTCGAAAACCCTTTGCGACAAGTCGAGCTTTAATAGAACGATAATATTACCGTCGCGTCGGTCTTCTTCTTGAAGATCCACTTGTTTTCTATTGCTTGCCGACCCTCGGGCAAGTCAACCAAAATCCACACTTTGTTTTCATACATGGATCCCATCTCGATTTCATGGCCTCAAGCCATTTTATGGAATCTGGGCTCACCATCGCTTCTTCATAGTTCGTAGGTTCATCATGATCTAGTAGCATGACTTCGAGCAGGATTACCATACCACTCTGGTGTGGATCTTACTCTGGTTGATCTACGAGGTTACGTAGTAACTTGATCTCAAGTTTCATGATCAACATCATCAACTTCCTCACTATTTGGTGTAGATGTCGCAGAAACGGTTTCGTGATAAACTACTTTCAAATAAGGGAGAAGGTCTGATTACCTCATCAAGTTCTACTTTCCTCCCACTCACTTCTTTCGAGAGAAACTCCTTCTCTAGAAAGGATCCATTCTTAGCAACAAATGTCTTGCCTTCGGATCTGTGATAGAAGGTGTACCCAACTGTCTCCTTTGGGTATCCTATGAAGACACATTTCTCGATTTAGGTTCGAGCTTATCGAGGTTGAAGCTTTTTCACATAAGCATCGCATCCCCAAACTTTAAGAAAGCGACAACTTTGGTTTCTTGCTAAACCATAGTTCATAAGGTGTCGTCTCAACGGATTTTGACGGTGTTCTATTCAGCGTGAATCGGCCGTCTCAAGAGCATAACCCCAAAGCGGTAGCGGTAAATCTGTAAGAGACATCATAGATCGCACCATATCTAGTAAAGTACGATTCGACGTTCGGACACACCATTCTGTTGTGGTGTTCGGGTGGCGTGAGTTCTTGAAACTATTCGCATTGTTTCAAATGTAGACCAAACTCGTAACTCAAATATTCAGCTCCACGATCGGATCATAGAAATTTTATTTTCTTATTACGATGATTTTCAACTTCACTCTGAAATTCTTTGAACTTTTCAAATGTTTCAGATTTATGTTTCATTAAGTAGATATACCCATATCTGCTTAAATCATCTGTGAAGGTGAGAAAATAACGATATCCGCCACGAGCCTCAACATTCATCGGACCACATACATCAGTATGTATGATTTCCAACAAATCTGTTGCTCTCTCCATAGTACCGAGAAGCGGGTTTTAGTCATCTTGCCCATGAGGCACGGTTCATAAGTGCCAAGTGATTCATAATCAAGTGACTCCAAAAGTCCATCAATATGGAGTTTCTTCATGCGCTTTATACCGATATGACCTAAGCGGCGATGCCACAAATAAGTTGCACTATCATTATCAACTCTGCATCTTTTGGATTCAACATTATGAATATGTGTATCACTACTATCGAGATTCATTAAAATAGACCACTCTTCAAGGGTGCATGACCATAAAAGATATTACTCATATAAATAGAACAACCATTATTCTCGATTTAAATGAATAACCGTCTCGCATCAAACAAGATCCATATATAATGTTCATGCTCAACGCGGCACCAAATAACAATTATTTAGGTCTAAAACTAATCCCGAAGGTAGATGTAGAGGTAGCGTGCCGACCGCGATCACATCGACTTTGGAACCATTTCCCACGCGCATCGTCACCTCGTCCTTTGCCGGTGTTAAGCAATCCGTAGTCCTGCTTTGAGTTGCAAATATTAGCAAGAACCGATATCAAATACCAGTGCTCTGCGAGCTCTAGTAAGGTACACATCAATAATATGTATATCACATATACCTTTGTTCACCTTGCCATCCTTCTTATCCGCCAAATACTTGGGGCAGTTCCGCTTCCAGTGACGATCGCTTGCGGTAGAAGCACTCGATTTGAGTTTAGGTCCGGACTTGGGTTTCTTCTCTGAGCAAACAACTTGTTTGTTGTTCTTCTTGAAGTTCCTTCTTCTTCCCTTTGCCTTTCTTCTTGAAACTAGTGGTCTTATTGACCATCAACACTTGATGCTCCTTCTTGATTTCTACCTCCGCAGCCTTTAGCATTGCGAAGAGCTCGAGCATAGTCTTTACTAACCCTTGCATATTATAGTTCATCACGAAGCCTTTGTAGCTTGGTGGCGTGATTGAAGAATTACATCAATGACACAATCATCCGGAAGATTAACTCCCAGTTGAGTCAAGTGATTGTAATACCGGACATTACGAGTATGTGCTCACCGATGAGACCCATTCTCTTCCATCTTGCAGCTATAGAACTTATTGGAGACTTCATATCTCTCAATCCGGGCATTACGTTGAAATATCAACTTCAACTCTGGAACATCTCATATGCTCCATGACGTTCAAAACGTCGTTGAAGACCAGTTCTAAGCCGTAAAGCATGGCACATCTGAACTATAGAGTAGTCATCGACTTTGCTCGCGAGACGTTCTTAACGTCGTCGGTTACATCAAGAAGAGTTGGCACCCAGCGGTGCATCGGGGCGTAACTCTTACGTGCAGCAATGAGGATAATCCTCGAGTTACGGACCCGATCCGTGTAATTGCTACCATCATCTTTCAACTTTGCTTTCTCAAGGAATGCATTAAAATTCAACGGAACAACAACCACGAGCCATCTATCTACAAACAAACATAGACAAGCAAGATACTATCGGTACTAAGTTCATGATAAATTTAAGTTCAATTAATCATATTACTTAAGAACTCCCACTTAGAAAAACATCTCTCTAGTCATCTAAGTGATCACGTGATCCAAATCAACCAAACCATAATCGATCATCACGTGAGATGGAGTAGTTTTCAATGGTGAACATCTTATGTTGATCATATCTACTATATGATTCACGCTCAACCTTTCGGTCTCCGTGTTCCGAGGCCATATCTGCATATGCTAGGCTCGTCAAGTATAACTGAGTATTCTGCGTGTGCAAAACTGGCTTGCACCCGTTGTAGATGGACGAGAGCTTATCACACCCGATCATCACGTGGTGTCTCGACACGACGAACTTTGGCAACGGTGCATACTCGGGGAGAACACTACTTGATAATTTTAGTGAGAGATCATCTTAAAATGCTACCATCAATCAAAGCAAGATAAGATGCATAAAAAACATCACATGCAATCAATATAAGTGATATGATATGGCCATCATCATCTTGTGCTTGTGATCTCCATCTCCAAGCACCGTCGTGATCACCATCTTCACCGTAGCGACACCTTGATCTCCATCGTAGCATCGTTGTCGTTTCGCCATCTATTTCTTCTCGACTATCGCTACCGCTTAGTGATAAAGTAAAGCAATTCTGAGCGTTTGCATTTCATACAATAAGCGACAACCATATGGCTCCAGCCGATTGCCGATAACCGGTTACAAAACATGATCATCTCATATAATAAAATATAGCATCACGTCTTGACCATATCACATCACAACATGCCTGCAAAAACAAGTTAGGCGTCCTCTACTTTGTTGTTGCAAATTTTACGTGGCTGCTACGGGCTTAAGCAAGAACCAATCTCACCTACGCATCAAAACCACAACGATACTTCGTCAAATAGACTCGTTTTAACCTTCTCAAGGACGGGCGTAGCCACACTCAGTTCAACTAAAGTGAGAGAGCAGACACCCGCCAGACCACCTTTAAGCACGAGTGCTCGTAGCAGTGAAACCGGTCTCGCGTAAGCGTCTGGCGTAATGTCGGTCCGGGCGCTTCATCTCACAATACCGCTGAACCAAAGTATGACATCTTTGGTAGGCGGTATGACTTGTATCGTCCACAACTCACTTGTGTTCTACTCGTGCAAAACATCAAACCATAAAACACGGCTCGATACCTTTGTTGGGGAGCGTAGTAATTTCAAAAATTTTCCTACGCACATGCAAGATCATGGTGATGCATAAGAACGAGAGGAGAGTGTTGTCCACATACCCTTGTAGCCGAAGGCGAAGCGATCACAACATAGAGGAAGTAGTCGACGTTCTCCTCGCGATCCAACCGATCCAGCGCCGTTACTCGGCGCCTCAGGAGTTCTTGACACACGTTCAGCTCGGTGGCGCTCCTCGGGCTCCGATCCAGCAAAGCTCGGGGAGAGAGTTCCGTCGGCCGACGGCGTGGTGGCGATCTTGATGTTCTATCGGCGAGGCTTCGCCTAAGCACCGCTACGATATTACCAAGGTGGAATATGGTGGAGGGGCACCACACACGGCTAAGAGCGATCTCAAGGATCAACTTGTGTGTTCTAGGGTGCCCCCCTGCCCCCGTATATAAAGGAGCAAGGGGAGGGCCGGCCGGCCCTAGGAGGCAGCGCCAAGGGAGGAGTCCTCCTCCTAGTGGGAGTAGGACTCCCTTTCCTAGTCCAACTAGGAAGGAGGAAGGGGAAGGAAGGAGAGGAGAGGGAGAGGAAGGGGGGCGCCCCCTCCTTGTCCTATTCGGACTTCCCATGGGGGGCGCCACCTCTGGCGCAGCCCTCTCTCTCCCTCTTGGCCCATTAAGGCCCATTACTTCCCGGGGGTTCGGTAACCCCTTGGCACTCGGTTTTCTCCGAAACTTCGGAACCTTTCGGTGTCTGAATATAGCCGTCAATATATCAATCTTTATGTCTCGACCATTTGAGACTCCTCGTCATGTCCGTGATCACATCCGGGACTCGAACTCCTTGGTACATCAAAATACACAAACTCATAATATAACCGTCCATGAAACCTTAAGCGTGCGGACCCTACGGTTCGAGAACAATGTAGACATGACCGAGACACGTCTCCGGTCAATAACCAATAGCGGGACTGGATGCCCATATTGGCTCCTACATATTCTCGAAGATCTTTATCGGTCGGACCGCATAACAACATCGTTGTTCCTTTGTCATCGGTATGTTACTTGCGAGATTCGATCGTCGGTATCAATACCTAGTTCAATCTCATTAAGCAAGTCTCTTTACTCGTTCCGTAATACATCATCTCACAGCTAACTCATTAGTTGTAATGCTTGCAAGGCTTAAGTGATGTGTATTACGAGAGGCCCGAGATACCTCTCCGACAATCGAGTGACAAATCCTAATCTCGAAATCGCCAACCCAACATACGCCTTTGGAGACACTGTAGTACTCCTTTATAATCACCCGATTACGTTGTGACGTTTGGTAGTACCAAAGTGTTCCTCCGTTAAGCGGAGTTGCATAATCTCATAGTTATAGGAACATGTATAAGTCATGGATAAAAGCAATAGCAACATACTAAGCGATGGTGCTAAGCTAATGGAATGGGTCATGTCAATCGGATCATTCAACTAATGATGTGACCTTGTTAATCAAATGACAACTCCTTTGTCTATGGTTAGGAAACTTAACCATGTTTGATTAACAAGCTAGTCTAGTAGAGGCATACTAGTGACACTCTGTTTGTCTATATATTCACACATGTATTATGTTCCCGGTTAATACAATTCTAGCATGAATAATAAACATTTATCATGAAGTAAGGAAATAAATAATAACTTTATTATTGCCTCTAGGGCATATTTCCTTCAATCTTCCTAGTTGCATTCTTGATTTTTGGATGTATGTTCCTGTGAAAGAGCAACCATGCTAATAAGTTATTTTTGTTACACTTTTTTAAAAAAAAATAGAAAAGGAGGAGGACCCCCGGCCTCTGCTTCTGAACGATGCATGCAGCCACTTTATTAATTATTCACACAAGACCTTACAAAGTCATACAACAGTAAGACTAAAGCCACTTTCTAGGCAACATGTGTCACAACTCCTATCCAGTTGATGAAGGATGCTGATAGTCTGGGCCTAATACCAAACAGACCTCGCAGCCAAACCTAACATCGAAGACCTGAGGTCCCAACTAGGATGCCTGCCGGGTATGGGGCACCACTAGTCCGGTGCACTCGTCAACCAGGATGCCTGCCGGGTATGAGGCCGCCGCCGCCACCTGCCACCAATCCATCTGAAGGAAATATGCCCTAGAGGCAATAATAAAGTTATTATTTATTTCCTCATATCATGATGAATGTTTGTTATTCATGCTAGAATTGTATTAACCGGAAACATAATACATGTGTGAATATATAGACAAACAGAGGGTCACTAGTATGCCTCTACTTGACTAGCTTATTAATCAAAGATGGTTATGTTTCCTAACCATGAACAAGGAGTTGTTATTTGATTAACAAGGTCACATCATTAGTTGAATGATCTGATTGACATGACCCATTCCGTTAGCTTAGCACACGATCGTTTAGTCTCCAAAGGTACTTGTTGGGTTGGCGATTTCGAGATTAGGATTTGTCACTCCAATGTCGGAGAGGTATCTCTGGCCCTCTCGGTAATGCACATCACTTAAGCCTTGCAAGCATTGTAACTAATGAGTTAGTTGCGAGATGATGTATTACTGAACGAGTAAAGAGACTTGCCGTAACGTATGTTGCTATTGCTTCCTTCATGACTTATACATGTTCCTATGACTATGAGATTATGCAACTCCGTTTATCGGAGGAACATCTGGGTGATCATGTGTCTCCAAAGGTACTTGTTGGGTTGGCGATTTGAGATTAGGATTTGTCACTCCGAATGTCGGAGAGGTATCTCTGGGCCCTCTCGGTAATGCACATCACTTAAGCCTTGCAAGCATTGTAACTAATGAGTTCGAGATGATGTATTACGGGCGAGTAAAGAGACTCGGGCAAGTAACATACCGATGACAAAGGAAACAACGATGTTGTTATGCGGTCGACCGATAAAGATCTTCGTAGAATATGTAGGAACCAATATGGGCATCCAGGTCCCGCTATTGGTTATTGACCGAGACGTGTCTCGATCATGTCTACATTGTTCTCGAACCGTAGGGTTCGCACGCTTAAGGTTTCGGCGATGAGTTATATTATGAGTTTATAAGTTTTGATGTACCGAAGGAGTTCGGAGTCCCGGATGAGATCGGGGACATGACGAAGAGTCTCGAAATGGTCGAGACGTAAAGATCGATATATTGACGACTATATTCGAGTTCGTAAAGGTTCCGAGTGATTCGGTATTTATCGAGTACTGGGAGAGTTACGGAATTCGCCGGGAGAAGTATTGGGCCTTATTGGGCCTCAAGGGAAAGGGAGAGGGCTGCCTAGGGAAGGGCGCCCCCCTTGCCCTAGTCCGAATTGGGCTAAGGGAGGCCGCACCTCCTTCCTTCCCTTCTCTCTTCCCTTCCTAGTCTCCTACTCCTAATACATGGAAGGATCCTAGTTGGACTAGGAAAGGGAATCCTACTCCGGTGGGAGTAGGACTCCCCTATGGCGCGCCTCCTCCCTAGGCCGGCCTCCTCCTCCCTCCCTCCTTTATATACGGGGGCAGGGGGCACCCCATGGACACACAAGTTGATCATTGAGATCGTTCCTTAGCCGTGTGCGGTGCCCCCCTCCACGATATTACACCTCGGTCATATTGTAGTGGTGCTTAGGCGAAGCCTGCGACAGAGAACATCAAGATCGCCACCACGCCGTCGTCCGACGGAACTCCCCTCGAGCCTCTCTTTGGATTGGAGATCGAGGGTGCGTCATCGAGCTGTACGTGTGTCAAGAACTCGGAGGTGCCGAGTATGCGGTGCTTGGATCGGTTGGACCGGGAGGACGTACGACTACTTCCTCTACGTTGCGTCAACGCTTCCGCTTCGGTCTACGAGGGTACGTAGACAACACTCTCCCCTCTCGTTGCTACGCATCACCATGATCTTGCGTGTGCGTAGGAAATTTTTGAAATTACTACGTTCCCCAACAATGGCATCAGAGCCAGGTTTTATGCGTTGATGTTATATGCACGAGTAGAACACAAGTGAGTTGTGGACGATATAAGTCATACTGCCTACCAGCATGTCATACTTTGGTTCAGCGGTATTGTTGGATGAAGCGGCCCGGACCGACATTTACGCAGACGCTTATGCGAGACTGGTTTTACCGCCGTGCTTTGCACACGGTGACTAGCGGGTGTCTGTTTCTCCAACTTTAGTTGAACCGAGTGTGGCTACGCCGGTCCTTGTGAAGGTTAAAAGCGGAGTCTATTTGACAAACTATCGTTGTGGTTTTGATGCGTAGGTAAGAACGGTTCTTGCTAAGCCCGTAGCAGCCACGTAAAATTTGCAACAACAAAGTAGAGGACGTCTAACTTGTTTTTGCAGGGCATGTTGTGATGTGATATGGTCAAGACGTGATGCTATATTTTATTGTATGAGATGATCATGTTTTGTTGAAGTTATCGGAAACTGGCAGAAGCCCTATGGTTGTCTCTTTGTTGCATAAAGATGCAAGTGCCAAATATTTGCTTTACTTTATTGCTATGCGATAGCAATAGTTGGCGAGACGACCATGTGACGACACATTGATATAGATCAAGATGATGAAGATCATGGTGTCGTGCCGGTGACGATAAAGATCATGACAATACTTTGGAGATGGAGATCAAAGGCGCAAGATGATCATGGCCATATCATGTCACATATTTTGATTGCATATGATGTTTATCTATTATACATCTTATTATTGCTTTGATCGACGGTAGCATTTTAAGATGATCTCTCACTAAAATTATCAAGTAGTGTTCTCCTGAGTATGCACCGTTGCCAAAGTTCGTCGTGCCCGGACACCACGTGATGATCGGTGTGATAAGCTCTCGTCCATCTACAGCGGGTGCAAGCCAGTTTTGCACACGCAGAATACTCGAGTTATACTTGACGAGCCTAGCATATGCAGATATGGCCTCGGAACACGGAGACCGAAAGGTCGGCGTGAATCATATAGTAGATATGATCAACATAAGATGTTCACCATTGAAAACTACTCCGTCTCACGTGATGATCGGTTATGGTTTAGTTGATTTGGGTCACGTGATCACTTAGATGACTAGAGAGATGTCTGTCTAAGTGGGAGTTCTTAAGTAATATGATTAATTGAACTTAAATTTATCATGAACTTAGTCCTGGTAGTATTTTGCAAATTATGTTGTAAGATCAATAGCTTGCGTTGTTGCTTTCATATGTTTATTTTGATATTTTCCTAGAGAAAATTGTGTTGAAAAATGTTAGTAGCAATGATGCGGATTGGATCCGCGATCCGAGGTTTATCCTCATTCTTGCCTGAAGAATTATGTCCTTAATGCACCGCTAGGTAGCAGACCTATTGCAGGAGCAAATGCGGCGTTATGAGCGTTTGGCTAGCTCAATACGATGACTACTTGATAGTTTTGTGCACCATGCTTTATGGCTTAGAATCGGGACTTCAAAGATGTTTTGAACATCATGGACCATATGAGATGTTCGAGAATTGAAGTTAATATTTCAAGCAAATACCGAGTTGAGAGATATGAAGTCTCCAACAAGTTCTATAGCTAAAATGGAGGAGAATCGCTCAACTAGTGAGCATGTGCTCAGATTATGCGGATACTACAATCGCTTGAATCAAGTGGGAGTTAATCTTCCGAGATAGGATAGTGATTGATGAATTCTCTAGTCACCATCACCAAGTTAGTAGAACTTCGTGATGAACTATAGTATACAAGGGATGATAAAAGCGATTCGAGTTTTTCATGATGATGAAATCGATGAAGGTAGAAATCAAGAAAGAACATCAAGTGTTGATGGTTAACAAGACCACTAGTTTCAAGAAAAGGGCAAAGGGATGGAAGGAACTTCAAGAAGAATGGCAAGCAAGTTGTTGCTCAAGTGAAGAAGCCCAAGTCGGACCTAAGCACGAGACTAAGTGCTTCTACAGCAAAGGGACTGGTCCTCGAAGCGAACTACCCCAAGTATTTGGCGGATAAGAATGATGGCAAAGTGAACAAAGGTATATTTGATATACATGTTATTGATGTGTACTTTACTAGTGTTTATAGCAACCCCTCGGTATTTGGTACTGGTTCAGTTGCTAAGAGTAGTAACTCGAAACGGAGTTGCGTGAATAAGCGAGAAACTAGTTAAGGGTGAAGTGACGATGTGTGTTGAAAGTAGTTTCAAGATTTATATGATCATCATCGCACACTCCCTATACTTTCGGGATTAGTGTAGAACCTAAATAAATTTTATTTGGTGTTTGCGTTGAGCATGAATATGATTTGATCGTGTTTATTGAATACGGTTATTCATTTAAGTAAGAGAATAAATTGTTGTTCTGTTTACATGAATAAAACCTTATATGGTTACACATCCAATGAAAATGGTTCATTGGATCTCGATCGTAGTGATACACATATTCATAATATTGAAACCAAAAGATGCAAAGTTAATAATGATAGTGCAACTTATTTGTGGCACTGCCGTTTAGGTCATATTGGTGTAAAGCGCATGAAGAAACTCCATGCTGATGGGATTTTGGAATCACTTGATGCTTGCGAACCGTGCCTTTTGGGCAAGATGACTAAAACTCCGTTCTCCGGAACAATGGAACAAGCTACTGACTTATTGGAAATAATACATACCGATGTATGCGATCCAATGAGTGTTGATGCTAAATGGCAAGTATCGTTATTTTCGACCTTCACAAGATGATTTGAGCAGATATGGGTATATCTACTTGATGAAACATAAGTCCGAAATAGTTGAAAGGTTCAAATAATTTCAGAGTGAAGTGGAAAAATCATCGTAACAAGAAAATAAAGTTCTGCGATCGATCGCGAGACGAATAATTGAGTTACGAGTTTGGTCTTCAATTAAAACAACGTGGAATAGTTTCACAGCTCACGCCACCTGGAACACCACAATGTTATGGTGTGTCCAAACATCGTAACCGCACTTTATTGGATATAGTGCAATCTATGATGTTTCTTACTGATTTACCAATATCGTTTTGGGATCATGCATTAGAGACAGCTGCATTCACGTTAAATTGGGCACCATCTAAATCCGTTGAGACGACACTATATGAACTGTGGTTTAGCAAGAAACCCAAGTTGTCGTTTCTTAAAGTTTGAGGTTGTAATGCTTATATGAAAAAGTTTCATCCTGATAAGCTCAAACCCAAATCGGAGAAATGTGTCTTCATAGAATACCCAAAGGAAATTGTTGGGTACACCTTCTATCACAGATCCGAAGGCAAAACATTCGTTGCTAATAAATGGATCCTTTCTAGAGAAGGAGTTTCTCTCGAAAGAAGTGAGTGGGAGGAAAGTAAAACTTGATGAGGTAATTGTACCTTCTCCCTTATTGGAAAGTAGTTCATCACAGAAATCTGTTCCTGTAACTACTACACCAATTAGTGAGGAAGCTAATGATGATGATCATGTAACTTCAGATCAAGTTACTACCGAATCTCGAGGTAAACCAGAGTGAGATCCGCACTGAGTGGTACGGTAATCCTGTTCGAAGTCATGTAACTAGATCATGATGAACCTACGAACTATGAGGAAGCGATGATGAGCCCAGATTCGCGAAATGGCTTGAGGCCATGAAATCGAGATGAGATCCATGTATGAGAACAAAGTGTGGACTTTGGTGGAGTTGCTCGATGATCGGCAAGCTATAGAAAATAAATGGATCTTCAAGAGGAAGACGGAATGATAGTAGTGTTACTATCTACAAAGCTAGACTCGTCGAAAAAGGTTTTTGACAAAGTTCAAGATGTTGAATACAATGAGATTTTCTCACTCGTATCGATGCTTAAAAGTCTGTCCGAATCATGTTAGCAATTGCCGCATTTTATGAAATCTGGCAAATGGATAAACAAAACTGCATTCCATAATGGAGTTATTAAAGAAGAGTTGTATGTGATGCAACCAACAGGTTTTGTCGATCCTAAAGGTGTTAACAAAATGTGCATCTATGGACTAGTGCAAGCATCTCGGAGTTGGAATATACGCTTTGATAAGTTGATCAAAGCATATAGTTTATACAGACTTGTAGTGAAGCCTGTATTTACTAGAAAGTGAGTGGGAGCACTACAGCATTTCTGATAAGTATATGTGAATGACATATTGTAGATCGGAAATAATGTAGAATTATTCTGCAAAGCATAAAGGAGTGTTTGAAAGAAGTGTTTCAAAGAAAGACCTCGGTGAAGCTACTTACATATTGAGCATCAAGATCTATAGAGTTAGATCAAGACGCTTGATAAGTTTTTTTTCAATGAGTACATACCTTGACAAGATTTTGAAGTAGTTCAAAATGGAACAGTCAAAGAAAGAGTTCTTGCCTGTGTTACAAGGTGTGAAATTGAGTAAGACTCAAAACCCGACCACGGTAGAAGATAGAAAGAGAATGAAAGTCATTCCCTATGCCTTGGCCATAGGTTCTATAAAGTATGCCATGTTGTGTACCGGATCTATTGTATACCCTGCACCGAGTTTGGCAAGGAGTACAATAGTGATCTAGGAGTAGATCATCGACAGCGGTCAAAATTATCCTTAGTGGAATAAGGATATGTTTCTCGATTATGGAAGTGACAAAAGGTTAAATCGTAAAGGGTTACGTCGATGCAAGTTTTGACACCGATCCGATGACTCTAAGTCTCGATCTAGATACATATTGAAAGTGGGAGCAATTAGCTAGAGTAGCCGTGCGAGCATTGTAGACATAGAAAGATTGCAAAATACATAACGGATCTGAATGTGAAAGACCCGTTGACTAAGACTCTCTCATAAGCAAAACATGATCACACCTTAGTACTCTTGGGTGTTAATCACATAGCGATGTGAACTAGATTACTGAATCCAGTAAACCCTTTGGGTGTTGGTCACATGGCGACGTGAACTATGGGTGTTAATCACATGATGATGTATCGATGTTAATCACATGGTGATGTGATCTAGATTATTGACTCTAGTGCAAGTGAGAGACTGAAGGAAATATGCCCTAGAGGCAATAATAAAGTTATTATTTATTTCCTCATATCATGATGAATGTTTATTATTCATGCTAGAATTGTATTAACCGGAAACATAATACATGTGTGAATATATAGACAAACAGAGTGTCACTAGTATGCCTCTACTTGACTAGCTTGTTAATCAAAGATGGTTATGTTTCCTAACCATGAACAAGGAGTTGTTATTTGATTAACAAGGTCACATCATTAGTTGAATGATCTGATTGACATGACCCATTCCGTTAGCTTAGCACATGATCGCTTAGTATGTTGCTATTGCTTCCTTCATGACTTATACATGTTCCTATGACTATGAGATTATGCAACTCCGTTTACGGAGGAACACTTTGTGTGCTACCAAACGTCACAACGAATCGGGTGATCATAAAGGTGCTCTACAGGTGTCTCCAAAGGTACTTGTTGGGTTGGCGTATTTGAGATTAGGATTTGTCACTCCGAATGTCGGAGAGGTATCTCTGGGCCCTCTCGGTAATGCACATCACTTAAGCCTTGCAAGCATTGTAACTAATGAGTTAGTTGCGAGATGATGTATTACGGAACGAGTAAAGAGACTTGCCGGTAACAAGATTGAACTAGGTATTGGATACCGACGATCGAATCTCGGGCAAGTAACATACCGATGACAAAGGAAACAACGTATGTTGTTATGCGGTCTGACCGATAAAGATCTTCGTAGAATATGTAGGAACCAATATGGGCATCCAGGTCCCGCTATTGGTTATTGACCGGAGACGTGTCTCGGTCATGTCTACATTGTTCTCGAACCGTAGGGTTCGCACGCTTAAGGTTTCGATGACAGTTATATTATGAGTTTATAAGTTTTGATGTACCGAAGGAGTTCGGAGTCCCGGATGAGATCGGGGACATGACGAGGAGTCTCGAAATGGTCGAGACGTAAAGATCGATATATTGGACGACTATATTCGGAGTTCATAAAGGTTCCGAGTGATTCGGGTATTTATCGGAGTACCGGAGAGTTACGGGAATTCGCCGGGGAGAAGTATTGGGCCTTATTGGGCCCTGCGGGAAAGGGAGAGGGGCTGCCTAGGGCAGGCCGCGCGCCCCTTGCCCTAGTCCGGTGGGCTAAGGGAGGGCCGCACCTCCCTCCTTCCTTCCTTCTCTCTTCCCTTCCTAGTCTCCTACTCCTAATACATGGAAGGATCCTAGTTGGACTAGGAAAGGGGAATCCTACTCGGTGGGAGTAGGACTCCCCTATGGCGCGCCTCCTCCCTAGGCCGGCCTCCTCCTCCCTCCCTCCTTTATATACGGGGCTGGGGGCACCCCATGGACACACAAGTTGATCATTGAGATCGTTCCTTAGCCGTGTGCGGTGCCCCCCTCCACGATATTACACCTCGGTCATATTGTAGCGGTGCTTAGGCGAAGCCTGCGACAGAGAACATCAAGATCGCCACCACGCCGTCGTCTTGTGGAACTCCCCTCGAGCCTCTACTGGATTGGAGATCGAGGTGCGTCATCGAGCTGTACGTGTGTCAAGAACTCGGAGGTGCCGGAATAACGGTGCTTGGATCGGTTGGACCGGGAGGACGTCGACTACTTCCTCTACGTTGCGTCAGCGCTTCGCTTCGGTCTCACGAGGTGTACGAGACAACACTCTCCCTCTCGTTGCTCGCATCACCATGATCTTGCGTGTGCGAGGAAATTTTGAAATTACTCGCCGCCAACAACGGTGGCATCGAGCCAGGTTTTATGCGTTGATGTTATATGCACGAGTAGAACACAAGTGAGTTGTGGACGATATAAGTCATACGCCTACCAGCATGTCATACTTTGGTTCAGCGGTATTGTTGGATGAAGCGGCCGGACCGACATTACGCCAGACGCTTACGCGAGACTGGTTTACCGCCGTGCTTTGCACCACGGTGACTAGCGGTGTCTGTTTCTCCAACTTTAGTTGAACCGAGTGTGGCTCGCCCGGTCCTTGTGAAGGTTAAAACGGAGTCTATTTGACAAACTATCGTTGTGGTTTTGATGCGTAGGTAAGAACGGTTCTTGCTAAGCCCGTAGCAGCCACGTAAAATTTGCAACAACAAAGTAGAGGACGTCTAACTTGTTTTTGCAGGGCATGTTGTGATGTGATATGGTCAAGACGTGATGCCATATTTTATTGTATGAGATGATCATGTTTTGTTGAAGTTATCGGAAACTGGCAGAAGCCCTATGGTTGTCTCTTTGTTGCATAAAGATGCAAGTGCCAAATATTTGCTTTACTTTATTGCTATGCGATAGCAATAGTTGCAAGAGCAATAGTTGGCGAGACGACCATGTGACGACACATTGATATAGATCAAGATGATGAAGATCATGGTGTCGTGCCGGTGACGATAAAGATCATGACAATACTTTGGAGATGGAGATCAAAGGCGCAAGATGATCATGGCCATATCATGTCACATATTTTGATTGCATATGATGTTTATCTATTATACATCTTATTATTGCTTTGATTGACGGTAGCATTTTAAGATGATCTCTCACTAAAAATTATCAAGTAGTGTTCTCCCTAAGTATGCACCGTTGCCAAAGTTCGTCGTGCCCGCACACCACGTGATGATCGGTGTGATAAGCTCTCGTCCATCTACAGCGGGTGCAAGCCAGTTTTGCACACGCAGAATACTAAGGTTATACTTGACGAGCCTAGCATATGCAGATATGGCCTCGGAACACGG